>ML103932.1:0-325848 GCA_003697995.1 Taxidea taxus jeffersonii
ATAACAGGATGGCTACTGCCTTAAAATGAAGTTACTTTGGCCCTTCAGAAGAATTTAAGATGATTCTCATATTTGAAACCCAAGAATCTCAATTACAAAATATCCAGGCAAAAAGATTTTGTGTAATGATGAAGAAAGCAGCTTTTGCAGTGAGGCAGGCTTGGCTTACATCCCTGCTCTGTCCCTTGTTGTGGGATCCTGGAGAAGTTATTTAACACCGCTGGGTCTCATTCGTATATTAATGCATTTGAAAAATGATAGTGAGCATATACTGAACCAACACAATGCTGGGAATAAAATCTTGTAAAAGTCAATAAACATTTTCCTTATTGGAACGTACATTCTTTTGGGAAAGGTATATCACATCCAGTTAAAAATCAATCATTAATGAATTCCCAGCAGACTTAGGTAAGAGCTTTCAAAGAGAAGATACAGAGTACCAGCATAGAGAATAATATTGCAAACTATATAGAGGGATGTTCAGGTAAAGCCCCTTGAGGGAGTTGGAAATTTGGGTCAGACCTGAAGAATAAAAACTGCAATATCTCTAGAATAAAGAATTTGTTGTAAACGATGATTGAAAAAAAAAATTCTATAAGAATTTTTAGCATAGTTTCTGGCACAACATAAACACTCAAAATTGGGGTATCATAATATTACTATTTTTGTCATCACTATTATTATCCTGTTCTATTTGAAAATTGCTCCAGAAAATATGTATTAAGGACCTCTTAGGGTACATGTCTGACCTACATGTGGCTGACTACCTTGGGGTTTGGAGTTTGTTTGTTTTTTTTTTTTTAAGATTTTATTTATTTATTTGTTAGAGAAAGAGAGAGAGAGAGAGAGAGCGAACACAGGCAGACAGAGAGGCAGGCAGAGGCAGAGGGAGAAGCAGGCTCCCTGCCAAGCAAGAAGCCCGATGTGGGACTCGATCCCAGGACGCTGGGATCATGACCTGAGCCGAAGGCAGCTGCTTAACCAACTGAGCCACCCAGGCGTCCCAGGGGTTTAGAGTTTTAACTGACTATTTTAAATGTAAAGGAAAACCACCAACCCCTTAATACCCCATTAGACCATTTATTGAAATGCACTTATTTATCATTTAAGAAATTTATTCCACTCCTCAAGTTTTAGGGGGAATATATATACATATGTATATATACATATATATGTGTGTGTGTGTGTGTGTGTGTGTGTATATGGTAACCTTTGTAAAGTGTATGGAAGATCTTCTTCAGTGCCTGGCACTCAAGAAATTATAATCTATTCTTGGAATTATTTACCGTCTTTATTCATTAATACTAAAAAATTATGTTGTTTTATACATTTTCATGTTTATTAGTTTTATCCCAAATGGGCACATGACATGTCCTCCACCAGAGACAAAAATTCTTATTGAATACCTCACAGTAAATAATGAGTACCTCCGTCCCCCTTTGCTCTAGTCCTTATCCCCATGGCCTTGTGATGAAAGATAGGTCAGTTGTTCAAGTCTAGTTCCAGACACTTCACAGTGAGAGAAGCAGAAAAAATTTTTCTCAGCTTATAAAAGGCATAGGGGGCAACTGTCCTCCTCCTGAAAGGATTTCTTCCTTACTTCAGCCTTTTGTATGTAAATAAAATCCCGCCAGAGCCAGATAGCCCCAGGAGTTTTGCCTTTTTCAATAAGGAGATGTCTCCTTGAAATGTAAATAGCTAGGAAAATAATGCTCCCATCTCCCTGGTACCTTCTAAACTACCTAGATGCCTTTCCCACAATGTAATTGTTAGACTATTAGATGAAAGAAGTTTTCAAGACACGACTACAGATTTAACCTTATGGTGTGTGAAAACACTTTTAGCAGAAGTGAAAGTAAACATTCTTTAACTGTATAGCATATGTTTCTGTATCTTAGGAGGCTAGGGCTCTATAAAAGAACACTGAGAAACCCAGGGAAGCTTCTTTCTCCAAAATTTGTGTACAAGAAACCAATAGCATATGTAGAAAACATTCCTACTCCTCTCACTGATTTTATTAAAAGGAGAAACGAAAAAACACAACGTTATCGCATCAAAACACAGTAAAATGTGTTCTTACTTCTTGATGTTTTCTAGTGTAATCTGTATCTTTGTATTTAAAACTCAATTGTCTTTCCAACTCTTTTGTGAAATTATGCTGAGATTAAACAAGAGTCCACTTGATCTCCTAAACAATATTAAGTTTCTAAGCCTTGCTTTGCAATTGCAGAATTTAAGATGCAAATTTATTAAGAAAATATCATTCAAGCGAAAGTTTGACTACCATTTTATGTCATTGGCTCTGGACTGCCTTTATAAAAGAGATGATTGCTTTTATGATACCAATGGTAGGCAGTATTGTACTGTATTTAACTTTAGTTCAATTTTTTTTGTTTATTTAATTTAATTAAAGTCAGATTTTCAAATTAGTAAATGTCTCCAAATGTGTAAGAACAGTGAAATCTGCTCTCAAAGGGGCATCTGGCTCCTAGACTATAGCACATGGTTTCACCTTCCCGTTCACCCACACCCCAAGTGTGCATCAGTATGGGGAGAGATGCAGTTCCATCTGTGACCCTGTGTAGTTAAATATACTCCGTAGAGTCAAGTACTGGAGACAAAAGATGCTGAAAATGTATATTCATAAAGCAATATTCAGTAATAGTCCATCGTACGGTATTAAGAATATCACCAAACACCTTTTCATGAATGCTTGTATTTTAAGGAGACCACTTTAGACATATGGCCTTAGAACGTGACTATTTAAGTGGTCATCAACATCAACATTATTAACCATCATGTGTATAACAGAAAGGAATAAATATGCAGATTTTTAATTTTAAATCATTGCTTTGATATATAGTGAACTTTATTGTTTTTTAAATTGACAGTGTCTTACATTAAAAAAAATCACCTTCTTATGAATTTTAAAATTATGTCCACCCTTGAAGCAGCAAAAAATTCCTAGGAAGGAATGGCAGAGCATGATTCCAATGGCAGAAAGAGAATACTTACAGAACTCTAGATGCCTGAGTATTTGAATTTCTGCCACTCACCAGAGCAACTAGATTTGTGGAAGAATCTTACCTCAAAAAAGAATAATAAAGTAGTGTCATATTTTAGATTAAGACATATATCTAATATAACTTGAAACATACATCACATAATGCATAAATCATAAATCATAAATGACTCATTGTACTATTAGAAGAGGTTGCCTAGAAATCTTAATTAAGAAAACAAAGCCAAAAGTTAACCAGATATCAGGTCAATCAAAGAAAAAAGAACTGCCGACTGGATTAGAAGCTCATGAGATTTGTGGTCATCCTTGCTGTGAGACCACAGGCATAGCCATGACTTCCATCGCAATTTAGAATTTGATGATGTTAAGATGTTTTGTTTTTAATCCTTAAAATTATTTTTGATTTTACCAAAGCAATATATGTGCATATTTAAAATAGGCATGCTCTATTTCCATATGTCAAGATAAACAGAAGAATTTAACAAGTGAGTTTTAAAGATACATTAAGTAGGGGTAAATGTAATTAAGAATGTGAAGGATTTTATGGATAATAATATGACAAAACTTTATTGAAAGATATTAAAGACATCTTTAAGAAACGATTGTCTGTGGGGGTGCCTGGGTGGCTCAGTTGGTTGGACAGCTGCATTCAGCTCAGGTCATGATTCTGGAGTCCCAGGATCAAGTCCCTCATTGGGCTCCCTGCTCAGTGGGAGGTCTGCTTCTCCCTCTGACCCTCCCCCTTCTCATGCTCTCTCTGTCATTCTCAAATAAATAAATAAACTCTTAAAAAGTAATTATTGTCTATGGTCATGCCATAGAGATAAAATATTGTAAAAATGTAGGTGTTCCCCAAAGTAATATATAAATTCAAAGTAATGTCAATCTAAAGATCTCATTTAAATGGGACAAAACCGGATAGACAAACCATAAGAAACTCTTAATCTCAGGAAATAAACTGAGGGTTGCTGGAGTGGAGGGGGGTGGGAGGGATGGTGTGACTGGGTGATGGACATTGGGGAGGGTATGTGCTATGGTGAGTGCTGTGAACTGTGTAAGACTGATGAATCACAGACCTATACCTCTGAAATAAAAAATACATTATATGTTAATAAAAAATAAACAATTGATATGCTATTACCAAAAAGCCATATGAGGGGCACCTGGGTGGCTCAGCAGGTTAAAGCCTCTGCCTTTGGCTCAGGTCATGATCCCAGGGTCCTGGGATCGAGCCCCACATGGGGCTTTTTGCTCAACAGAGAGCCTGCTTCTCCCTCTCTCTCTACCTGCCTCTCTGCCTACTTGTGATCTCAGTCTGTCAAATAAATAAATAAAATCTTTAAAGTAAATAAATAAATAAATGCCCTGTGAGAACACAAAGGGCCAAGAATAATTCATTAATGTTGAAGTCATGTGTAAGAAATCAAACTACTTTATAGTTAAAATACACTATCCTAAGAGAACTCTTTGATGAATTATCATAAACACACTCATATACCCTCCATAAATAATCAGCTTTAGAAAATTCTCATTCTTACTTTTCTAAACATCTCCTTCCTCCTTCCTAAATGGAACTTCTATCCTTATTTCTCATATTTCTTAATTTTTACATGTTTTCCTTTTAAACATTATAAATATAATACACAATATTTCCTTTTAAAATTCTCTGCTTAGAATGTTGTTTCTAACAATCTTTCTTGGGGTGTGGCTAAGCAACTGACTCTGTTTTGGCGTAAGTCATGATCTCATGGTACTGGGACTGAACCCCAGGGCAGGCTCTGCACTCTGTGGAGAGGGGGCATGAGATTCTCTCTCCCTGCCATGAGATTCTGCCTCTGCCGTTCCCACTCGTGCTCTCTCACTCTCTCTCTCTCTCTCTGAAATAAATAAATAAATCTTTAAAAAAATACCTCTTGATGTTGATGGAAGTAGTTTCTTTGCTCCATTACCATGTAATATTCCCTTTATCTGAATACAGCATTTTTTTTAGAGAATTTTTTTTTTTAAGATTTTATTTATTTATTTGTTAGAGAGAGAGAGAGAGCGAGTACAGGCAGACAGAGAGGCAGGCAGAGGCAGGCAGAGGCAGAGGGAGAAGCAGGCTCCCTACTGAGCAAGGAGCCCGATATAGGACTCAATCCCAGGACGCTGGGATCATGACCTGAGCCGAAGGCAGCCGCTTAACCAACTGAGCCACCCAGGTGTCCCTGAATACAGCATTCTTGAAGTATCTGTTCTAGCGCTTATGAATATGTGGATTGTTTCCAGTTTGGGGATATTTTGAATAATACTGCCAAATATAAAGGTATTTTGGTGTACTTACATATGCTTCCCCCTTGGGTATGTACCTAGGACTAGAATTGCTATGTCATAAAGTATGTTGATGCTCAACTTTAGTAGGTACTGCTGCACAATTTAAAAGCATTTATACCAATTTATGCCTCCTCGGTAGTGTATGAAAGTTTTGGTTACTGTACGCCCTTGGCAATACTCAGTATTGTTTTTGTCATAAACTGTTTTATTTTCCCATTAGGTAGGTCATATGATACTAAGTAGTATACATTAAACTAACTATAAAATTTTGAGCATAGTTTTTGACCATCTTTTCTTAGGGTTATTTTTGCTATTTGGGTATCTTTTATATGAAGTACCTTTAGGAATCTTCCCATTTAAATTTTTTTGTCTTTTTCACAGAGTTTTGGATTGACCCTTTTATATTATATTATATATATATACACATCCTTTGATTGAGACATATATTGAAAATATATTTTGACACTGTCTTTTTTCAATCGCTTATGGGGTATTTTAATCATTAGTAGTTTCTAATTGTAATGTAGTTTAAATTGTCAATATTTTCTTCATGGCAGTGCTTTTTGTGTTCTTTTTAGAAATCTTTGCCTACAGAGAGGATATTGTTTATTTCCTACTTGTCTTTTTGAAGCCATATTACTTTTTTTTTTGGAAATAAATGATTAACTGTCAGGTCATAATATTTTCCCCACCTACAGACATCCATGAGGATCTGATTCTTGTTTGAACTACTTTCTCTTTCAATTAAGGAAAAAGATGGTCTTACTGAGTTAACTGTACTGAATTCATTTACAAGAATGACTATATGAATGTGTAAGTGGTTGTTGGAAATCTATGTTATATGTGAAAACACTGTATCTCTTGCATTTTATCAGCATTGTTCTGTATATTTACTAGAGGAGTAGCTGAACCAAAGAGTGCAAGCCAGTCACATAACTCGAGCGTGGGGGGGGTGGGGGTGCGGGGGGGGGCAAGGCTTGTGACTAGCAAGATAGCAAAGCTGGAGAGATGCAGGACTCAGTTACCCTGTGTTAAGGTGGTCTGCACCCATTTAAGCTTGTCTCTAATGGCTCTATGTTGTGTGCATTTGTGTATACGTGAGTGTGCATATGTGTGTCTATCTGAGAGTTTTGGAAACTACGCCTGGAAGTTGAGAGAACGCTGCTATGATGTTGGCCTGTACCTTTTCTTAAGCTTCAGGAAACTTGGTGCTAAACAGCCTACAATGTCTTGTGAGTTTGATTGTCATTCCAACCTTATACCCCTTATACCCCTCTCTTTTTAGTGGACATATGTATATATTTATTCCAGTGGTAGTCAATTTACATGTATATTGGATAATGATAAAAAAATTTCAATTGTATTTAATATAGATAACCCAAGACCCTATAGGACTCATTAAAAAGATTATCTTTTTCATTCTGCTCTGCAGTGCCTCCTTTTCCATACATAGATGGTCCATATGGGTCTGTTTTAGGATTCTTTGTTATTTCATTGCTTTACTTTCTTTTTCTTTTAAGTTTTATTTTTTTATTTGAGAAAAAGAGAGCAAGAGAGAGGGAGAGAGAGCATGCACAGCAAGGGGGAGGTGCACAAGGAGAGAGAGAGACTCTCTAGCAGACTCCCCACTGAGCATGGAGCCTGACTTCTGACTAGATCCCATGACCCCCAAGATCATGACCTGACCAGAAATCCAATCAGGCACTTCACCAGCTGAACTACCCATTCACCCCTCATTGCTTTGCTTTCATTCTTTCACCAATGATATGTTTTCCTAACAGTGAAGGCTTTGCACTAGATTTTTACATGTAGTTGTATTATCTTCAACTTTTATATTTATTCTCCAATATTTCCTTGGCTGATTCATAACCCTTCTAATTTCCATGTGAAATATAGAATCAACTTGTCAAATGCCATGAGAAATGTAGTACATCAAGGATTGAATTAAACCTACAGGTCAATTTTGGGAAAATTTATCTCTTGACAATATTTAGATTTACAGTACATTAACTTTTTATACCTTCTAATCTAAGTTAGGTAAAATTATAAACCGAACAAATAAGAAAATATGTTTTAAATTTATATTATATTTAAAGTCCTATCCTATGCTCTTTTATAATAATTATTTAATTGCATTTTAACAGTAATCCTATGACACTCATTTTATTATCTTTGCTTAATAGCCAAAGATGCTGGTAATTTCTGGAGCTGAATTAGTTCTCTCCTTTTCTTTCCAATAAGCACTAAAACATTTTCAGAAAAGTTTTAGTTACTTTTAGTGATTTAGTTATTTGAATTTTATGTTCTCTAATAATTTTTCTCATCAAATATCTACTTGTTTCCCATTTCATTTTATTATTTTCCTGTTTTAATTACATGTAATAAACACCTGTTCTTTTATCACTATTATTTGTGTAGTTTTTATTTTATCAGCCCCTCTATTTTACAGCTGCGATGCTTTCACAGGATTATACAGTTGAAAGGACTCACAAGATTCTGTAGACTACACTTAGTAGCACTTTAATCAAGGTCAAAGATATAGGAAATCAGGAGAAAGGAGAGGCAAACCTCAGGGGCCCACGATACACCCTGATGTAGCACCCAAGACTCTCCTTAACCCATGAAATGTGCCTCATCTTTGGATTATGGACCACTAAAAATAAGTGCACAGAATCTGCATTTCATGACAACTTGGACAAAAGTTTCCAGTACGACCTCTTATGACACTAGTTATGTTGCCAAGCCTTTTCTTTAACCAGTTAAACATATCTCTAAAAATACTAGAGCAAGACAAAACAGAACTGACTCTGAGTTCCACCAGGGGAGTCTTAAACTTTAATTACACAATATAAACTTACTAATTAGCTCATCTCATTCTTAACTTGGGCCGGACTCAGTATTAGTGGTCTAGGCATTTTTGGAGCTAGATGTAGGTATGTTCCAATCTGACTGTAAGATAACCCTGTGTTACACAAAACTCGCAGCCAGTTATTTATATGTTTTTTTTATTAGGGGCAGGGATTGTATTTCAGTTTTTGTTATATCTTCAACATTTTGGTCATCAAATTACTTCATGCAGTGATACTTCAAGGAACAGCAGCGACATTCATATTTTTGAATGTTAAGTAAATTGTTTTCCCCAAATTAAGCAATTTTAAAAGTTTACATTTCACATTTAAATGTTTAAGGTTTAGCAGCAATGCAAGAGATCACCATTCACACTATACAGGTGTCTATATTTCAAAACAAGTTAAATTGAAGATTTCATTATTGCCATAGCGCATTTATACAAATAGCTTGTGAAAATGAGTTCTAATGTAGGTCATATATCACATATTTACATACAAATAAAACTTTTGCAGAGGCATAAACAATATATATATATTTTAAGATTTATTTATTTATTTTAGATAGAGAAAGAGGGAAGAGCAAAGGGAGAAGAACAGAGAGGCTTATGCAGTCTCTTAAGATCAACTCAGGGCTCCATTTCATGACCTGGATGTAATGGCCAAGTTTTAGAAACCACCAAGGAGCCAACACCGATGCAATCACACCAGGATTTATTTGACAAGCTTAAGCTTGGGCCCAAGTATACCCCACACAGCGGAATAGGGACTTGGACCCTGAGTCTAGTTAAGGTAGGGGTATTTACATGTCATCACAAGAAGCTTGGAGGGAGGGTGGCGCGGGGCATGGGCAGGGAAATTTCAAACTTTATGGTAAACAAGTCCTGCAGTGAGCTGATTAGCAGTTGCTGGGGTGTTTTTCTAAAGCTTCCTGGAACGAAAGTATGGTAAACAAGTCCTAGAACTGTGGTAGGGTAGGTTCCTCCTGGAACTAAAGTATGGTAAACAAGCCCTAGAACTGAAGAAGGGTCACAGAGGCCTAAGATGGCTGCCGAAGCTAAGATGGTTGCACTTATGCTAATGCTAAACTTGATATGGGATAGCCTTAATTTTTTCAGCCTCCACCCTGGAGACCAGGACCTGAGCCACCAAGAGTCAGTCACTTAACTGACCACACCACCCAAACACCCTGCATATATAATATTCTTAATTTTATGATTTATGCAATAGATAAGTAATGATTTGCCTTGGAATTAATAAGTATAAGTATTTTTTCAATAAGGAAGTTATAGGGACACCTGGATGGCTCAGTTTGTTAAGCGGCTGCCTTAGGCTTAGGTCATGATCCCAGCATCCTGGGATGGAGTCCCACATCAGGTCCCTTGCTCAGCGGGGAGTCTGCTTCTCCCTCTGCCTCTGTCTGCCACTCTGTCTGCCTGTGCTCACTTTCTCTCTCTGACAAATAAATAAAAATAAATAAAAAATCTTTAAAAAAATAAGGAAGTTATATTTGCTAAACATTTTTGAGAACAGGAAGCAGAAAAGAAGGGCCCACTGTAATCATTAAATAAGAAACCAAAAATTCACTATGATCTCAGAAGAATATTTTTCAAACTATCAACTTACAAGGAAGAATAAAAAATTCAATATTACCTCAATTAACCACTTTAAGTGTTAAACCTTTGGATCTTTTAAGATGGAGGTTTAGGAAATTTTATACTCAAAAATAGTCTAATTTGGAATATCAAATTTTTTGGAATAGACTAAATTTTGCGACTTCATAAAATCTAGTAAGCACATTATATCTATTTATAGCTATTAATTAGAGCATATTCCTCAGCCAGAACATTATGAAGAATTGGGGGAATAAAACAAATATAAAAGTTAGGCATAAGAAGTTTGTAGTAGTTATCAGGAAGACAGAAATGCTCATGATACTGGAAAATAGTACCTCTACTGCTAATAAGAAAATATACTAGCTTTGGGAAGAATACTAATCTTGGATAAAGAAGAGGGCCATCATAGGAATTTATAGAAACCATGGAGTATCAGCAGACTTACTTAGATAGAGTTGGAAAGAAGGCATAAGCAGGTATAAAAGGGAAAAATGTTTCAGAAGGCCTGCTTAAGTGGTGTGTTATTATTCACATGGTTGTGAAATAAAAACTCACAATAAGTCTTAATGTATTTAAAAGAAATAGAATATTAGAAACTTTGAATATAGTGAATATTGGCTACAGATACCAGAATATGGAATTTTTTATTGGCATTGCATTGTATCTGTAGGTCAAAAGTTAACAAAGCTGACATCTTGGCAACATAGTCTATTCATGAACATGGAGTATCTCTATATTTATTTAGTTCTTTGATTTCTTTTAGTAGAGTAATTTTCTTATACTAACCTTATACATATTTTGTTAGATTTATATTTCATTTTGGGGAGTGCTAACATAAATGATATTGTATGTCTTATTTCAAATTCCTCTGTGAATTGCTGGTATAAAAGAAAGCAATTGACTTTTGTATATTAACCCTTTATCCTGCCACATTGCTATAACACTTACTAGCCCCAGGAAGAGATATTTTTAAGTAACTATTTAAATATTTTTTTCTTTGGTATAACCACTTGATAAAAGGCCAACTGTAGACCTTCTCTAAATTATTAATTTAGTTATTTATCATGCTGTGATAGCTATTAAGTTAATGTTTGACTTCAAATCAAGCAGAATATACTTACTAGTTTGTACAAAATCCTTAGCTACAAAGAATGTTAAACATATATTTCCATTATAAAATTACAGGTTTACCTGGTAGTTTTATGATTTCAGATATCTCTTTTTACTCTTAGAAGAAATGAGCAAGTGATCACTGATATCATGGAGAGGAAAATTTTGTGAAAGATAACAGGTGTTAAAATTCTGCTGAAATTCAGACAAAGCGGCAATTTCATAGTATTGTATTATCTTCTTAGTAGTCTTTGTGAAATGTATGAACTGTTCTCCATGGATATTTGAAAAGCGCATTAAAGTGATCATAGTATTATCATTGTCTAATAAAAGAGAAGGCACTTGGCTCACTCACCTTAAAGGAAATATTAAACTACTAAGCCACTGATAAGAATTTGACTCATTGATCTGGCTTGCTCCTACAACAAATATAATTATTTATGCCACTGAAGAGAGGAATTTTTTCAAGTAAATTAAATACAAGGATTATTGTAAACATCTTGGTAATCATTATTACAAGTATATCGTTGATTCTATACACCTATAAAATTATGATAATAAATTAGAATATTCATTTATGTTTACATGTCCTCTGTCAGTAAAATTTAAAATCTCTGATATAAATGAATGCTATTTTGTTTCCTGGGAGTGCAAGCATTAACTTTCAGTTTTAGCAGACAATTTCAAACATGTATTTATAAATATTAAAAACCTCATGGAAATTCTTCAGAAAATGCCTAGTATATGCTCATCTTATTATCATGTAGAAACTTAAAATATATATTTTTGTTAGAAAAACTGAAGTATGACAACTCTGTTGTCTAATTATAGATAACAGGAAAAAAATATAAGGTCCTAGAAAATCAACAAAACAGCAGCCTATCCTGATAGAAATGTACATATCCAAGTTCTCATTAATATATAAGAATAAGTTGTTGTGGTTTTAATTAGCAGTTTTCTGATAACTAATGAATCTGTATATGTTTTCATAAGATTACTGGCCTTTTATATATTCTCTTTTCTGAAATGTAAGCTTCTATTTAATTTGTGGTAATTTTTCTTAATTGATTTACAATATGTATTTAAATGATGTGGATACATAACCTATGTCAGGTGTATGTATTATACATAACTTCTCTCATTTGGGCTTGGTTCTTAATTTTATCACTTTACTCTTCATACTTTTTGCCTAACTTCTAAGGTCATGGAAATACTTTTTTTCTGTTTGTTTGTTTTTTTCTTTTTTCAAAGCACTTTATCATTTTACTTTCACATTTAGATCTGAAATATATCTGAATTTATTTTTGTGTACTATAGCGTAAGGGTCAAAATACGTTATTTTCCATGTGTATGAGTGACTCAGCACTATTTATTGAAAATATTTATTTTCACCTATTTATTTTCCCACTGCAACATTTTTTTCATAAATCAGATAAACACATATGTGTGTGTCATTTTAGGTTATCTGTTCTGTTCCACTGTTTTATCTGCTTTTGTACCAGTACCATACTATCAGACTGCTATGACTTCATAATAAATTATAGCATCTTTTTTTATGTTCTTGGCCTTTGACATTAATATTTAGACTTGAACCTGACACATTTTATAAGCCATTAGTTAGTACAAACTGAAAATAAATTTTAGCACATAACTAGTAGAATAACTAACTGTAGCAGAATGTCTTAGTTACTGAGCAGAAAACAAAAAGAAAGAAAATAAAAATAATCAAAATAGCCAAAGAACGGATCAGTAAATTGTGGTTTTCACAAAATGAAATATTACATCAGGAAAGAGAATGAAATTCAGTTTCAAGCTACAACAAAGATAAATCTTAACATTGTATGTAGTATGACAGTGTTTTATAAAGTTCAAGAACTAAAACTACTTAATAGATATATGATAGAAATGGGTAAGATAAAACGCCTAGGTATGTGTGTGTGCATGATGAAAACATTTTTAAAGAAAGAGATTAATAAACAAAGCGAAAAATCTGATGGGGGGAAAACGGGAGAAACACATAGGTTGGTAAAAGGCTATTATCTAGGAAGGTTCTTGGATATATTCTGCTTCTTGCTTAGCTGTGTTTTTACATATGTGCTTGAATAAATAAGCCCAGGTTTTTTAAAAAATTGGAATTGTTCTCATGAAACTAAAATATGCATTATTCAACTTTTCACTTGAGATCTGAAACAGCCAATTACATAAACACATTGGTCATATAAATATTAATTCATTTCATACCAAATCAGTGAACATGGTTGTTCTCTAATTTTTTTGTTACTGTTACCTGAAGGACATTTGTATTTTAACTCTATTTCTATATTTTAAATCCTGCAGGTTTCTTTCATCATAAATTGTTATAATGACAAAAAATTGGGGGTTATAAATAAAACTCACATAGAAAATTGATATTTTATAAGATCTGAGTAGAATAAAAACCAATCTAATATAATACATTTTGAAAGTTCTAATGCCTGGTCTCTTCCAAGAGGAACTTTATGTTTAACAAGATTGAAAGTTGCAGATCTGCTCATATAAATGCAAACTAGATGTGCCTTACAGGAAAGGCCATTTCCTCAATCTAAATCTCTTTAAATATCTGATCTAATATTGGAAAAATTCCATCAGAAAAGTAACAACAAACTTTTCTATAAAGGCCAGGGAGTATCCAAAAGAAAGTGGGAAAATAAATAATTAGAGATATAATGTGCATTAGTTACTTTCAGCAATACATTCGTCCATACATACAGTTTATTCTTTCCCCTATACCTCAATAGATCTGTCCCTATAACATAAAGGCTACTCTGTACTTCTAGGAATAACCTAAAAGTCTTACTATTTTAAACAGGTATGTACATAGAAGAATAAAGCTAATTTTCACCAGCGTCAAGTGAAAAAAGAAGACTTTGAAAATGAATGAAATTTTTGCAAAGAATTGTTGTGTGGTGTTTTGAGACACCCAAAGGGAGATGTGTTATATTTTTGCTCCTTTAAGCCTGCTATTCTTCATACAAAGAGTACTATTTTCTAACAATTCTAAATCTGTAGGCAAAAGCCTGCCAACCAGTATCATTTAATAGTTGTAGAAGGAAGACTAGGAAGATTGTTTATCAATCAGATATTATGGGATCAACCTCATTATTTATTATTTGCTATGGTACCTAAAAATATCCCTCTCTAAACTCTGACTGGACCTCTTTTCTTCTTTCTCTTTATTTAGTTAACTGGTGAGTTCATTTAAATTCAGTCACCATCTACATGATGACAAGTCCTACACGTACAGTCTTACCCAAGTTGTCTCCTCTTATCTCCAGACTTATGTACTCAATTGTTTACTCTGCATTTCCACTTAGATACCTGTAATACACTTTTCATGGTTACCACGTCTAACACTGAGTTCTGGACATGCCCTTGAAACCTGTCAATTCAATTATTTTGGTAGCACAAGTTGAATCCAGATGCCATCTTCCATAAATTCTCTCCAACTTACCTTCAATTTCTCAGTGCATTCTGTGGACTCTACTTAAAATGTATACCAGAGTCTGACCAGTTCTCAGAATCTCCATTGCTACTTTTGCCCAAACCACCCTAACTTTTTATCTCATAATTTGTTGCAATGCTTTCATTGGTCCCTTTTGATCTTGCCTTATTACTTTCTCCTATCCAATGCCATCCAAGGGGAATGTTTAGGAGTATTATTCGGATAGCATCATGCCATTGTTCCAAACTCTTTAAAGCCTTTCTGTGAGACTCAGAGAAAAAACAAGAGCTCTTTCAATGTATCCATCCTCTCATTATCTTCTTGAAATTGTCACTTACTGCTCTGCTCCTTATCAAAAGACCTCAGCTTCCTTGGTGTTCTGCGTACACATCAGACATTTTCCTCATAATATGACCTTTGACCAAGGTTCACTCATACACCGCTCCTGTATACTTCTCTGATTACCAACTGAAATAGTAAGATGACAAGTCTAACATTTGCTATTGGAGGTGTATTTCATTAATTAATATATATTATATTAATATCATAATAAATGTAATATTTATGCACTTCATTAATATATTTTCATCTCTTTGGTATAAATGGCTGAAGTCGTTATTATTGTGTTATATGGTAACTATATGTTTGACTTTTTAAGAAACTCTCCAATTGGGGCGCCTGGGTGGCTCAGTGGGTTAAAGCCTCTGCCTTCAGCTCGGGTCATGATCCCAGGGTCCTGGGATCGAGCCCCGCTCGATATGTGTCTGTCAAATAAATAAATAAAATATTAAAAAAAAAAAAAAAGAAACTGTCCAGTTATTTTCCAGAATGGCTATTCCATTTTGCATGCCTCCCAGTAATGTATGAGAGCTCCATTGGCTCTGCATCCTTGTCCATATCTTATCTGTATAAATTTAAATTTCTAGTTTTGCTTAGGAAGTCTTTCCTGATACTTAGATTGTACCTTTTTTACATCTTTATCATTCATTTTTTTTTGCATTTGAGTGCATAACTCACAACTATGAGTATTTGTTATATATGGTATGAGATATTTATATTTCCTTTCTTCCATATGAATAAAGTGTTCATGATAAATATTGTTTTGTGGTTTTGTTTCCTTATAAGATCTTTCTGTAATTTTGGTAACAGAGTAGTGCTGATGGGTTATTAATATAATTTTCCAACTCATAGAATAAGTTATAGCTTTCTCTGGTTTATTTGTACATTTTATATATATTCTATTTTCATCCCTCTTTAATCAATGATATTACTTTTTAATGTTTTTAGTGCTTGTTCTAGAGTTTGCAGTAAACATTTTAAACTAATCTAAACCACTCTTCAAATAATGTTGTACCACCTCATGCACACTGCTGTTACCTCACAACTCTCTCCCATCTGTTATGACATTGCTGTCATTAATTTCACTTACTCATATGCTATAATCACCCAATATATTGTTGCTACGAACTAACTTTAAAATCAGTTATCTTTATTTGTTTTTAAGATTTATTTATCTATATTAGAGAGGGAGAGAGCAAGGGGGAGGGGCAGAAAGAGAGGAGAGAGAGAATCTCAAGCAGACTCCCCACTGAGCATAGAACCAGACACCGTGCTCAATCTCATGACCCTGAGATCATGACCTGAGAGGAACCAAGAGTCAAATGCCCAACCAACTGTACCACCCGGATGCCCCTAAAAGGAAAAAGGAAAAAAAAAAGGTGTTATCTTTTAGATCAGTTAAGAATAAGAAAAGCCAAATGTTTTATTTAACCTTTATTTATCCTTTAACACTCTTCCTTTCTTTATATAGATCTGAGTTTCTGACTTATATAATTTGCTTCTATCTGAAAAAGTTCTTTTAACAATTCTTGCTTGGCATGTCTGCTAACAATGAATTCTCTCCGTTTCAGTTTGTCTACAAAGGTCTTTATTTTTTCTTGAAATTTAAAAGATAACTTTGCTTGATATAGAATTCTGTGTTCATAGCTTTTTTTTCCCCTTTCTCACATCAAATATTTTACTACATTCTCTTTTTGCTTGTATGGTTTCTGAAAAAGAGTTTAATGTAATTCTTATCCTTTTTCTGTATGTGTGTGAGAGAAGGTTTATTATTGTTGTTGTCTTTTTTTTCTTTCCAATCTAGTTTATTTGGAAATTTTTCTCTTTGTCTTTGGTTTTCTGAGCTTTGCATATTCAATGATTAATGCTATGGATCAACTTAGCATTGGCTGGGCTAAGGATGCCCAGATAGCTGGTAAAACATTATTTCTGGATGTGTCTATAAGGGTGTTTCTGGAAGAGATTAGAATTTGTCTCAGTAGACTGAATAAAGAAGATCTGTCCTCACCAATGTGGTGGTCATCATCTAATTCACTGAGAACCCAAATGGAACAAAAAGATAGAGGCAGGGTGAATTCTCTCTCTCTCTCCTTGAGTTGGGACATCTGTCATCTGTCTTCTGCCCTCAGACATTAGAGCTCCTGGTTCTCAAGCTTTTGAACGCTGGAACTTACACTAGCACCCTCTCACTGCCCCTTCTACAATGCTTCTCCCCTTCATGAGGTCTTCAGCCTTGAGCTGGGCATTATACCATCCCTTCCACTGATTCTCAGACCTATGGACTCAACTGAATTATGCTTTTGGCTTTCCAGATTCTCCAGCTTGCACGTGTCATATTGTGAAACTCCTAATAGAATTATGATGTAATTTATAATATAATAACAGATGGTACTTCACCCATAATCCAGTGATCCAATTCCCGTAATAATCATCCTTTTATATATTTTGTTTCTCTGAAGAACCCTGACTAGTAATAAATATATGATATACCTAGGTGTAGATGTTTTGATAATTCCTTATACTATATTCTCTGAGCTTCATGGAGCTGTGTTGTTCTTTTTTTTTTTTTTTTTTTGGCACTGATTTCTCAAAAGTTTTGACAATTATTATTTCAAATATGTTTCTGCTCTGTTCTCTCTTTATCCTGCCTTTTATATTCTAATTGTGCATGTTATGCCTTCTGAAATTGCCCCACAGTCTGTAATGGTTCTAGTCACCTTTTTATTTATTTTTTTCTCTTTGCTTTTCAGATGGGGAATTTGTACTGACCAATATTTATCCTCAACGATATCTTCCTTTGGTAGGTCCAGTCTACAGCCCAACAAAGGAACATTTCCATTTCTGTTTCAGTATTTTAAATTTCTAGCATTTCCTTTTTTCCCCCTGAGTTCCATCTTTCTGCTTACATTCCCTATTCATTTTGCCTATTGTCTACTTTTTCTACTATGGCTCTAAACATATTAATCATAGTTACTGTGTATTCTTTATCTTATCATTCTAAAATTTTGTTGTATCTGAGTCTGGTTCAAATTCTTGATTTGTCTCTTGAGGCAGTAATTTGTCTTGCCTTTCACATTTTTTTGTTGAAAGACAAACATGATGTTTTAGGAAATTGGAACTGAGATAAACAGACCTTTACAGTGAGGCTTTATTCTAATATGGTTAGGAGTGTGCTCTATTCCCTACTTACTCTAGTTGTAGGTGTTAAGGCACTTCAAATTATTCTGGTATCTAATGGTTTTGTCTGCCTTGCACCTTTGGACTTCTCTAAGAACTCCTTTCAGCATGTGTTTCTTGCAGCCTTAATTCTCTTTCAACCATAATCCACTTATTTTAGGAAAGTTCTGGTTGTATGGAGACAATATGGGGTAGAAGGTAAGCAGCTTATAATCTTATGATTAAATCTCAGTCTTTCAGTGAGCCAGTGTCCCTACATTGTAACATGCACAAGTGTTTCTTTTCTCCAACCCTTCCTCTCAGGCTAGACCAGAGAGCTGGAGGAATTGGGGTTGGGTAATGCTCCTTCCCCCATATCAGGATAAGGCTCTGATAAAGTGACCTCCCTCAAGGTCTTTCTTTTATAGAGACCTCTATATATTTCACATTGGTCATGCTTTCTCTCCCAGGGTCATGATTTCTCTCTCAGGGTCGGTGCTTGGAAAGGATCTTTCTTGGCTTTTTATGATGAGTATCTGGTAAACGTGATAGTGTTCCTAGAAATACTGACTGAAAGTTGGAAAGAAGGTTGCCATGACTGAGGCTCATGCCCTCAAGCTATCCCTCACTCAGCCTCCAGCAAAAATTCATGAAAATTTTATGAAAAACGTGTGTTCCTACCAGTTTATTGCTCTAGTAGCATCTGTTCCAGGTAAGATCTTAGCGTTAGCTATCTTTACTTGCCTGTCTCTCCAGTTTTGGGAGGTGGTGTTTTGCCCTGCAAACTCAGTTCTTTGCTGGGTCCAAGAAAAGTCCCTGGTTTTTGTTTATTCAGCTTTTTCTTTGCTCTAGGGATGGACTGACAACTTCCAATCTCATTACATGTCAGGGCTGCTACTTCTTTACGAAGATTAGTACTCTGTTCTGAAGTGTCACTCTATCAGCAGAGTTCCTTAGGATTGAGTTAACATTCAAACTTACAAACTTCACTCAGCTCTAATTTTACCTAGGTTTTAAAAAAGGTGCAGGTTAAGAAATAATATAGCATTCGGGGCGCCTGGGTGGCTCAGTGGGTTAAAGCCTCTGCCTTCGGCTCAGGTCATGATCCCAGGTTCCTGGGATGGAGCCCCGCATCGGGCTTTCTGCTCAGTAAAGGGCCTGCTTCCTCCTCTCTCTCTCTCTCTCTCTGCCTGCCTCTCTGCCTACTTGTGATCTCTGTCTGTCAAATAAAAATTAAAAAAAAATTTTTTTTTAAATAATAATAAAAAAAGAAATAACATAGCATTCATTATATGTGCATAACTAAAACACCATAACTCTGAAGAACAACTCCATCCCCAGTCTGTCCTTGACCGCAGGGTGATCTGAATGTATGTGGCTACCTCCACTGAGGGAAATCCTTAATTTAAGGGTTATTTAAGCATTTATACTTAGTCTATACATTTCGGTCAGTAACAGCCAGTGCATGTAACTAGCAATCATACATGTGATTTACTCAGCTCCCTCAGAAGTGTAATTAACCCCTTAATCTCTGATACACCTGTATCTCATCAATACAATTTACTCTTTACTCAATCTTAATAATGAGTTTGGTAGTCCCACATATATGCCCATGTGTCATGCATCCGCTAAATTATCTTACATTCAATATTTGACCAAAGATCAAGTCTACAGACATTTCTGAGACTAGAAAAGAACAGAAAACCAACTCTTAACCATTTCCTTCCCTTTTATTTTTATTCTCAGTTTTCTCTTCTGAGAAATCTGTTTACTACATTGAAGCTACAAGACAATGGGGTGTCATCTTCATTCTGCTGAGAATAAAAGACTTCAACCTGAGGGACCCAACCCAGGCCAAATTTTAAAGCTATTAATATTTTTACATTTTAAATTTAAACTAAGGCATTTCTTGCTTCTGATCCTTGTGGTCAATAATTAGGAAATCTACTTAAACTATATTCTACTTTATTTTATCTACTATATAGAATTTTCAGTTACTAGAATTAATTTGTATTCTTAATTTTCCTCTCTTTTGCATTTTTAAAATTTGGTTTTCATCTCTGTCTCCCATTAGTTTTCTGTAACTGGAAATGAGTTATCTTCCTATCTCTCTGGAACTCTGTCCCTTTTGAGTAGCTTATTGTTTTTATTTGTTAATTCATTATATTTCATTATATTGTTTCAGTTCCCTAAAAATTGCTGGAAGATGAAAAGTTCTCCTTTTCCTCAGGCATCTAGAACAAAAAATGCAGGTGGCCAGTACCCTGCTGAGGAAGAGTAAGAAGTCCTCCTGATTTAAGATGTATCTAAATTCTCCACCTTGAGAAGCAGGAAAGACACAACAGAGCTATTCTGACCCAATCATAGGAGGTAATAGTTAATTGGACTTGGGAAATTTTTGGAGAGTTCACAGAACTTATCACTAGTTTAGAGGTGGTGTGTGATATAAAAAGTAAAATCAGTAATGACTTACAGACTTTCTTACAACAGCGCACAATACAAATATATATAACTTTCTACTTTCACCCTACTAATTATATCAACAGCTTTTGTTAAGTTGACATTCTGTTTTTATAATTGTATATCTGTGAAAATGTTTTTTCACAGCTGAGCCATATAGAATAACATTTTATCTTATAGAAAATATTTTTATTTCTCCGGAAATAACTGCCTCAATTTTTTGTTATTTTTTTCTATGCATTTAACACTTATTCATCCACAAATTCTAAGTCTAACTGTTATAAATAGGTAAAATTCCTCAAGAAAATGACAAATTCCATTTATTCCCTCTTCAACAACCTCTAGCATTCCTTTATCATCTTTTCAGGCTGGACTGTGAGCCTGCTGTATATGGTTTTAAATGGCCCGGGAAACCTTTCTTTCATTAGGAGAGGTCTTTCTTTTTTTGGATTGGAACAGCTTTTCCAAAAATCCATCTTCCTTAATTGCATATGTCGTCCCAAATTAGGTAATTCCCTATTTTGGTGGAACAAATCCTTTCGTGGCCATCTGAGTAAAAATCCATGGGAAGTACATTTCTGTGATTTTTGAGATCTTGAGTAATGAAAGTATATTTCAACTGTGTATCTGTTCTCTTTAGTCTTTTTTCTCTTAGTCATTTCTTTCTAACTGGTTTTGTTGTTGTTGTTTTAAAGATTTATTTGTCAGAGAGAGAGAGCGCATGCATACAAGCAGGCAGAGTGGCAGGCAGAGGCAGAAAGAGAAGCAGGATCCTCACTGAGCAAGGAGCCCAATGGGGGCCTCGCTCGATTCCAGGACCCTGACATCATGACCCCAGCCAAAGGCAGATGCTTAGCAGACTGAGCTGCCTAGGCATCCCTCTCTCTGTTTCAATGTAAACCTTTTTCCACTGGAGTATTTACAAATGGAATACTATAATGCCTTTTGGAAGTTCTCTGGACGTGGGTGATCCTTACCATACAGACAGATGGGTCAGGAAACTGGCTCTTTCATTGGAGAGTCCCCAAAATTCAGTATAGAGTTGTCTTGTTTTGTTTGCTCTTAGATTCATTTCATTCAGAAAAGAATTCTCAGTTTGTTGTGTAGGGGAATGCAAACTTGGATTTCGTTATTCTGAGAGAATTCATAAGAAAGAACTTGGAGGCATCAAAATTCATTGTGAAAATTTTCCGTTTATCCACCTATCTTTAGTAGGATACCTCATCACCTTCCTCTTCTCCTGTGCCAACTATTCATATTCTAGCACTTTATCTGTTCTAGTGTCTAAGAGCAGACTGTTTGCTTCTGCCAATGTTTGGGTTGGGGAAAGGACTGGCCACTTGATGATAGGACTGACACAGGGGATCTGGGGACTAACCATCTCCTCAACCAGGTATTTAATCAAGCCTCCTTTTTTCAAGATTCTAATATTCAGTCTTTAAAATTACCCAAACCTCTGATTCTCTATGCTTTCTAAGATTCTCTATAAAACACTGCTTTTCTTTCCACTGTGAAGGCAGTTAATTTTTGTTTATTTTTTTCTTAATCTGATATACTAAGTTATTTTATTTTTGTCTTTCTTACATTTTCCAAAGTTTTACTGATATTTAAAGTCTGCTTTCTCTTCTTTCCCATCATCTTTGTTCCTATTTTTTAAAATTTGCTTGTATTGTTATGAATTTTAGTGCTATAATGTCAGAAATATTTTCATCCAGCTGTACCTTACAGTATGTCCCCTGCCCTCAATTTTGCAGAGTTAAATGAAGAACATATAGCAAAGAGAAAAAAATTAAAATTATGCCCTTATATCTTACCTTTATAAAAATATGGCTTATAAGAAAGAAAACATAAGTAAAATTAAAAACTAAAAAGATATTTATGCCTACCTTAAAGACTTCTCCACATAAAACTTGAGCCAAGGCAATTTGGGTATGAGAGGTGAAGATCACATTGAGAACAAAGAAAATGATTTTCATTTTTAACTAAGTTTTGCATCTGGAGGGATAGAGTTACAACTTGCCTCTGTCTTTACACCCCCTTTTCATTATTAAGCCCATTACCTCATAGATTAATTCTTTCGGTATGACTTCACATATCTTACTACATTTCTTATTCCAGTCTAAAAATGGTATACTCTCAAAGGCTATTTTAAACTTGGAATTTCATAAATACATAAACTTTTCTGATATCTCAGGCATACTTTAATCTTTTTTTGAAAAAAAATCACTCTTTTTTTTCCCATGTTACATGTATTTTATATGTGGCCTACTCAATATATTCATACCATTGCTAGTTAATAGAAAAAACATTTGTTCTTTCCATACAGAGGGTGCAACAAGAATGACAAATCAAGGTGCGTTAGAGTAAGTGTAATAGTACATTAACTGTCCTCAGCTACTGCAAGGTGATAATGTCTCACAATTGTCACTTAAAATAAGGTTCAGTAAGTCATGATGTAATCTCCTTTGTAGTTTGGCTTCTACGCTACGAAGATAAATTTCTAAATATTCTAAGATAAATTAGATCTTAGAGTATTAGTTTAATCTTAGACATTTTTTAAACTATCTAAGATTAGATAAATTTCTAAATCCTCCAAGAGCAAAGAATCACTGCAAAGAAACAAATAAACAGGCTTGCCTGAGTGGCTCAGTACCTTAAGTGCCTGCCTGCAGTTCAGGTCACTATCCTGCGGTCCTAGGATTGAGCCCTGCATCAGGCTCCCTGTTCAGCAGGGAGTCTCCTTCTCCCTCTGCCTACTTCTTCCCCTGTTTGTGCTCTCTCTCTCTCTCTTTCAAAATAAATAAAATCTTTTTTTTTAATAAATAAAATCTTAAAAAAAAAGAAATAAGCAAAAAGAGTAAGGAAGCACTTATTATTAACTTGTAAAGAGAGAAGTATCACAATACAGTGATACTTCAAATGCAGTGATACACAAATACAGAGAAGTTTTATCACAATACAATATGGTAATTATTATTCAACCATGTTTAAGTCTACATGATTTCAATTTACCCTACTTTAGCTAAAAACAACATTAATATGTAGATACAGATCTGAGTTTGGTAAATAAGCTATTTCACAATCGTATTAAATAAAAATAATACCATAGGTAACAATCAATTTGTAAAAAATTTATGCCTACAGCCCTGTGAAAATAGACCTAATTTTATGAGTAAATAGAGACGCAGAAAGTAGAATAAAAGCTATAATAACATCATATGAGAGAGATTAAAGAATTGCACATCTGAAACAGAAAGAAAAAAATCATTAGTATTATGCAAGCAGAGTACTCTGAACACACAGATTTATGCAATGCAAGTCTCGGGGGCGGGGGGGATTAGCTTTTTTTCTAAAGAGCATTTTGATTTAGCATTTATTGATAAATTTATGCATTATTTAGAGACAGCACCATTTTTATTAACTTTCTTTTTGTAAATTGTTAATCCTAAAGATTAATTTAAAATACAATGTATTCCTGAGATGTGGCTCAGTCAGTTAAGCATTTAACTCTTATCAGCTCATGTCTTGATCTCAGGGTGGTGAATTAAAAAATTTAAAAAAATAAAATAAAATAAAATAATGAAATAAAATGTATTGTCAATCTCTTCACCCATTTCATCTGTTCTTCCACCTGTCTCCTCTCTGGTAAACATTTATTTGTTCTCAGTAGTGAAGAGTCTGTTTTTTGGTCTGTTTTAGGGGATTAAGAGTACACGTATCTTGAACACTGAGTAATATATCAAAGTGTTGAATCACTGTATTGTACACCTGAAACTAATATAGCTTTGTATATTAATTACACTAGACTTAAAAAAAAGAGAGAGAGAGAGAGCTTGACTAACTTGAGTAAATACATACATACATACATACATATATACAATGTATTAAAGATGTATTTGTAATAGCAATAGTAATGCATTATAACTTAAGTTAATCCTTGGGGTCAAATGATCATATTAATATACAAAAGAGGGGGCACCTGGGTAGCTCAATGGGTTAAGCCTCTGCCTTCAGCTCAGGTCATGATCTCAGGGTCCTGGGATCCAGCTGGCATTGGGCTCTCTGCTCAGCAAGGAGCCTGCTTCCTCCTCTCTCTCTGCCTGCTGCTCTGTCTACTTGTGATCTCTGTCTGTCAAATAAATAAGTAAAATCTTAAAAAAAAAAAAAGTTAATCCTTAAGACTGAAATTATGAGTAATAAATTTGGTCATAGCTGTACTAATCATAGATATTTTCTAGAATGGAAACTAATTCTTACATTTTACATTCAATTAGAGCATTTATGGTTAGTGAAGGTGTGTTTTATTTTAAAATTTATTTTGACATGCAGTACCATAATTAATGCTTTTAATAGAACTGTTAGATTTTTCCTAGGTAATGTCTATGAAATTACTAATTGTTGTATTTTGGAAACTGATGATGTGTTTGTAGCAGTTTCTGTCCCATAACTTTGTTTCTGTTTTCACAAATAATTTATTCTGTTAATTAAATAATAACATATTGAACCAGGGCACAGTGGCTTAGAAGCATAAATTAAAAATGACATTGAAATTATACAATCCCAAATTAAAGCTTCGCACATAGACCTATAACAAAGTAGACTTGAAATTTTTTTTAATAAACACACAGACATCTATATAACTAAGTATTTTTAAAATCTCTACAACCAAACCTCGTTCTCAGTACCTAAAGTAAGTTCAGGCTTATTTAGATTCAGAATTTTCAGCATTTTTAAAATTTACTCCCTCCACTTAAAATTATTTGCCAAGTCACATATGTGTTAGTACCTATATCATTATGGGTTGTGACAGGAAATAGGATGATCAAACTCAGAGAATTTAATAAAGGAACTATTTATAAAAGGAAACCAACAAGGGGGATATGGTACTCTAGAGGTCACATTATAGTTACCATTAGGCCTCGGCAGTCTAGAGAAGAGACCAATTACTCAAACCCTAAGTGGCTGTATGGAAAGGGTCAGGAGCTGTGGGAAGTAGACAGACAACCAAATATAACCTGAGAGTGAGGAAAATCAATGCCCTAAGTCTTCTTTCCTCCAATCCTCTGTTCTAAAATATCTTCCATTGGCCAAATTCAGCAGTTTGATGTGCAAGGATCTCTTGAAGCAGACTCTGGGTTTAGCCTCTTCAGACAAAGAGCAGCGTGGAGAAGATGGACAACAGCATTGGAAGTGGTACAGTGTCAGCACCACAGATAGCAAATAGTGTGTGGCTAATGATTTGGAAGAAAAGTCATCAACTTTTAGTTTTTCTGGTTGAAAGATTATTTAGGGAACAGAACATGTGGGGAGTAGCAGAGACAGTAGCCGGATAGATAATTAGGAGGCTGACTGTGAAAAGGCATAGCAATATAAATTGAGTTTGGGCTTTAAGCTATAGGAAATGATAAGAAAAGTTCTGAGAAAGGATATTGCATGATTATGTTTGTGCTTCGGAGAGATCATATGGTATGTGTAGATTACAGAGAGTGATCAAAGACATGGTAGGCCATGGGCAAAGGTAACACTTGATTTCTGAATGACAAGTAGGAAGCCACTAATTTCATTCCCTGAGCTCAAAAGATTATTGGAGGAGAGAGAGTTTGAAGTCAGGGAAGGGAAGATAATTAGCTCAATTTTAGACATGCTGAATATAATAAGTTTTCAGTGGAATAACCAAGTTAGATTTTCCAGAAAATAGTGGTATATACTCCCTTGGTGTTTAGAAAATATGATAAGTTGGCAACAATTATTTGGAAGCTATCAATCTAAAATGGTAATTAAGCCAAAGTAGAGAAAAAAATTAGACACAGATTGCAAAAGGAAAACAATACAAATTAAAGCCCCAATATATATATAAAGATTTAAAGGAAAGAGGAGTTGAGTGGGGTTGCTTCTTTGTTTCTTTGTTTTTAAGATTTCCCAGTCTTGAGCATTTGGTTCCTCATTAAACTTAAGAAGTTGTAGTGTCTTCGGGGCACCTGGGTGGCTCAGTGGGTTAAGCCTCTGCCTTCAGCTCAGGTCATGATCTTCAGTCCCGGGATGGAGCCCCAAATTGGGCTCTCCACTCAGCAGGGAGCCTGCTTCCCCTCTCTCTCTCTGCCTGGCTCTTTGCCTACTTGTGATCTGTCTGTCAAATAAATAAATAAAATCTTTTTTAATGAAATTTTTTTTAAGATTTTTATTTATTTATTTGTCAGAGAGAGTGAGCACAGACAGACAGAGAGGCAGGCAGGGCAGAGAGAGAAGCAGGCTCCCTGCAGAGCAAGGAGCCCGATGCGTGACTCGATCCCAGGACGCTGGGACCATGACCAGAGCCGAAGGCAGCCGCTCAACCAACTGAGCCACCCAGGCGTCCCAATAAAATCTTTTTTAAAAAAAGAAGTTGTAGTGTCTTTGAGGCATTGTACTAGGCCCTTAGGACAACATCATGAAATACTTTAGTCTTGCTTTCACAGACCTTCCCATCAGAGAGCTGACAGATGATAAGCATATAAACCAACAAATATATAACTATCAAGTATGATTAGAATTAAAGAAACATACCTCAATGATAATTTGTACAAGTGTATTTGTGAATACACTTGGGTAAGACCTTTAAAAGTCAGTTATTTAAACTGAAGCCAAAAGAGAAGCAGCCAACAGCAGGAAGAGTAAGAATAGAATACCCATCATTTGAAAAGGCAATCAGAAGCCTCTTTTCTTTTACCAAGATCGTAAAGAACTCCTCCCTTTTCCTCTCAGAGTTTTATAATTCTGTTTTTTAACCTTGAGGCCTTTGGGCCACAACCACTGAAAACCATCCTTCGATGGAGAACTTGTATTTCTCCCAAGAATATTTTACAGTTCCCGATGTAGAAATCTCAGGCTAGAGTAATCATTACACTATGTCTATGTTTATCAAATCATCATTTTCATAACTTATATACACATAATTTTTGTTAAAAATAAAGATACTGCTGGAGATTTTGAATATATTCATTGTTTTGATTTTGGTGATGATTCCTTAGATACATGCATATATACAAACTTATCAAATTGCACACTTAAGATATGTTCAGCCAATTGTGTGCCAATTATGCCCCTATGAGGCTCTTAAATACTTAATAATGAATATGACCTTTGTTCTTAGAAAGTCACCGTTACTGGGTGTGATGCATAAACAATGAATCTTGGAACACTGAAAAAATTAAATTAAATTTAAAAAAAAAGGAAAGTCACCATTAAAGATAAGAAAATGAAAACCACACAGTGAGAAGGGGTATTTGCAATACATTTTCTATCACAAGATCTTTTTTTAAATAATCACAGAATATTTTTTAAAATAATGACAATACACAATATTGATGAATATTCCTAGTGTGGTATATAGGCACATTTGTCTCATGCTGCAGGAGGACAAATTTGTATAGCTTTATTCCAAAGTGATTTATCAAAATGTTATGTATATTTTAAGGCATAAAGTTGCATATACTTTTTTATCACAAAAGTACACCTCCAAGATTTTACCATAAAAATAGTCAAACAAGTACTTTGGATATGTATATAGGAGTTTATAGCATTTTTGTTAATAGGTTAAAAAAAATGGAAAATTAAGAATTGCTAAAATGTAATTATCATCATTTCAAATAGAATTAAGCATTGCCAGAATCAGTGGTGATTTAGGTACTTCAAAAGAAAAAATGTTCAAGATAGATTAAGTATTTTATTTTTGCTTGTATATATAGGATATATTTATAGATACAAACATGTACAAATCACCTTAATTTATGACAACTAATCTCACTAGTGAGCCATGACTAATGCTATGAAGCTGAGTTTACAGATTTTTTCCAAATAAAAAGCTTTTTAGAATAAGCAATCAATGAAATCACCCAAACCAAACATCTACCATTGTAATAAGCCTTTTGAATTAATGCAAGAGAATGAGCATGTGAAGAGAAGGCAATCCCTTTCCTTGATAATAACTTGATATTAGGCCTTTAGAGAATTCATTTTGGAGAAATAAACACACTACAAATCATATTCTTCTTCTTCTTTTTTTTTTACAATTCAGTATGTTTTAAGTAAGGCAGAATATCTGAGTTTGAGAAGAGAGAAAAACAGGAACATCATGATATAGATTAACTTGCTGTCATTATTTTTCATCTCTTAAAAATTAAAAAATGCCATTCATTTGTATAATGCCTTATTCACTTCCAAAGGCTCCATTTAAAACAATAACAGTTAAATTATTTCTGCTCAACGGAAACTGCCATGGTAATTGGTACGAGTAGGCAAGGATCATACTAAATGAAATTAGAATTTCCATCCTCTTTATAGGTTTTGGAAGATCAAAAGAGCTAGACTTCTTATTTTACAAAGTTTGTGCAGTTTTTGCAGTAAAAGGAAAGAAAGAATGTGTTTCTTTACTTGCCACAGAATATTGTGAATGTTATGATTTACAAAAGATATTCTCTGTTTGAAACCCCATACTTTTATGCTTATAGGAACTATGTGCTCTATTTTTCAATCTCATTTTTTTCATACATAAAAAGTTCTTTGATTTTTGATCTTATCAAAAATCTTATCATGGACTGTAAATAAATATTGCCCTCATGTATTTTAGCTTGTAATAACATTTCCTAAAAGTGCCTTCTTGGAAAATATTAGAAGCATATATAGTTATTAAATAGCCAAATACATAATTGGACTTTCCTTATCTTTCTCTTATATGTGTGTATAAAAGCACTATCTGCTTATAATTTACAACACTCAAGAAATACCATAGAAATTACTAGTATACCAGCAAGTACAGTTAATGTATTTAAAACCTGTTTACTTTTACATTATAGTTTGCATTTCAGTTTTATCTAATTGAAAGATCCATACTTTTGAATAGTAACTGTATATAAAATTGATTCCAATGTGGAATGATTTTTAAAAATTTATTCCATAAGGCAGTGATATAAAGTAATAACGAATGTGTGAGAGGTATGGATGTATAAGCTCTAATTTTTCAAAATCCTGGATATCCATCTTCTCTAATCTAATAAAATCACTTGAATTTATAGAAGTTAAGGTTGAACTTTTGGAATTTTTTTTTTCTGAAAATCTTTGGGATTCTGATTGTAGAGGCATTGAGCATGTATAAAATATCACAGAATTTGTACAGACATGCCCATGGAAGTCTTCCTAAAGAGATTGGTATTCAGTAACAGTCATTTGGATCATGTCACTGTCTGATTTGGGAAACAGAATTAAATAGATAAAAGCTTTGAAAGGTAAGGTCCTGATACCCTGCTACTAGGTTTTATTAGTATAGTGAGATCGAAATGGCAAGGGCAGATTTTAGCTGAAGCAGTTAGAGGAAAGAGAGGTCTGATAAATTGCTCTCTTTCCCAAAAGCTGAATGGAATAATCCAGCAAAGTCCTGAAATATCAGTATACCACAGTCACAGTTCTTGCTTTAGATCACAAGATGGGTTACTGGACTTGGAGGTATTACCACATTTCAGTGTGTTTTTTTGTTTTGCCGATTAGTTGATTAATTTTTAAAATTTATTTCCAACTTACTATTGTCATGAAAAATCAAGCATATCCACTGATAAGCAAAGGCAAGTACATACTGGAATATTACTGCATTAGTATTTTAATGACTATTATAATCAAACTTTAATCAATATTTACAATTTGAATAATGTTCTTTTTACTAAAGAAATTTTGAAAATATGCAAAGTTTCCTTGTTCTTAGTACATCCAACAAGAATTAGTTGCTTCAGATGGGTTTTTATAGAAAAATGGTTGAAGGGGAAATTCTAGATTGTTGTCATTTTAAATATATTAATCAAGGTTTTAGCTAGCACATCTTTTTCTTTATAAATTGTACTTAGTTCACATTCAGAAATTTATAGGGAAAGGAGGTATGCTTAATTACATAAATATTTAAAAAATAATTAAGTTGTACAACTTTCTGCTTTCCTTCTGCTGTTTATATGTGAAGGCTTGGAGAAGACATGCTTTTATTTTTGAATTTTTTTAAAGATTTTATTTATTTATTTGACAGAGAGATCACAAGTAGGCAGAGAGGCAGGCAGAGAGAGAAAGGAAGGAGGCCCCCTGCTGAGCAGAGAGCCGGATGTGGGGCTCCATCCCAGGACCCTGGGATCACGACCTGAGCCGAAGACAGAGGCTTTAACCCACTGAGCCACCCAGGTGCCCCGACACGCTTTTATTATTAACATATAATAATAAAAAAGTACACTCAGAACTTATTTGCAATAGTGGATGCAGAAAAGATAGGTTAAAAAGACCCATATTATCTTCTATTTTTTAATTTATTTTATTTTATTTTTTTTTAAAGATTTTATTTATTTATTTGATGGAGTGAGAGAGGGGGAGAGTACAAAGGAAGAGTGAGAGAAAGAAGCGGACTCCCCACTTAGCAGAGAGCCCCACATGGAGCTCGATCCCAGGACCATGGCATCAGATCATGACCTAAGCCAAAGCTAGAGGCTTAACCAACTAAGCCACACAGGTGCCCCATTATCTTCTATTTCATAGGTTCTCTTGAGTTAATTTGCAACTAGGCTTCATTCCGTTTCATGGACTGTGACAGAAATGATATGGCTTCCTCCTGAAAAAAGCAGCTAAGGGCAATGTACCCCCTCAGTCTCTCATTATTTTCAGTATTGACCGTGAATGTTACGTGTTGAGATGTCTGTGGAATATAATAGAAACAGTGTAGCTACTTGAACCAGTGCACTGAGGATTGCTGTTTGGAGAGTATCCCAGCCAGTATCAGATCTTGTGTGAGAAAGAAATATAAGGAGATACACCATTGTTATGTAATTGTATTTAACATTTCAGGTTCTAGTAGTTACAATGGCATTAACTAATGCAAAGAGCTCAGAGATCAATTAGAGTGGATAAGGATTAGAAGGTGTTGGTGAAAGAGAAGGCAAAAGGAAATCAGCCTAAGTGGACATTGGTAAACTAGACTTAAAAAGGTAGAAGGGAAGGGGGTAATGATGTGTGGAAAAAATAAATCTCATGGAAGAAATTATAGATAAAATTTAAGACTATGATACAGTCTAGAAAATATTTTCCTGTACTCTATTGTCATGTGATATATAAAACACCTTGATTTTTAGGGGTGATTAAGGAAGTGTGGAAAACTAGACTTTTGTCGATTTTAATGGCTCTGTCTTATTCCATATGTCTTACTTTTCCTCCTCTAAAATGACTACAGTATCAGCCAGGATCCCATCAGGGAAGGAAAGCACAAACTAATTAGGATATGTAAGGAAGATATAAAAAAGGAGTTATTTACAAAGCTTTGCACCAAATGAAGACAAATAGGGCTAGTGTTGGAGTGATTGTCACCATTCTTTGGACCATGAGAGATGAAGGAAGAGTGCAATTTGCTGGAACCAAGAAGGAGAGAGTCTTGTAGAAAAGTTATTTTGGGGCCATGGCTTTCTTCCAAAAGACACAGCCAGCCCTAAATCTATCAAACAGGGAGGGAGTTAGAGAAACTGATACCGTGAGATTACTCTCCTCTTTCCAAATATGCTGAAAATTGCTTTTGATAACATTGGACTTAAAAGTATAGGCTAAGGGTACCTGGGTGGCTCAGTGGGTTAAAGCCTCTGCCTTCGGCTCAGGTCATGATCTCAGGGTCCTGGGATCCAATCCCGTGTCGGGCTTTCTGCTCAGCAGGGAGCCTGCTTCTCAGTCTCTCTCTGCCTGCCTCTCTGCCTACTTGTGATCTCTGTCTGTCAAATAAATAAATAAATAAATAAAATCTTAAAAAAAAGTGTAGGCTAAGAATTCTTATTGATTTTCTATATAGGTCAGCTTCTTGGAGGAGATGGCAGGGTGGAAAGATAATTAATAGTAGAATGGACAGTCAAACAGAAGAATCCAATGTTATCCACACATCATAACCCTCAACACCCAGTTCTGCTTTCAACTAGATGAAAATTTCATGTCCACAGCATACATTTGGATTAGCTACCTTATAATCTGGAGTGATATCAATTCTCTCATATTCCCATGTCAATCCTAAAATACTAGTCACTACTGCCCTTGCTTCTATGGCTGGGAGATAAGCCCTTAACTAGTTAGTATCAATACTTTCATTCACTTCCCATTTCAGGTTCCCACTAACTTTTATGAGTAACTCAATTGCACATGGTTCTTTACTTGATGGCATGTTGGTTGTGTTTGTTTGTATGTGTTTAGGGTGTGTGTGTGTGTGTTTGTATGAGAGAGAGTTGTTTTATTTTTTTTTTTTTACCTGGGAAATATCTGACAAGAAATTACTAAGAGGCACTCTAAAATAACTTAGGACTCCAAATAGTCTTACTCGCCCCCTTGTCTTGCCTTTGTTATCTACGGTACCAAATTGCCAATTGACAAATTGGAACCACATCGGTTCCTATTGAAATCCCTTCTGTCAATTCTCTTAGTCAGCAGCATTCAGGAGTCTAGCTTGAATCTTTTTACGTAGTGGTTGTCCTTCACAGAATGAAGGAGGAAGTGCCAGCTCTCTTAAGAGTCAGCTAATGCCTGGCACTGTGTTACTTCCTCTGCATGCTCTTGATCAAAGCCAGTCAAAAGTACAACCCAGATTCAAGGGAAGGAAAACTAGTCTCCATCTCTTGATGGGAGATTGGCATGCACAATTTTTTGGTGAAATTGTTAGTGACCATCTTTGGAAACAAATGTATCATAATTACTTTCTGCCACAGGTAATCCCAGTATTACTGAAATTGCTGGGTTCTGAGGCCATGGTTGAGGCAAACTTGTGCTATAACTTGAATCTGCTATGGGGTCCTTTCTTGCTATAAGCCACACTCAAAACTAACATCCTCAATGAAGGTAAGTAAAAGAGTTATAGAAAAATGTACAATGTGATATATGTTTTCTCCAAACTCTAAAAAGACGCACCTAATATAATGCCATTTTTCATGGTAGTTCATGATTCTCTCACATTAGAGGGAAAAACCTGACTTGCACCGGACTTATGGACTCTTGAAAATTTGATTGATGTGATAGTTTCTGGATAGTTTTGCAGCATTTATCTCATAACCTTTGACACAGATATATCTTACCAAACAATTTAGTTTTCTTACTTCCTATTCACCAGATCCAATTAACATAGCATCATCGATGTAAAGCACAATAGTAATGCTTTTTGAGGCTCACAGTTTTCCTCCAGATTATATTATGACAGAGATAAAGAGTTTATATTTCTTGAGATAAGACTTTAAGATCTGACAGCATTTTGTTGCCCTCTCAAATAAAAGCAAACTGCTTCTAATTTTCTGTAATGATGTAAATGGGCGGGGGGGAGAAGCATTTTCAGGTCAGGACCTACAAACCAGGTCATAGATTCTGTTCATAGGCTTTACCTTCCCTGTTCCAGAGCTGTGTTGATAGAAAACCAGCAATTTTGGAGGACTAAAATATAGCATTTGGGTTTGCAGAGATGAATTTTTGTGTTTGCAAAGCAAATCCTCCTTGGATACCTTTCCATTTTGCTCTAATTTCTTACACCTAATTAAATAATATTTTTAGGGACCAGTCTTTATTGAATCTTTTCAGTGCATATAACTTAGCTTTTGTAGAAACACTTTTCTTTTGCCTCCATATTGCATTGGTTCATATAATTTTAATTAAGCTTAATTAAAATTATACTTACAAAAACAAGTACAACTAACACAAAAGATTTTGGAAAAACATAACTGACTCTTGGTAAGGTAGCATAAAACTTGAGGGACAAGACCATAAGTGTGCAGGCATATTGGGGAGTAGCTGACTGGCGACAAGTATTCATCAAGGCATTAGCTTGTTTAAATCAAGATCAGTTAAGAGGTAGGTTAGTGTGTGTTCAAAAGATAGAAGACGATCTGACTAAAGGTAGGGCAGGGGACTGAGAACCTGCCCTTTCAGTCCATTTCTTATCTTATTAAAAAAGTCAAAGAGAAATGAATATTTCATTGGCCAAACAAGCTAGTTAAATAAGATGTATTAGCAGCCTTAGGTATACAAAATAGGGCAATATTTGGAATTCTGATGAGATTACATATTGACCCATTTGGATTTTGCACTGGCTAAAAAACGGGAATGTATTAGTAGCTAAATGGGAATTTAAATTAATTGGCTAAATGGGAACATATTAGCAAACTTGCTATATTAGTTTCTATTGCTGCCATAAAAAATTACCACAAACACAGCGGCTTAAAACAACATGATTTTTTTCTCTTAGAGGGTTTGAGGTCAGAAGTCTTAGATTAAAGTTTCTATAGGGTTATGTTCATTTCAGGGGCTTCAGGAAAGAGTCTGTTTCCTTGCCTTTTTTAACCTTTGCAGTGTCCTTTATTCCTTGGCTCAAGGCCCTTGGTATACATCACTCTAACTTCTTTCTTATGTGCTTAAATCTCCTCATATTGAATCTGATTCTTTTGCTTCCTCTCTCTCTTTTTTAAAAGATTTTATTTATTTATTTGACAGAGATTGATCACAAGTAGGCAGAGAGGCAAGCAGAGAGAAAAGGAAGCAGGCTCCCTGCTGAGCAGAGAGCCTTATTCAGGGCCCCATCCCAGGACCCTGGGATCAGAACCTGAGCCGAAGGCAGAGGCTTTAACCCACTGAGCCACTCAGGTGCCCCTTTTGCTTCTCTCTTAAAAGAGCCCTTGGAATTACACTGGATCCATCTACATAATGCAGAGTAACCACCCATTTCAGATTTTTAAATTAAATTTACAACATTCCTTTTGCCATGTAAGGAAACACAGTCACAGGTCCTGGGGATCAGGACGGGCGTATCTGTGGAGGTTATTACTTAGCCTGTGACACTCAGGGAGGGAGATTTGCAAGAATGAGTGTGAGCATTCAAAACTGTGATGAAGTGTATGTGATTTTTTCATTCTACTCTTAATAGTTCTGAGTTATTCTTTCATATTCTCCATAATTCTTGTCTGCCAAAAATTTTGTACTATTTCATACCTACTTTTTAGTTCATTATTCTCCAGGTTTCTCTAATCTACCGTGTAGAGCATACCTTTTATTTATAAACAATTCTGCTTTTCATTCATAATATTTCCAATGGGTACATTTGTATAATATTTCTAGCTATTTGTAAATTCCCTAAATTCCCATTAAATATTTTATGTGTAATCACTTTGTACTCAGTATTAAATCATTTCAATATCTTATGTACATGGTGGTGTATAAATCTTTATATATTGTGTTTTCTGAATCATACCTGGTTGGCCATTTCTTTATTTGTTATTAATCCATATATACATAATGTATACATAGGAAACGTAGTATACGTATATATGTATATAAATTTCAAAAATCACTAGTATGTAAATCCTACTTATTCAAATCAATGAACTGATACAAAGTGAATCCACTCCTCTCATCATTCTAGGTCAAAAAGTAGAGAATTATCAACACCCAGAAAGAATTTCTATCCATAATATCTAACACAAAGATAACACTATCTTGATGTCTAACTCTATATATTATCTTTTTACAAGACATTTGTATTTTTTTCCTAATTTTTTCTATTAACCATTATGCTAGTACCTTTCATTCATGTTATGGTATATAACTTTAATGAATATGTATATTTTTTTAGTTAACATATAATGTATTATTTGTTTCGGGGTACAGGTCTGTGATTCATCAGTCTTACACAATTCACAGCACTCGCCATAGCACACATCCTTCCCAATGTCCATCATCCAGTGACCCCATCCCTCCCACTCCTCTCCCCTCCAGCAACCCTCCATTTGTCATATTTTTGTTGTTGCATGCAATTGCATTCTATGAACATGCTATACAGTTCCTTAAAAATGTCAAAAGATATAGGGAATTCTTTTCTGTTTTGGATATTATGAATAATATTGCTAAAGATATATTTGTAGGTCTTTTAGTATTCACATTTAAATTTTAGTTTGAGTGAATGCCTGAGTATACATGGATCTGCATATTCAACCTTCGAAGATTCTGCCAAAAGCATTCATGATGGAAACTTAATGATGATTTTAAAGTGGTTGTATCAATTTGTTCTTCAATCATTGGTAGTTGGGAGCTCTCATTACTCCATATTTATGTCAAACTTAGAATTATCAGTGTTTAAAATTCAACAATCATGATGATGTTTGAACTGTCATTTTCGTGATGACTGATTTGAGTAAATATTTATAGCTATAGTCTATATAAAATATATTTTCCCATCCTATTGCTTACCACTCTTCTGTCATAATGGCAACTTTTATGAAGAGATTTCTTTTTGTTTGTTTTGTCTAATTTAATTTTAACATTTCTCTTAAGGTAATATTTCAAGTCTTGTAGTAATCTTTTTTATTCCAATGTCTCCTATAAGTTTAGCATTTTTACATTTTACATTTAGATCCTCATATAGTCAGGGATTTCTTTTTGTACACAGTGAAATGCAGAAATCAATTGTCATCTTTACTCATACTGATAACTAGATGAATCTCACCATCTGTTGAAAAGTCCATTCTTGCTGTACTATTTTCACATTGTGAAATTTGTACAAGATGAAGTGTAAAGATATATGTGTGTGGTTTTGGATTTCAATTCTGCATTTTTTTGTTTGGCTGGTTGGTTGGTTGGTGTTGGTTTTCTACCTTTAGACTGAAGGACTCTCTTTCTTTTACTGCCCTAATTGAGATATAATTGATATACAAAGAACTGCACACATTTAATAGGTACAATTTGATGAGTTTGAACATATGCAAACATCCATGATATTATCACCACAATCAAAGAAATAGACATATTCAACACCTCCCAGTTTCTTTGTGTCCTTTTTTGGTGCGCATGCTAACACTTAACACGCTGTCCACCCTCAACAAATTTTGAAGTCTACAATACCATATTGTTAACCATAGGAATCATGTGATACAGCATAGCTCTAGAACTTATTAATCTATCATGTCTAGAATTTTAAATATAATTAATAACAGTTCCTCATTTTCCTCACTCCCAACATCCACCAGTTTCTGGCAACCACTATTGTATTCTCTACTTCTATAAGTTTTGACAATTTTAGGTAACTTTCATGTAAGTAAAGTCATACTGTATTTGTCCTTCTGTGTTGGCCTGTTCCATTCAACATAATGTCCTCCACATCTGTCCATGTTATTGCAAATTTTTTTAAGTAGAATATTATTCCATTCTATATAGATACCACAATTTCAGTATCCATTCATCTGTTGATGGACACTTCGGTTAGAGATCCTGATTTTAATTCTTTTGTATATATATTCAGGAGCGAGATTGCTTGACCAGATGGTAAACTTGTTGATTTTCAAATATTAAACTACCCTTTCATTCTTGGAATAAAACTAATTAATTTTAGATGTTACTAGTTTGATTATAAATATTTGTTTATAATTTATCATCTATGATAATTAGAGGGATTTTCCTTTCTTAATATGCAATGTCAAATTTAATACTTTCAACTCACATGACACAGTACCTGAAAAATTTTTCATAATGTTGGCTTTTTATTTTTTTTTTAGGTATTTGGTAGAATCCACCGTTGAAGACCCATGATTGTTTAGTTATGCAGGAAAATTTTTATTACAGAGTCTGTATTTCTAATATCTATAGGAATATTGGGACTTACAATGTTTTATATTGCCAGTTTTGGTAAATTATGGTTTTCTGGAAATTTATATATTTCATCTAAATTATCAAGGTTAGCTGCATAAAGTTACTTGTAATATCTTCAGAATCATTCTAGTAGAATATCTAATATTATCCCCTTTTGCATATTTTTTTAAGATTGTACTTATTTATTTGGCAGAGAGAGGGGTCACAAGTAGGCAGAGAGGCAGGCAGAGTGAGAGGGGGGAAGAAGGCTCCCTGCTGAGCAGAGAGCCCAATGAGGGCTTTGATCCCAGGACCCTAGATCATGACCAGAGCTGAAGGCAGAGGCTTAACCCACTGAGCCACCCAGGTGCCCCCCCCTTTTGCACATTAATATGATCATTTGTGCTCTTTTCCTTTTTATCTTGGTCTGTCATGGTAGAAGTTTATCAATTCATTTTTTTAAAATAACCAATTTGTTTTATCTGTTTTGTTCTATTTGATTTTTATATGCTAATAAAATAACTTAATTTAGTTTTTTCCATTTTTATTTCTGGTACATTTAATTTCCATGTAGTTTTCAATTTCTTGACACCATGTTTATGTGATTTTTTTTCCTTTTTATCTTCACAGTAAAATAAAGGTTTAAAAAACTAAAGATTTCCCATTAAGCATGGTTTTGGCTCAATTCCATAAGGCTTACATGTCATATTTTGTTATTTATTTAGTTCTAAAAATTTTCTCATTCCATAGTGATTTCTTTTATCCATCAGTTATTTAGAAAATTTTGCCTAACTTTGAAATACATTATATTCTCTAGCTTAGCATGTAGCTTAGGCTCACTACAAACAGAGATCACACTCTCTATGATTTATTATCTGTAGAAATATGTTTACACTTACTGCAGGCAATTTTTTTGGTAAATATTCAATGTAGACTTGGAAAGAACATGTACAGTGCAGATGTTGTATTGATTCTTCTTCATTGTTGATAATGTTCACATCTTCCATAGTCTTTACCATTTTATTCTTTCTATGTTATTTCTCTGTAAGTTTATATATGTGATACATATATAATTATACATTATAGCTTATGTATAAATATATATTATAATTTATATGTTATAATATATATAATGTGTATTATTATATATAAAATATAAGATTTATAAATTATCCTATATCTTATAATTTTCTTTTACATAATATAGAAGGGCAAAGTGACCTCAATCCTTGGGAATATTGAATATCTCTAGGGGCTGAGAATGGTATGCAACTGACCCACAAGGTTCTTCTTAATTTTCCCCATAAATGAGTAATGTAAGTGAGTAATAAACCTAAGGCTTCTGGTTATTTATTTGCAGCCCCTATAGTTTTGACAAATATCTGTCATAAGATTTCTTTAAAACCATTTTTTAAACATTTTGTCAAATGTGGTTTTATTTAAATTTTAAATATTTTTAATACATTTGAGACAGAGAGATACAGAGAGGGAGCAATGAGGAGGGGGAGTGGCAGTGGGAGAGGGAGAAGCAGACTCCATGTTGAGCAGGAAGCCCAAAGCAGGGCTCAATCTCAGGACCTGGAGATCATGACCTCAATTGAAGACAGACACAATCATCTGAGCCACCCAGGTGCCCCTGAATGTTATTTTTTAAATATTATTTAAATGTGGTTTTATTCTTCGAATGTGATTCTTTTGATGTGATTCCATGTTTTAGTGACTCTAACTTCAATTTTAGATGTGTGCAATTAAACTCATTTCTTTATTCAAATGTCACACTGAACTTTGATTATTTTCAGGATTTAACACAATACTTAGAACGGTTTGCTTTTGTCAAAATAAATAAACATTATATTTATTCAAACTCAATTTCCATAATATATGTAACTTATATATGTTCTTTTATTTACCAGTCTATTTACCAATTTAACCAGTGATTTATTTACCAATAATTTTTCATTAAGTTTCAAAGAATCTGTTCATGTCTGTTATTTTTAAGGACTGTGTAAAATCTTATTTTATTTTATTTTTCTAAATGAGCTCCATGCCCAAAATGGGGCTTGAACTCATGACCCCAAGATTAAGAGTTGGATGCTCTTCTGACTGAGCCAGCCAGGCACCCCTAGACTTTGTAAATTTTAAACAACATTTTAAATAATTTTGTTTTATCTAAGGATATAAAAATATATGTACTAACAATCCTTTTTTATTTGTAATATTTTGTACAATTCAAAGATGCTAAGTATACTAAGTAGCAAGATAATAATGTAGTGACTAGGTTTAAATAAGACTGATGTGTAACAAATCTTCCCTTTCTGGTCCTCTTCTCTCTATTCTTGTTCCAATGTTGATCTCTTACTTTCTTTAATCTTTATCCATCACTTCTATAGAGACAAACATGAAAGGAATAAATCCCAGCTCGATATTTTATGTTCTTTACTCACATTTCTACATTTTTTTCTATACCTTCTCCTGGAATTTTATCAAGAACTCAAACACAATTTACCCTGATAAATTTATCGAGTTCTGCACAAAACTGGTTTTCCACTCCTTATTCATGATACTAACATTTTTTTTCCCCTGGTAACCCTGAGTCAGATAATAATCATCACAACACTGACATTTATTGAATGCCTGAAATGTGCCACATTCTCTGACATTCCTTACATGTAAAATGAACATTTAGATGGGACTTCTCTTTGTCTCAGTTTTACATATGCGTAATCAGGAGGCTATGGAATTTGCATATGGTGGATCAGCTATAATTTATGCTTTCAGGTCTAAATTCAAACAATTCTGCTTCCTACCACTATGCAATATTACCTTCGTATGAAACGCCCAGTCATTTGTTACTCCTCCAATTTTATACTATTCAATAATGGGAGAAGAAATGAGTTTTCCTTACCAACTCAATTCTTTTAAAATTATAAGATGTTGGAAAAGTAACAAATGACCCTTGATTTCATTCTAAGGTAATATTGCATAATGGCATTTGGAGCAGAATTGCTTGAATTTAGGTCCTCCATGTACAACCTATAGCTAAACAACCTGATGAAGATTTCATTGTCTCCCCTTTACTCATATGTAAGATGCAGACAATGTGAAATCCTATTTAAAAATGGATTTGACCTATATAGCATGCAGGATAACGTCTGATGTAATTTAGCTACTCAATAAATAGACGTATGTTTTCCATCCATTCCCACTTTCACATTCTTGCAGCTGTTATTTTCTGTTATTAATTATAATCTGTTAACATATTGCATACTCTCTTAATTACTTTATCTGATTTAGCTTTCTCCTGTTTATCTACAGGCCAGTCACCTAAGCAATTCCACAGACACAGAAAATTTAGATTAATTTGAATAGCAAATCCCTCTGGTTGATTCTCTTCTGTGATGAAACCATTTAAACGACTGACTGCTTACCTATCAAAACTAGATTTTGTTAGGTTGAAAATCAGTATCTCTACCATATCCTGTCCGGTAAAGCAAAACAAAATGAAAACAAATTATACCTCTGTCCTTAGCTACTATTATTGTTGGTTGTGGATTAGAAAATTGGTTCCAAAGGTTTAAGAGTAAGAATTATAAACAAAACAAAAAGCAAAGTAATCATAAAGGGAGAAAATAACTCCCAACTCTGAAAGGCTTGACTATAACTAAACGGGATATGTTAACAAAACCAAAAACAAATGTAACCCAAACAAATGTGAATTAGTCAATCATAAAATCAAAGAACAAGGAAAGTAAGTAAAGCAAGTGATAGAATTCTCCAAACATTGTCCAGTATAGCATGGGCTTTGACCAAAAGACTTGGAAATTGTGGTTCTGCAGGCTAGACATTCCTGACTGCAGTAATGTATATGAAAGTGGTGAACACAATAAATTTGAATATTATAATCCTTAATAAAAGATGGATATATTAGACTGGCTTAGCCTGGTGCCATTACATATCTGAACAAAATAATTATGGTGCTCTAATTGCACACATTTACAGCAGGTTTTTCAGAACATAATGAAACATTTTGCAGATTTTCTAAAGGTGGACAATCAACAATAATGCAAAATAAGCCAATTTGCCTCGTGTTACAGTTATATATTTAGTTACAAATGAGTAACTTAGCATTACAATTTTATATAGTAGTCTGAGGAGATTTAGCATGACCAAAATGCCCTTTAGATATAAAATTAAATATGGTATGCCAGGAGTGGGGACTAATGTTTCCTGAGCCTATAGACTTGAGGATACAATTTTCTTACAGCATGATTTAATAAAATTATGACTAGCATTATAACTTTTAAGATTCTTAGTAGGAAGCAGAATTAACCAACTCCTGCTAATTTGAGTAAAAACATGATTAATTCCAAAGATACTGAATAAATCATAGTTTATTCAGAACTTCCTTGAAGTCAGGGAAATAATGCCTCCACTCACAGGGAAAGTTGAAGAAGGTACACTTTCACTTTGGATGTGCACACAGATAAGCTGGCATCACAGGATCCTGCAACACTGGCCCGCCCAACAATGGACTGTGCTAGAGTAGTGACTGCGGCTTTGTCTCTGAGCATTAGATGCAAATCTCCCACTGCCTCCCTACTTTGACCTCTATTCTGCCCATGAAAAACTAAATGCTACAAGAATCGCCTTTCTGCCATAAACATTTGGGAAACCAGACAGTATGTGTAAAATAATAGTATCCAAAGGCAACAAAGACTGTGATCAAAAAAGAGATGTTATACATTTTTTGTAGTTTATTATCAGAGGCACTTTCAAGGTCACAGTAAAGGAGAGGGAACCCAAAGAGCTCCTACACAGTTCAGGGAAGAGTTTGCATGGCCATCAGCTGTAGCAGAGGTACCTCTTTACTCAGGGCAATGGGAAGAATCATCTGAAAAGTCATGCCTTAAAATGGGGCTGAATTGGCCCTAGATAAAAGCCGCCCTGAGCATGCCCTAAAAAAAATCTTAAAACACACACTTATTTTTATTTGAGTATAGTTGACACACGATGTTACATTATTTTCAATGTACAATTTAGTGATTGGACAAGCTGATGTACTATACCACATTCATTTCAGTACCATTACATTACTATTCCAATATCATTGATTCTGTTCTTTATGTTCTGTTTTTATGCTTGTGACTTACTCATTCTGTAACTGTTAGGCTATACCTTCCTTGCTCCCTTACCCGTTCTGCCCACCTCCCACTCCATTTCCCCCTCTGACAACTGCACTTCAGATGGCCAGCTCAGGGGTGCCTGGGTGACTCAGTGGGTTAAAGCCTCTGCCTTCGGCTCAGGTCATGATCCCAGGGTGCTGGGATCAAGCCTCACATCAGGCTTTCTGCTTGGCAGGGAGCCTGCTCCCTGCCCCCCACCCTGACTACTTGTGATCTGTCAAATAAACAAATAAAATCTAAATAAATAAATAAATTAAATAAATGGCCAGCTAATCTGGAGTAACTTAACTTCATGCCAGAAGAAGAATCCAACACTATTTAAAGGAAAACAACAAAGATTTATAAGCAACAAAATAAAATTCATAGGGCCCAGAAGCCAACAGAAATTACCAGGAATAAAAAACAACAAAGTAAAACAGGTATCTATGACCAGTAATACAAGAAAAATTCAGTAAATAAAGCACATCAGAAATGACAGAGATGATCTGCTTGCAGACAAAACAATAAAAACAATTAACAAAAATATAAATATTGTCAAGAATGGGAATGAAAACACAGTTAAGAGAGTGAATCAAGATACAAAACAGACTTAAATGGAGCTCAAATAAATAAAAACTGCTGTGTATACAAAAAAAATTTCCTGGATGGACTACATGGCAGGTTAAACTACAGAAAGAAGTCTGTGAAATTGAAGATACAGTGATAGATATTAGCTGAAATGAAATACAAAGAGCAAAAGGGACTGAAAAACTAAATAGGGATTAATTCAGAGATTAGAATAGTATTCATGTGTGGCATTCTGAAAGGAGCAGAATGAAAGAAGGGGGAAGAAAAAAATATTTGAAGAAATAATGTTTGCAAAATTTCTGAAAATTATGAGAGGTATAAATTTACAGAAACAAAATGTTCAATGAGCTCCAAACAGAATAAAACTAAAGATAACAATGTAAAGTTACATCATTCAAATTGTTGACCAACAATGATTGGGGGAATTCCTTTAAATCAGAGGGAAGAAAGGACATGTATGTTATGCATGTTACAAACATGTAATAAATGTTTCATTTCTCCCAATATGAAGAAAGCTATGAAAAGCACTATCTTTATATAACTTTTGTGCATTTTCATTTTATTCCTTAAATATAAATTTTTGGAGGAAAAAATAACTGGGTCAAAAACCATGCCATATAAAAACTTTCTACACATGCTGCTTAATATCCTTCTGAAAGTTTACACAGATTAAACTTCCACCATAATTATAAGCATGCCATTAACCTATATCCTTATAAAAATGAATATTATGATTTGTAATAATTACCAAAGTTGATTTATCTTAAATGAACTTACCGTAAGTTCATTTTTTTAAATAAGCATAGTTTCTTATAAAATATTGGCATTTTTAAAGCTTGGCTTCTTAAATCAATATAGACTTTTGCTCTGTGTCTTTTGAGACCTTGACTTTTACCATTATTTTGAAAATTGTTAGTATAGTTAATATTTAATGAATCAAGTACATGAGATACTATAAAGCAACAGCAAAGAGATAAAGAGATGAAAGAAAGGTAAGACATTTGGATGAGGGAACCAAGAGACCTGGCATTGGAATATAAAGTTTTTCCAGGAAGAATGAAAATCAACAAATGCAGGAGAGGCAGTATTTAACACTAGCAGAAAAATTTAAGTAAGCTGAAGAAAAATGAGGATCTGTGGATTGAAAGGACTCACTGTGTTCCAGGCTGGATTGGTGAGAGAACAAATAAACATAAGCAACATTCCTGAATCCTAACGATAAATAGAAAATTTTGCAAGCTTTCTGCACAGAAAGTAGAAATTATGAACAAAGGAAACATAAAACATTTTTATGTTTTATGTCAGTTTCTGACCTCTCAACTGGAATGTTATAAGCATGAAGTTTCAATGATATCAACAGTCTATTGAGAGAAAAGATTGCAAACTGTGAAATCTTATCTGTCAGGATGAAAGAAAGATACCAGAGTATAGCAAGGAGCAGCAGTATATCAACTATGTACCACATCTGAACAAAATTCATGGCAAAATACCCTTATCAAACAGCAGTGAACCCAAACAGCAAAGTCAAGTTGGGGAAAGATGAAGAGAATGAAAATATTGGTGAGCAATGAATCATGACTAGGGAAATGTTCGTTTGTTTGTTTGTTTTTATGACAGTGCCTATTAATCTTTTAGAATTCCAATTTTCTAATTTAAAGCAGATTAAGCTTCCTATAAAACAATTACACACATATGATATAAAACAAGTATGATCAGGGCGCTAGGCAAGATGAAAAATAATCAGGGACCATTGATTGGGAAAGAAAGCATTAAGACATAGTATCAGAAAAATGGTCAGAAGAGTGAATACATTTTCACAAAATATTGAACACATGCAGCAATCCAACAAAATCAGGGTTTAAAGAAAATCAGAGTAAGGTATTTGAAAGATACCAAATCAGAGGGCTTGGATACCCAGGAGCGAGCTGAGTAACAAGAATTTTCTGCAGGGTGCCATCAGACCTGCATGTACCTTGGCTACTTAACCTTTTCTTCTTTCCCTCTACAGGGCACTGCTTCCTATTGATCATAGAAAGGTCTCCTTGGGGGCGCGTGGGTGGCTCATTTGGCTGGGCAACTGTCTTCGGCTCAGGTCATGATCCCGTAGTCCTGGGATCGAGTCCTGCATGGGGCTCCCAGCCCCATGGGGAGTCTGCTTCTCCCTCTGACTTTCTCCCCTCTCGTGCTCTCTCTCTCTCAAATAAATAAATAAAATCTTAAAAAAAAAAAAAAAAGAAAAAGAAAAAGAAAAAGGTCTCCTTGACAAATTGAATAGAGGAAGAGTCCCTAATAAATCTCTTTCTGCATTTTCCTCTCCTAGTATCTATTTCTTGGCACTCCTATGGCATCTAAGATGACTGACTACTTTTACTTCTGTCCCCAAAACCCTTCAAAACATCCACACATACAAATACACAGATGATGTTATCAGACTCTGTTGATTTTTGTTCCTTTTTTTTTTTTTTGATTTTTGTTCTTGAGGTACCCATAAAATGATGTCTGGAGTATTTCTGTTGACAAAATGGCCTTATACAATTTGTTCATCTTCAGACTTTCTTTTTCTTACCTATTGCTTCCACATGCCATGAGCAGCAGCAGAACTGAAATATACATATTCCTCAAGCTCATCATGCCTTTTTATCCTCTGTGCTTTCGCTTACACTATTCTTTTAACCTAGAACTTTCTTTCCACTTCTTTATCTACCTATCTGTTCAAATTTAACTCAGTTTACTAACCCAAGTTTTATTCGTTGTCAGACTTACTTACCAACATACTCTAAGTTATTCACAGCATTCTAAAGAACTATGTTAATACCTTCATATATCACCGTAGCATTTTGTTTTCATTATCTGATTGCAGTCTTACAAATTATGCATCTCAGAATGTGAAAACAAATTTTATTTCTCTATATATCCAAATTATATCACAGTAACTGATACCTAGTAGTTGCTCAATAAATAAAATTTGAGGGTGCCTGAGTGGCTCAGTTTGTTAAGCCTCTGTGGCTCCAGTCATCATCCCAGGGTCTTGGGATGAGTCCCACATCCTGCTCCCTGCTCTGCAGGGAAGCCTACTTCTCCCTCTGACTCTCTCTCTCTCTGTCTCTCATGAATAAACTTTAACAAAAATCTTTACAAAATAAAATAAGATAAAATAAAATCTGAGAGAGTAACTAGAATATCCATTTTACTCTTATTCATTAACCTAATTGTACTATTTGTATCATTGCATTATTTATTCTGACCTTTTGTTTATTTTACTGAGGAAGGGATTACCACTAGAGCAGTCCTCAGTCCACATACATTCCTTAAAGTGGTAACGGAGGAAAAAAATAATTACAGTTCATTAATTCTATCATTCTAATATATTTGAAATGTTTTGATAAATTTTAAAAATATGTCATAGTTAAAATATTCAGTCTAATTGAAATACAAAGTTTTCTGAGAGAGTAGATAAAAAGTTCTGACATTTAAAGCTGAATTTTGATGAAGCTATATAATTGCATACACAAACTTGCCATGTAAAAAGATAATTTGCATGTACAAATTGCAGAATAGTTACATTTTTTACTAAACCATATGCATACTTTTGAAAATAATTCTGAACTTTTTGAAAAAAAGTTTCTTTAATAAGTTGCTTTACTTTTTAAAAAAGTTATGGAAATGGGGGACACCTGGGTGGCTTAGTCGGTGGTTAAGCGTCTGCCCTTGGCTTAGGTCATGATCTCAGGGTCCTGGGATTGAGTTCTGCTTCCTGCTCCCTGCTCAGCAGAGTCTGCTTTTCTGTCTGCCTGCCATTTCCTCTGCTTTTTCTCTGTCTCTCTCTATGTCTCAAATGAAAATAAAATCTGTAAAGAAAAAAAACCTTATGGAACTGGTATCTAGTTTTTTAACAAAGAAAACTAATCTCTCAAAAAGCACTATCAGCTGATGTCTTTTTTTTCAATGATTTTTTTTTATTTATTTGTCAGAGAGAGAGAGAGCACGCACAAGCAGGCAGAGTGGCAGGCAGAGGCAGAGAGAGAAGCAGGCTCCCTGCTGAGCAAGGAGCCTGATGTGAGACTCAATCCCAGGATCCTAGGATCATGACCTGAGCTGATGACAGCGGCTTAACTGACTGAGACACCCAGGCATTCCCGTTGATGTCTTAATGTAACAACTTTAATTTTTGTGATGACATACTTTCCCAAACGTAAAATGATTAACTGATCAAGAAATACATATTTGATAAAGTATGAACTGTTTTAATGGCTAAGAAAATTAAACAAAGGAAGATTCTACTTTTCATAATTTGTAAAAATATATATATGCATATATATACATATATATATATCAGCAACAGTGCAGTCAAGCCTTTACTAAAGTACAGAAATTCTATAAGGACCATATAAAAACACAAAGAGACTTCTAATGGAAGACAGAGTTAGGCATTGCTTTATTACTGACCTATGATGAACATGAGAATACATGTGACATTGATAGTATGGTTGGGATTACTCATCTGCTTTCAGAAATCAAGCAATTAAGGACCCAGTTTACTTTGAGCAACAAGGTTACTTTCATGATCGATGACTGAAGAAACACTTCTTAAAGAGAAATAGCACTTATAACCCCATTGCCTTCTACATTGGTGTATAGCCCACTTTTATCTTGCTGTATTTATTGTCTACTTTTTTTTAAAAGATTTTATTTATTTATTTGTCAGAGAGAGAGGGAGAGAGAGCGAACAAGCACAGGCAGACAGAATGGCAGGCAGAGTCAGAGGGAGAAGCAGGCTCCCTGCCAAGCAAGGATCCCGGTGTGGGACTCGATCCTAGGATGCTGGGATCATGACCTGAGCCGAGGGCAGCCGCTTAACCAACTGAGCCACCCAGGCGTCCCTTATTGTCTACTTTTTTTTTTTTTTTAGATTTTTATTTATTTATTTGATAGACAGAGATCACAAGTAGGCAGAGAGGCAGGCAGAGAGGAGGAAGCAGGCTGTCCGAAGAGCAGAGAGCCCGATGCGGGGCTCGATCCCACGACCCTGGGATCATGACCTGAGCCGAAGGCAGCAGCTTTAACCCACTGAGCCACCCAGGTGCCCCATCTACTTTTGAAAGAAACCAAGATAAGTCCACAAAGTTACTCTCTCAAGACAAAGACTATCTAAACAAAAATCATTAAAGCGAAACTTACTATCTTAAAAATTGTCTTTGTCTACATATCATGCTTTAGGTAAAATCTTTTGACTGATGCTCTTTAAGCAGATATCATATTTTAGCTCAAATGCACATGATATTTTATTGAACTTTAAACAATAACTAAAAAGCAACATTCTGTAGTTTAGCAAATAGTTTTATCAGTGGTGATTTGGTATTTTCCTAAACAATAATATCTTATTTTTAAAGTCACAATTCTTTGGCAAGATTCTCATGATTCAAAAAGAGAAAAAATTACACTTACAAATTTATTTTAACAGTGATATTTCATATTTTATTTTTTGGACATTCAGTGGTGATAAAAGATAATTTTTGCAACTGCCCACTATATAGATTGTTTGATTCACCTGAATACCCCATTCCTGATCAAAATAAAAGTGAATATACTTTATTAATTAAAAATATCCTACATATTTAATAGTTCATTGTTGCTTCAGTCCCTTATTTCTTAATTTAAAATGAATCATAGAGTATGCTTTTTAAAAATTTCACTTATGACTTTACAATTTACATATCTATTTTTTGTTACTTCTATTGACCCTATTCTCTGAATGTTTAATTATTGTTGATTATCAGAGATACCATACTGTTCCTTCTGTGGGTTAGCAGAGCAAATCATGTTCTTCAAAATAAATCTTATATATGAAAAACCCCTTATATTTCTGTATGACTTATAATTTCCCCCGATCTGGTGTCATTAACAGATTCAAAGTAGTCATAAACCTACCTGAAGAAAGCAGGAGTGTGACAAATATTCATAGCAGAAATTCCAGAGAAAAAATTAGATGACCATTTGGGTCAGAAAGCTTAAGGATGTTATCTATGTAAGTGGTGAATCACTAAATTCTACTCTTGAAACCAATAACACAGTATGTGTTAACTAACTAGAATTTATATAAAAACTTGAAATGAACAAAAAGAAAACAGGGGTTTAGCAAGGAAGACACATGTAAAGGATGTTAAAATGGGACTCTTTATGTGTTCCAAAGTTTGCTACTAGATTGCTTTAATAGAACTTGCTAGGACAATGACAAAAACTAATTCAATCCAAATGAAATAAAAGAAGATTCAAAGAGGAGTGTTAACTTGCCTCAGATAACAAAAGTACAACTCAAAGACCTTCATAAGACCTCTCCTCATGTTATTTTTCCCTGAGGTTCTTACTCGTTCTCTTCCCTACCCTCCAACTCCAGCAAATCCATTCTAAAACTGAAATCAGAATCCTTAGTAACTAACCCAGCAGAGGAGGAAATATGACATACAGGGTAATAGTAACTAACCATGCCCCCATATAATGTTCTCTCCATGATTCTTGCAAGAAGTAGGAACAAGCTAGGGGAAGAGAGCTGTGTCCTTGTTCTGGTGACCAAAAGTGTCCAAGATATTTAATTGTCTGAGTATTTGCAAAGGACAATATTAGAATATACAGTTGTTGTGTGTGTTACAATCTCTTTGTGCTGAGTTTTTCAACATAATGGTAAATACATTAAAGGAGGCAGGAATGTATTTAAGTTTGACTCCAAAAAAAGGATGTCCAGGGTCATGGTCTTGATGAATATTGTATAATCAGTGACTAGAAGATTTGGACCAACCCAGGAGAAAACCGTTAACAGTTAAATAAGAACATACACATTATGTATATAATAATTTATTTCATCTACTCATACCTTGTCTAGTAAAGCAGACTGCAGCTCATGTATAACAGTTGTGTTTGGTTTTAATATGATAATTAGCATCCAAAATTTTGATGTACAGGACCACAATTTAGGTGTCATAAGAATAGGAGTTTCCTAAAAAAAGTCTTCAGCCTGCCATCCATATATGAAATGGCCTAATGAATCATCTTCCACTTGACTGAATCACTACTTATATTTATCTATTACTCAACAGTTAAAATAGTCATTTTACTTAATTTCAGCATTGCACTGCTGAATCGATTTAATACTACATTCCCCATTGCTGTCTTTTCACTTACTAAACATATTTGGACACCATGCAGATTACGATTATATGAGACTTCTGGCTTAGTGCTATCTCCAAGTACTTGCTCAAATATCAGTCCGAGAATTCTGGAGAATGTATCAGTCTCAACGGTAGCTTCAGAGAAGTTGCTCAGTGATTCCATTTTTTCTATCACAAATAATGTAATTCACTTTAAAGATAGTACTAGACAACTCAGAAAACAACTCTCCTTTAACCCTAAGAACTATTTGTTCTGGTTGGGTAGTTGGAAGGGTTATCCTTGTTATGAAATGCCACATTTTTTTTTTTTTTTTAAAGAAGCCATGCCCAGAACTGTGAGAAGCTGAATCAGTTTGTCTAGCAGAGTAGAGATGCTTTCCCAGGGCACATATCATACATCACTACCTTTTCACTGTGGCAACTTTGGAGTCTTAGTGGATGAAGTCTTATTACCGATAATAAAAATGGTAAATAGTTCATTGAGACTATATCAGAAGTTCTTTTTAGGTTTTTATTAGAGATATTCTACTTTATTTCAGGCAGGTGTCTTCTTAACAAGAAATATTTATAGACATGGAAATTAACAAAGAAAGGATTCATACTCAGAAAAATTGTAAGAGAAGGATGTGACATGAAAAGTTTCAGTGTAGCCTCTTGTATCTGTATCTGAATGGAAAGTCCTCCTGAGGTCTTTCCAGCACTGCATCTCTCAGAGGAATTTATTTACATATGGCTAAGACTCAGGGAGCTTAATGTCTCAGAAATGATGGCTTACACTCATTGCTGGCCCTGACACATAAATATTTTCAAAAGAAACTTGCAGATGTGAAATATGACCAAAAAATGGTTCATAAAACCAGTTAACAGACTACCACAGGGACATCATACTATTACTATCTCAGAATATTGCAGAGACATAGTAGTTGCCTGCTGTATCTCTTCCCCCACCCCAAAATGGATCCAAATGGAATCTATATATTTTTTCCCTCAATGTTTTACCAAAAGAAATCAAGAAACTCTTATTTGAATTTGTGTTACAGCAGCAAAGATAAAGCTGTGGCAAAAAGTGCTAAAAGTTTTAGGCCACAAGATATCCTTTTCTGCTCAGATTTAGATGGTAAACAATTTTTTGAAAATAAGATGTGTCTATAAATTGACAAAAATGTGTCATTCTTTGGTCCTTAGATTTGATGAGGTAACAAAATCTGAAATTAGATGTAGAAATCCAGGTTAAAGTTTTTTAACTCTAGCATTTATTCATTATATTGCTTTTTATATTTTATCTTTGATCCAAAATGGATCTATACTACTTGGAACTGTATCACCCATTGTATTTCCAGTGTTTGTTTATATAATAAGGTTAGTTCCTAGAGCACCTCTTTTACCTTTAGTACTCCATGGACCTCTCCTGACTCAGTCAAAAATGGAACTCTATATATAGATTTGTAATCTCTAATATGTAGATAATTATTGTTGCCCTACATATTGAAGCATGAGCACCAGAATAAATGACATGTTTATGAGTTGCCACCTAAGTAAGAAAGCTAGTAAAGAAAACCTTAATGTCTGTAACTTGATGATTGTAATCCAAAATATTTTTTTTTAGATTTTATTTATTTATTTGACAGATAGAGAGATCACAAGTAGGCAGAGAGGCAGGCAGAGAGAGGGGGAAGTAGGCTGCCTGTTGAGCAGAGAGCCAAATGTGGAGCTCGATCCCAGGACTCTGAGATCATGACCTGAGTTGAAGGCAGAGGCTTAACCCACTGAGCCACCCAGGCGCCCTTGTAATCCAAAATATTAAGTAAGCCAAAAGTTCTTCATGATTCATTCTTAATATAAAATGATTGATGACAGAGAAAGAAGAAGATACATTCATTTGAAATGATTGATGATAGAGAAGGTAAATCCTGGAGTCAGGTTTGAGCTGAGCAGGTCCCATATACACACACAGTCTGGCATTGATCATGTTTTTATTAAAATTATGCATTTCTGATAGTGAGATACAACCTAAAGGAGAAGGTACAACATCAAATTGAAATTTTCTTAATTTCACATTTCATGACGATAAAACTTGTTGGAACCTTTATGTACATAAAATAGCTGTTTCGTCCAGTGTATGTTCTAGCAATATAAAAATTAAACATATATTTCTTTTTTCCAAGATTTTTATTTATTTATTTGACACAGATAGATAGATAGATAGAGAGAGAGAGAGAGCGCACAAGTAGGGGGAGCAGCAGGCAGAGGGAGAGGGAGAAGCAGGCTCCCTACTGAGCCAGCAGCCCGATGCAGGATTGGATCCCAGGACTCTGGGATCATGACCTGAGCTGAAGACAGACGCTTAACCCACCCAGGCACCCCTTAAAATGTGTTTTAAATTACTTTCATTAGCTAGAGGTAATTACGAAAACTTGAATAAAATTTTCTAAAACTTATTTCATTTTTATTAAGTTTTTATTTTAATTCCAGTACATGTTTCAGGTATATAAATAGTGATTCAAAAATTCTGTATATCATGTAGTGCTCACATGATAAGTTAATCTCCATCACCTATTTTACACACACCCGCCGCTCCCACTTCCCCTCTGGTAACCATCTGTTTGTTCTCTATAGTTAAGAGTCTGTTTGTTGGTTTGCCCCTCTCTCTTTCTCTTCTATTGCTTGTTTGTTTTGTTTCTTAAATTCCACATAAGTGAAATCATATAGTATTTCTCTTCATCTGACTAAGTTATTTCACTTAGCATAATATACTCTTGCTCCATCCACATGTTGCAAATGGCAAGATTCATTCTTTTTGGTGGCTAATATTCCATTATATATGTAATATTTCCATATTGTATTATTACCATTAATAATATTTCTATATATTAAATATGTTATATATAATATTCCTATATTTGTATATAATGGAATGTTATATACAATGAAATATTGTACATATAATGGAATATGTAACACATAATATATATAATGGAATATATAATATAATGGAATATTATTTATATATTCATAAATCACTTTTTTATCCATTAATCAGTCAATGGACATTTGGGCTTTTGCTATAATTTGGTTATTGTTGACAGTGCTGCTGTAAATATCGGGGTGCATGTGCCCCTTCAAATCACTATTTTTGCACCCATTGATGTAAATACCTAGCAGTACAATTGCTGGGTCATAGGGTAATTCTATTTTGGTAGTTTTTTGTTTCCAGGAATTTATCCATTTTTTCCAGATTGCCCATTTTGTTGGCATATGACTGTTTGATACTATTCTCTTATAATTGTTTGTATTTCTGTGGTGTTCATTATGATCTCTCCTCTCTCATTCATGATTTTATTTGTTTTGAGTCCTTTCTCTTTTCTTTTTGGTAAGGCTGATGAGGAATTTATTAATTTTAATAATTATTTCAAAGCTTTTGGTTTCATTGATCTGTTCTGGTTTTTTTTGTTTGTTTCTATATCATTTATTTCTGCTCTATCCTTTGTTTCCCTTCTACTGTCTTTAGGATTCATTTGCTGTGCTTTTTCTAGCTCCTTTAGGTGTAAGGTTAAGTTGTATATTTAAGATTTGTCTCATTTCTTGAGGAAGCCTATATTGTTATATACTTCCCTCGTAGGACTGCTTTTGCTGCATTCCAAAGGTTCAGACTTGCATTTTCACTATCATTTGTTTCCATGTATCTTTTCCCATGTATTTTTTTAAAGATTTAATTCTTAAGAAATCTCTAACCCCAACTTGGGGCTCAAGCTCACAGCCCTGAGATCAAGAGTTGTACGCTCGGCTGACTGAGCTAGCCAGGAAATACTCCATGTATTCTTTTTATTTATTTATTTATTTATTTATTTATTTCTTTATTTATTTATTTATTTTGCTTGTTTCCTGGTGGCCCATTCATTCTTTAATAGGATGTTCTTTAAGTTTCATGTATTTGTGGTCTTTCCAACTTTTTTCTTGTGGTTGAATTCAAGTTTCATAGTTTTGTGAACTAAAAATATGCATTGTATTCTCTCAGTCTTTATACTTGTTGAGGCTTGATTTGTGGCTTAGTATGTGATCTATTCTGTAGACTGTCCAATAGGCAATTGAAAAGAATGTACATTTTGCTACTTTAGGATGAGATGTTGTGAATATATCTGTTAAGCCCATTTGGTCTAGGGTGTCATTCAAAGCCATTGTTTCCTTGTTGATTTTCTGCTTAAATGATCTGTCTGTTGGTGTAAGTGGAGTTTTAAAGTCCCTTACTATTATTGTACTGTTATCAATGAGGTCCTTTTTGTTTATTATTAATTATTTTATGTATTTGGCTGCTCCCAAGTTGGGGGCATAACATTTATAATTGTTAGCTATTCTTGTTGCATAGACCCTTTATTATGATATAGTGCCCTTCTGCATATTTTGTTACAGTCTTTGGTTTTTTGTTACAATCTTTGGTTTAAAATCTAGATTGTCTGATATAAAAATTGCTGCTCCAGCTTTCTTTGGATGTCCATTAGCATGATTAATGGGTTTCCATTCCCTCACTTTCAATCTGGAAGTGTCTTCAGGTCTAAAACAAGTCTCTTGTAGGCAGCATATAGATGGACTTTGTTTTGTTATTCATTTGACACCTTACATCTTTTGATTGGAACAATTAGTCCATTTACACTCAAAGTATTTACTTATAGATATAAATTTGTTGCCATTGTATTTTCTGTAAAGTCATTGTTTCTGGAGATTTTCTCTGTTCCTTTCTTGACATTTTTACTTTTAGTCTTTCACACTCAAAGAATACCTTTAATATCTCTTAGCAGGGCTGATTTAGTGATCATAAACGCCTTTAGATTTTGTTTTTTTTGAGAAACTTAGGTCTCTAAATTTCAACTTTTTTCTATTAAAAACACCATTAAAGAAATTAGTCTATTTTTCTCCAGTGAGAAAAGTGTGAGAAGCTTTAATTAATAATAGGTTGTTAAGCCAAGATTTGTCCCAGTGTTTATTGCTTTTTCACATTTTTCAACTTGCCTAAACAATTTTTCTTGACTTTACAATGCTTATATCTCTCTCCTACATACACAAAATAATCTGATTTCAAACAAGAGACTTCCACATGGAAATCATGTTTAGGTTGCATCCAGATGGGTCATTTTGAAGTCCAAAGTGTTATTTTTCTGTATTAAAGTTGTCTATCTTAGAGCAACAGATAAATATCAAGCAGTTTTTAAGAAAAATCTTTGAATACTTTGAGTGCCATTCGGCTTGAAAAAATGCATTAATGGAAAGAAAAAAATGTTTTATATATTACTAAAATACAGCAAACCATAAAATGGTAAATAATGGCATAGTGAAGCCATTTTTATTTTATTATCACTTATATGAAATTGCCTAACATAACTCAATTGTAATATTCCTTCATGTAAGCATTCAAAAATAATGTGCATTATAACTTAACAAAAATCAAAGTAAAATCTGTGGTGACTAAAAAAGATTTGATAATTTTTAAAGTGAGGTTTTCTTTCTAGTTCTGAAATATTGCGAGTATGTTACTTCAGTTGATTGCCTCATAATATCTAACAGTGTCTGGAATACAGTAGGCATTTTGAGAAGTTGTTTTTTTTTTTTTTAATTAAAGGAAGATGAAAGAGAAAACAAATTAATAATAAATGGATACATACATAACTATAAATAATGCTAGATCTTGCTATTATCCCAGTTGCCAGAGGCTGAAACAAATTTAAGTGTAAACCAAATACATTAGCTTTATCCAATACACTTGAAGAACTGGACGGAAAATGTTAGTATGTGTCAGGTATATTATGTACTCTACTCAACCAGCAACACTGGTTTGAGCTTTGAACTGAAACTAAAACTCATGAATTGCAGTAGGCTTTACCCAGGACAAAGCTTACATAGCTTATAGAAAGGATACTTTTAAAGAAGGTATCTCATGACCACTTGACTATCCCAAACTTGCCGCATATGTGGTACACTTATTGTCATCATAGATGTGACTGAGAGAGCATGGACAGATTCATCTATGAAAGTTATCATCTCTGAGGTCAGTTCAGCTTCTATGCTTGCTAGCCAGGTAGCCCTTAGACTCGTATGTAACTAACTCTTATTCTCCAACTAAACTGTGTTCACAAAGTTTAGTCACTAATATTTCATTGATAAATAACTTTGACTATAAGATATAGAAACCTAGTTTAATTCATAGTTAACCTCATCAGATACTTGTTTCACTTGGATATAGATTAATTCTATAAATGCCTTGAGTTAGTTGAAATTAAGATTCAAACCTCAGGCATTGCTCAGGCAAGAAGTAAGGTATAAACCAGCTCTTAACTCCTCTTTTGGGCTGTCAACAGAAACAGCTTTAGAGAGTCTCTTGACAGAGCTTCTTATCAAAGACAGCTCAGAATGCACAGAACAAACAAAATTGCATGCAGATGTTAAAGTTTGAAGAATCTCTAGTAATTTCTTTGGAGGTCTAACAATTTGTACTTTTCCCATTAAATCAATGTTTTACCATTATTAGCCAACAACAACACTGAGTTGCTCTCACAGTTAATTTTTCTTTTATTTTTTTTATCTTTTCTTTTTATTAATTGAGATATAACTTACAATAAACCACATCTTTAAACTGTACATTTGATAAATTTCAAATTTTAAAACTGTAGCCACAATCACGATAATGAATATATCTGTCATCCCCCAAAGAGTCCCTACCACCCTCTTTAAAACTACCCCTTGAGCCAACCGTAAATTGTTTTATATCATTGTAGATTAGTACACATTTTCTAGAATTTATATTAAAAGAATTATAAAGTATACTTGTTTTGGCTTGGCTTCTTTCACTCCACATAAATATTTTTGAAATATATCAATCTTATATCATGTATCACTCCTTTTCATTTCTGAGTTGTATTCTGCTGTCTGGATATAGCATGGTTTATTTTTTCATTCACCTGCTGGTGGACATTTTGTATTGTTTCCATTGGAGGCTATTATAAATGTGTTGTGTGTGTATGTATATGTGTGTATACAAATGTGTGTATAAATGCTGCTGTGAACATTCCTGTATATGTCTTTTTAAGGGCATAAATACTCAAGTGTTAAGATTGTATAGTAGAATCATGTTTAAAATTTGTATATTAATTCAACAAACAATTTTTGAGTGGCTATTCTGTGCCAGGCACTATTCTATATATTGAGAATACAGTCAAGATTATAAGCTGCTGTCACACAGTTTATACTCTAAGAACTATTGTATTATAACTGTTTTTCACATAGTTTTTAATAAGATAATGAAAGTCCCTTAAGTATATCCAACAGATTAGTACAGTTAAAATTTAAAAAAGAATAAGAGGAAAAGGAGATTGAAAAGGGGAGAAAAAAGAAGCATCTCTAAAGGAAGAGAATCCTAAAAGGAGTGGGTGGAACGGTTACAAGCTCTTTATTAGTTTCTATATGTGTCTGTAAATTCTAGTAATACTTAAACCATATGCAGTAGGAGTATCTGGGAGCTGGATATAACCTGAGTTATATATTGGAAATTCATGTATGTGAGAATGATAAAAGCAACGACTGGTTTAATCATATTCTAAATCTGAGGGAGAAAGAAAGAGAAGTAAATTATAGTGTGCCCCATGTAGGGAAATGTGAACAATTGCCATAATAATATAAGTTTTAAATTTTTCTAATTAATAGTAGAAACAATCATTTAGAATTCATGTATGTATACCACTACACACCCTTACCTGAATTTGTCTTGGAAACATACCAAACCATTATAGTAAGTATATATACCTAATTGCCAAGGATTTTCAACTTTATAATACATTTGAAAATTAAAAAATCACAATCTAATTAAAATAATTTTCTTTAAAAAATTCTTAGGAAATGGAATATCTTTTTTATCAGTTACCCAAGCCTTTTCATTTTTAAATTTATTATAAAATTAGTTTTTTTGTTTCATGATTAATAAAATAATAGACTCATATTTAGCAGGTATTATTAAAAATGCTTTGAAACTACATGGTTACACAAAAAAATTTAGAAAAATATGCATTTTCTCAATGTCAGAGTTCTGTTCTTTATATTAAGATAGTCCATGTTTCTTTGAGGATAAATATTAAAACAACAGAGTTGAAAGCCACTTCTGAATATAGTGTCTATCTGCAGAGGAAAAAAAAAAAATATATGCATATATGTTAAATTTTGATAAAAATCTATTTAGGACTAATTTGAAAGGTTTCTTTCTTGTTTTATTTTATTTTCAGTTTGCATATACCCTTAATCCACTGGTCTACTTAATTCACTCAGGAACTTCATGATAATTTACGAAGGGTTCAGATGTTTGTAATCATCTATTTCTATAGGTTTCAACTACTGCACAAATTCTTACTTCTATGTAGCTTGGGAAATTCACTCTTCTTTAATATATGCTTCTGTAGCTCCAACCAAGAAATGGCTTCTAACTTGTACAGTTATGAGACAGTGAGAAGTTTACCTTAAGAGCTACTTCCAGCTAAAACTCTATCTGAGAAAGCTACCCATATTTACATGTTACTTGCTGTGTCATATTATCCAATCATATTCCACATCCAGCACTTAAATAATGTCATACATGCAAAATCAACTATATGTAACCAATATTGGCATTTTGAAGATATAAGAAATTGAAATATCATTTGCAAACTCAGTTTCCTTGCTGGCTATCCTTAATGGTAAGTCCAATGCAGAAACTATTATATTTTACAGAATTTACTTATTCAAGGTAACATTTCTCTTTTGTAACTATAGGTCTTTGTACTGAAAATTTCACCAAAGAATTAGTAATGCAAAAATATTTCACTAAAGCAATTAGATACATCACATGGAATATAATAATACACTGATTTTATGTCTAAATGGAAGGATCATTTAAAGTTAGATTAAAAAGATAATGAGGGGTACCTGGGTGGCTCAGTAGTTTAAGTCTCTGACTCTTGGGTTCAGCTCAGGTCGTGATCTCAGGGTCCTGGGATCAAGCCACACCTCAGGCTCTGTGTTAAGTGAGGAGTCCGCTTGAGAACTCTTCTCCCTCTTCCTCTGCCCCTCTCCTCCCCACTTGTGCTCTCTCTCTCTCCAAAATAAATAAGTAAATCTTTTTTAAAAAAGGAATAATGAAGTTATTTTAGTTAGCAGTAGATTAGCCTATTTTATCTTGATATTTGAATGTTAAATACTAACATATTTAAGTTAGCAGTTGATTGTGTAGTTTTTAAAATAAGTATTTATAAGACAATTAATCAGACATACAATGTCTTTTATTAGACCCACATAGAGGCCAGAGAGGAAAAAAGCTTATAATCTGAACCTGCAGAAATGAAAAATGTCACAGATTTGTTCAGAGAATTGTTATGTACAGATTTATTCAGAGAATTGTTATGGTCAAATAAAATAAACTCCTTAAAAACAGAGATATTTTGAAAGATAATCTTACTTCAGTCTTTCAAATTAGGAATGCATTTCTGGAGTTTTTATTTATGGATGAACTGAGTAAAATAAGGGATGTAAATTAAAGTGTTATTTAGAGCCCTCTAAGCAAAAGAAAAAAAATGAGAATTATTTTGTTGCTGCAAGAGCTGAACACAAATTATTAAATAAAAGTTATTGAAGTGAGTGAATGTTTCTGTAAATGCTCTCTACTTTTGATATGGTGTAATGATGATAGAGTTTATCACTGATGACCATCTCAGTGAATGTATAAGTAGAATGCTTTCTATTAATTTTAGAAATTCAACTAGCTGTTTTTATTTTAGTATATGTGTTGCCGAAGCAAGCACTAGCTGTTTTTATTTTAAAAAATAATTACTATGGATATTTTTAAAAGGCTGGTGAAAACAATCAGACAAAGTAAATAAATTAGTACTTAGAATGAATCATACAGTGAAATAGAAGATGGGTCAATTTCTGATATAAAATAAAAAGAAATCACAAATTTTATGATTCTATAAGGTATGTATGATATATTTATGTAAACAATATGGGTGAACTAAAACAAAATTCTCTTACCTCTAAGTTGCAGTACTTCTGAGAGGTCTCTGCTATGGTAACTTATCAAACATATATGTTTATATATATTAGAGGAAAGTCAGGGCCTAGAATCTATATGATCATGTCATAAGGGAGGAGAATGAATGAATAATTAAAAAAAAACTTAGAAGAAAAAACAAAGGTTTTAAGAGAAAAAGAAATTTCTATTAAAGAGAATGAGAAAACAGCTATTTTTTATTATTCCTTTCATTTCTGATAGCTTTCTGATCTGGGACAGTCCAAAAAAAATCATGATACAACTTGAGTAGGTCTTAGTTACTTATAACATGAAAGAAGTTAGGCAGAATAATTAAATCCTTTTGATCTAAAAGACTTGAACATCTATCTTTTTGTTCTCTATGTGTCTGTTTATTTGACCATTGTATGTCCAACAATTAGAATAACACCTAGTATTAATATTAGCTTAATGAAAAAACAGTTTACCTACAATGATTTTCTTCATTTAGTTAGCAGAATTAATGTGGAATAAAAAAAATCCTCATTCAAAGATATTAGAGATTAGTAGGAAAAGTTAATGAAAATGGAAGGGCAGGGGAGAAACAGGTACTATTTTTCCCCTAATCTCCTGAAGTATTTCTTTTTAAAATATTTTATGTATTTATTTGACAGAGAGCACACAAGCAGGGGGAATGGCAGGCAGAGACTGAGCAGGGAGCCTTATGCAGGACTCGATCCCAGCACTCTGGGATCATGACCTGAGCTGAAGGCAGATGCTTACCTGATTGAGCCACCCAGGTCCCCTGAAGTATTTCTTATGAGCAATTACCTACTTAGACTTTTCTGGACTGGCAATGATTTTGTGTTTTTAAGATTATATTTATTTGTTTGAGAGAGAGAGAGAGCACAAGCCAGATAAGGGGCAGAGGGAGAAGCAGGCTCCCCACTGAGCAGGAAGCCCAATGTGGGGCTAGACTCCAGGCCCTGCTCATGACCTGATTGAAGGCAGAATGCTTGACTGACAGAGCCACTCAGGCACAGGCAATGATTTAACTGAATTTGCTAAATTACTCTGGCAGGCAGACTCTAAGACGGTCTCAAATTATCTTCATATTCTGATATTCATGGTTTTATATAATCTACTCTCCTTTGAATGTGGGTGGAGCTTGTGAATTTCTTCTTTCCAGAAAACAGAAAAAAACTGTCACTTCTGAGATTCCATTGCAAAGAAAATTGCAACTTCTTGCTAGCTAATCCTCTGTTGACTGTCTCACCCTCCAGCTTTAAAGAAGTAAACTGCCAAAAGCAGAGTCCCATGTAGGAAGGAGGTGAAAGTGCCTTCTGTCCACCTCAGAGTCTTCAGGTTAACAGAGACTGAACCCTGCCAACAGCTTTATGAGGGTAGAAGCAGATCCTCCCCCAGCGTGAGTCCAGATGAGACGCAAGCCTTGTTGACACCTTTATTTGCAATCTTGTGAGAAACTGTAGAAGACTTAGCTAAGCTATATTTCTGACCAACAGAAATAGTGATAATAATTGTGTGTTGTTTTTAGTTGCTAAGTTTGCATTAATACTATTATGTAGCAACAGATAACTAATGCAGTCAACCACATGTGCGAGACCAGCCAAAGTTTCATTTCTTATAGCCAACTCATTTTTAATGATGTCATTGATAAAAACCCAAACTTAAATGAAGGAATAACTATACTTAGTGGCATCATATATTTATACTCTTTTAAAGTTTTTGATTAAAGATAAGACTCTCAGTTGTGGTCACACAAAGAACATGTTTAGACAATGTCTATCAGTCATTGTTTTCTTTTTAAATTTGTACAAACAAAACAACAAATCAGGAGTCTTCATCCATTTATGTCTTTTTGGAAATATCAAGGGAATGGAAATAATTAATTTTGTGTTAGATTTACATTTAAAAAGGAATGTTTCCCATTTCTCTTAAAATAAAAAAAGCAAACTGATAAAGCAAGTTTATCCTCAAATGGAAACATTATTCCTTAAATGAAAAGTAAAATAATTGGAAGAATAACATATTAGTAAATTTATTTTCAAACTAAGTATATATGTAAGATATATGTGTGTGTGTGTGTGTATGTGTAAGATATATATATACACATATGTATATGTATATATATATCTGTGTGTATATATGTGTGTGTAATTAAATGTACATTTCTATGCATATGTATACATACACACACATATATATATAATTTTCTAGTTTTCCAGAAAGAGCAATAGCATATATCAAAGATAAATTTAAAGCATGTATAGCAATATATATATATATATACCATTGCTTACTTGCCATTATAAGCTTCCCTAAAGAAAACATGATGTAGTACAGAGAAAATAATCTTTTCTAATTAACTTGTTTGAATTTCCTTTATTTTTAGTTGATGCCTCTCTCTTATAAATGTAATGTATTCCCCAGAGAACTATGGTAGATTCTTTTTTCTTTACTGTGGGTGGAATTTTCTCATTTTTTCTGTCAGATAAAATCTAAATTTGACTAATTGTAGTAACACTGAGAACTTAATTTTACAGGCCCAAGTGGAGCTTCTTTGTCCAAGTCAAAATATTGAAAAAGCAAATGCCACCTGCCTTAAAAAAGGAATTCTAACTTCTTTTTTTTTTTTTAAGATTTATTTATTTATTTGACAGAGAGAGCTCACAAGTAGGCAGAGAGGCAGGCAGAGAGAGAGAGAGAGAGGAGGAAGCAGGCTCCCCGCCGAGCAGAGCCCGATGCGGGACTCCATCCCAAGACCCTGAGATCATGACCTGAGCCAAAGGCAGAAGTTTAACCCACTGAGCCACCCAGGTGCCCCAGGAGTTCTATCTTCTAATGATGAAGATCCAAGAAAGATATTCTCATTGCTCTGGCAGGAGAAGGAAAAGAGAAATCAGTGTTAAATATGCCCCAGAGCACTTTCTATGACAAAGTTCTACTTTTCAGAGGAAGAACTTTATCCTAGATGAGGAAAGAACATTCATCTCACCCCAGCCTGATCTTGATTTCCTGACTCATTAAAGCACAGGAAGACACATAGCAAAAAAGGTTTAGGGAATGGAAGAAACCTATTAGGAACACCGTTACTGAAGAAAAGTAGAGGCTGTAACATTAAAGAAACACTTCTGAGGTCATAGGCCTGAGACACGGGATCTCCAAAAGATCAGATTTAATTTGGAGGTTTATGGAAAACTTCTGTTGTCCCAGACTTTACAATTCCAAGAGCAGAATTTCAATATGATAGCTAAAAGAGCTTGAATAGACAGAATTTCTCTGAGGAGCAATTTGAAAAGCACAAAGAGGGAGACAAAAACAAAGATAAGAAGCCTCTGTAACCTATAGCCACTGTAAACATTAAACACAGCCCAACTCATTTCAGGATTAATGTATATCCTCACACTAAACAACTGCTTAGGTCAGTGCCCATTATCCAAGGCAACATGCATGACTTTCAATAAAAGATTGCAAGGTCTTTCCAAAGGCAACTTAAAACATAGTCTGAAGAGACAAAATAAGCATTAGGCCAAATTCACACATGGCAATGATTTTGGAATTAAAGGAGAACTTAAAACTACGATATTATATTAAGGCATCTCACGGAAAAAATAGGTACCATGTAACAACAGATGGGTAATATAAGCAGAAAGTCTGCAAATCTTTAAAAAATCAAGAAGAGGGGCGCCTGGGTGGCTCAGTGGGTTAAAGCCTCTGCCTTCGGCTCAGGTCATGATCTCAGGGTCCTGGGATCGAGCCCCGCATCGGGCTCTCTGCTCAGCAGGGAGCCTGCTTCCCTTCTTCTCTCTGCCTGCCTCTCTGCCTACTTGTGATCTCTGTCTGTCCAATAAATAAATAAAATAAAATAAAAATAAAAAAAATAAAAAAAATAAAATAAAAAATAAAAAATCAAGAAGAAAAGTTAGAATTCATAAGCACTATAACAGAAATGAAGAATGCCGTTCAAGGACACACTAGTATGTTCAACATGACCAATGAAAGGATCAGTCAATAGGAACATCCAAAACTGTAATTCAGTGAATGAATAAAAAAGGAGTATTAAAAAAAAAATAATAACTAAACATCCAAGAATGGATGGGCAATTTTTTTTTTATCTTTTTTTTTTAAGATCTTATTTATTTATTAGTTAGAGAGAGAGAGCGAGCACAGGCAGACAGAGAGGCAGGCCGAGGCAGAAGCAGGCTCCCTGCCGAGCAAGGAGCCCGATGTGGGACTCTATCCCAGGACACTGGGATCATGACCTGAGCCGAAGGCAGCCGCTTAACCAACTGAGCCACCTAGGCGTCCCTGGATGGGCAATTTTAAAAGTCATTGCATATGCATAATTGGAATATGAGATGGAGAGGAAATAAAGAATGGAGCAGAAAAAATATTGGAAGTAAAAACAACAGAATATGTGTTCTCAAGCTCACATGGGATATTCATCAAGATATACCACATTCTGGGACCTAAAATACACTGTAACAGTTAGGAAGAAGGGAAATCATGCAAAGTGTATTGTATGTTCCCAGCCAATGGAATAATAAATCAATAACTGAAAGATAGCTGGTATATTCCCAATATTTGAAATAAAATGACAAACTTCTGAATAATACAGATGTATTCAGCTAAATAAAAATGAAAGTGCAAGTCATCAAAATTTATGAGATGCATTGAAAACAGTATTTGCTGCATCAAATGCATACATCTACAACATCAAATGTATATATTAGAAAATTTACAGCATTAGAGAAAAATTTACAGCATCAAATGTGTATATTAGAAAACTAAAAAGATCCAAAATCATCAACTTAAGCTTCCACCTTAAGAAATTAGGGAAAAAAATTAGAAAACAATTATTTTAGAGTTAAAATAAGCCTAAGGAAAGGTATTATAAAAATTAGAGCAGATAACCAGTGAAATAAAAAGCAGGAAAACAATAAAGAAAATCAACAAAAGCAGATTATTTATAAAGATCAATAAAATTAATAAACCTCTAGATGCATAAACTAAAAAAATTCAAAATATTTATCCACATATTTCAATCTTTTATTATTTTACCACAATCAGATCATATATATATATATATATATATATATATATATATAAAATAGATAGATAGATAGAATATACCCTTAATATTATATAGTAAGACTGGCATTTATTTTATTTTTAATTAAAATATATCTAGTACTTTATGGTTCATCTTCCCAAAACACATATCCCTAGAATAACATGAGAAAAAAGATCAGACAAATCCTAATTAAGGAACATTTTACAAAATACATGACCAGTATCCCCAAAACTGTAAAAATCATCAAAAACAAGAAAAGTTTGAGAAAACTTTACTGCAAAGAGGAGCCTTAGGAGACTTGATGACTAAATGTAATGTTGTCTCCAGTATGGGGCATAAAAGAGACTTTCAAACAGTTTATCCTCCTAGGTAGTAAATATTTGTGGGACATGCAGTGTATCCTCATTACTAGAAATACTCTGTGTCTAGAAAAATGATAAATGGTCTTTCTGATCTAAAAAATGAGCATTATCATATCAAGTTAGTGTTGTTGTTAAGATTAAAATGTGGGGTGCTTGGGTGCCTCAGTCAGTTAAGTGCCTGCCTTCAGCTCAGGCCATGATCCCAGAGTCTTGGGATCGAGCCCCACATCGGGTTCCCTGCTCACGGGGGGTGGGGGGTTAGTGTGCTTCTCCCTCTGCCCCTCACCACACTCATTCTCTCTCTCTCTCTCTCAAATAAATAAGTAAAATCTTAAAAAAAAAAAAAAGATTAAAACGATGTAATATGTGAGTACTTCCAGAAGGAATAGTTGATAATTGGCAGGTGATGAGTAACACAGGTTGTTGTTGTTACTGGTTTTGTTGTTGTTGTTACTTTATGTAATTTTAGAATAGATGAGCAGCTCTTTAAAAATAATGGATAGATTTTATTACAGTAACTATTTTATAGATGAACAGGAAGATCAGATGAGTAGCCTCCCCAAGGTGTCACAGTAAGGAGGAGAGCTTAAAATTACATGTGTCTCACTGAATTGTTCAAAATGTTATAAGTAATTTAAAATTAATCACATTCCTAATATAGACACATTGCTAACATTTTTCATGAGCTCCCATTCTGATCTCACAAGCCTAATTTTCTTTTATAAAATTATAGCAACATGAAAACATATTTAAACAGTATAACACAACTTTCTGGTGCTTGCTCAGATTCTCATAATAATATCAATCTGGCCTTGAAAAAATAAAATAGGCAGGGGTGCCTGGGTGGCTTAGTGGGTTAAAGCCTCGCCTTTGGCTCAGGTCATGGTCCCAGGGTGCTGGGATTGAGCCCTACATCGGGCTCTCTGCTCCGTGGGAGCCTGCTTCCTCCTCTTTCTCTCTGCCTGCCTCTCTGCCTACTTGTGATCTCTGTCTGTCAAATAAATAAATGAAAATAAAAAAATAAATAAAATAGGCAGCTTTATTTGGTAAACTATCAAATTATACATATTCTAATTATACCATGGAACACACTACTCATTTCCACTGATCAGTGATCAATCAAGCAAAAGAATTTCATTCATATCATTTGGAAGAATCTTACTTATTTGCCAAATAAGCCTTGCCTTAATGTCAGCAGAAGAGCCATAAAGAGATTTATGACTTTGAAACAGTCCAGAGTCTGGTCCATCTGCTTTAGTTGATACAGAACCAATTAAGAACCAGATTTCCTCCAACCTATTTGCCAATCCTAAAAAAATAAGTAAATAAATAATATGAACCCATATGTTAGATGATATATAGATTGTATGAGTTTCAGCTAAATGATTGCTACAAAATAATAAATTAGCAATATTTACTTAGCTTCTATGCTTTTCTGCTCAGTAATATCATGACAACATTTTGAACAAAGACAATAATGAAATAAAAATTATTGAACAATTCTTAAGTAGTAGCCACCATGTTAAGAACACCACTTGATTGTCTCATTTAATGTTCACAACATCCTTTTTTACACATTATAAAGAGGGTATAAAGGCATAAAAAATTTGTTAAATGTAAGCCAGATCATACATTAAGAAATAGGTTCAGGATTTACACTCTTATTCTATTCTTTGTCAACTATTAGGTCAGGGTTCTCCAGAGAAATAGATTGAGTAGATGAGGGAGGGAGGTAGAAAGAGAGAGAGAAAGAGAAAGAGTTTGAGGAATTTCTATGGTGTATTATTGAGGCACAGTTCCTCTTCAGAGAAGAATCTCAGTGTTGCTCTTAACACTTGGGGTTTTGAATGATCCCTTCACATTATGAAAAGTAATCTGATTTGCTTAAAGTCAGCTGATTATAAATGTTAATCACATCTAAACAATGCCTTCACAGAAATATCTAGACCAGTGTTTGGCAAAATTGGGTACCACAGTCAAGCCAAATCAAAGTTCTGAAATTAACTTTCAGAACATGGTAGAATAATGGCAGTGCTGGACATATTAGTTGTGAAACTCAGATACCAAAAGTCTGCCTAGGGTCAAAGTGAGATCACATGATATACCATCTTTCTTTGAACAGTAGCTATGGAAATCAAGAAAGCATATCTAAAAGAACATTGAAAAGTGTAATGCACTCTACTTAAATAATGAAATTCTGTTTATTACTTTTATTAATTAAACTTACAAAAAAAAATAAACTTACAGAGGAAAATTCCTCTGACACATGAGGATTTTTTTTAAAGTAATCTTTATGCCCAACATGGGGTTTGGACTCATGACCCCAAGATCAAGAGTCATGTGCTATACCAACTGACTGAGCCAGGTGCCCCCAAATTAGGATATTTTAACACAGAAGTAGTATCACAAGACATGGATATAAAATTTAAAAGAAAAGAAAGGAGGGAGGGAGGAGAGTGTGGAAGAAAGATTTGCCACAGTTCTGCTTAGAAGAATGAGTCTTGTCAAACATTTTATATGAGTCAGTTTGTAACAATATTATTTGCATGAGATGTATTGAGATTAGATATTATATAAAATTATATGTGTATATATACATATTTATGATATGTAGAGATTATGAGAATATTTATAAATCATTCATTTTATATCAGCTAATTTACATAATTTTTATTTCTTTCAGCTATGTGATTTTGTAAATGTTACCCTTTTAAATTACTTCTTTTTAGATTCAACTGTGTTCAAATCTTCATTTATTTTTATAATAGAATGATGAATAGTATTTCCTGTTATTTTTCTATATCCATTTACTCCTTTCCCCTGAAATCAACCTGTTGACTATTATAAATTTTTTATATCAAAAAGAATCTTACTATACATGAATTTCTGGTGTGTTTATTGACTTATGGATCCCAGTGATTTAGAATAGAATAGGACACATGGTAGAAGCATATTAACTATATTGATAAATTAGATTAAAGACAAAAGCAGAGTGATCTTAGAACTCAGCATTATTTTTTTTAAAGATTTTATTTATTTATTTGAGAGGGAGAGAGAGAGTATGAGAAGAGGGAGGGTCAGAGGGAGAAGCAGACTCCCTGCCAAGCAAAGAGCCTAATGTGGAACTCAATCCTGGGACTCCAGATTATGACCTGAGCTGAATGCAGTTGCTTAACCAACTGAGCCACCCAGGTGCCCCCAGCATTATTTTTAAAAAAGATTATATTTATTTATTTATTTGTTTGAGAAAGAGTGCATGAGTAGGGGGAGTAGCAGAGGGAGAAAGAATCTTAAGCTTTCAAGTGACATAGGGCTTGATCTCACAACACAGCAATCATAACCTGAGCCAAAACCAAAAGTTGGAGGCTTAACCAACTGAGACAATGAGGCACCTCCCCACCATTACTCTTTATAATGCTTTACAAAAGATAGATGTATTACATTTTGATGTAATATTTTATGCAAAATTTGTAAGGTAACTATAAAATTACTCATTGATCATTAATATTCTATTTACATGTTAATATATATTAGCATTAATATATCGCCTTTGAATGGGGCTAGATGCATGATGTCACATATTAATTCAATAACAAATCTTAATAGAAATGACATTGGAATGGGGTGCCTGGGTGGGTCAATAAGTTAAGACTCTGCCTTCAGCTCAGGTCATAATCTCGGGGTCCTGAGATTGAACCCCAAATTGGGCTTCCTGCTCAGCAGAAAGCCTGCTTCTCCCTCTCCGTCTGCTGCTCCCCTCCGCCACTTGTGCTCTCCTGCTCTGTGTAAAATAAATAAATAAAATCTTTTAGAAAATAGAAAAAGAAATTATATTGAAATAAGGAATTTTTAAAATTAACTAAAATGTTAACTTCCCTTAAAATGTGTTTGATTATCTTTGATTATGAAATTGATTTCCTATTCATATATGTGGCAACACCACAATTTAACAATTTTAATAAATTCAGTTTTGTTCTGTAGAAAATAATGCTCACATTATAATAATACATAATTCCATTTGTGTTGCAATCATCATAAATTTGTAATTTTAAAAAACCAATAATCCTTGGAGTGCCTGAATGGTGCAGTAAGTTCCTGACTCTTGGTTTCAGCTGGGGTCATGGTCTCAGTGTTATGGGATCAAGCCCCAGAGTGGAGTTCCATGCTCATTGTGGAATTTGCTTGGGCCTTTCTGTCCCCTCTCTTTCTGCCCCTCTGCCCCATGCTCTTGGGCTCTCTCTCTCTTTCTCAAATAAATAAATCTGTAAGAAAAAAAAAAAAATCACAGTAATCCTTATTGCTGACCAAGAGTTAATTTAAGCTTCATCTTTTTTAAGTTTAACACCCTCCCTTGCACTAAGCTAATTTTGCATTTCTTTTTTGTCATTCATAGCCATGAGTGTATCTGAAAGAGACTTGTCCTTTGATAGGTTGTTTACTCTTTGTTTTAATAGTCTGTTGAATAAAAAATAATCTTTTTTTAAAAAAGATTTTATTTATTTATTTGACAGAGAGAGACACAGTGAGAGAGGGAACACAAGCAGGGGGAGTAGGAAAGAGCAAAGCAGGCTTCCTGCCGAACAGGGAACCCATTGCAGGGCTCCATCCAAGAACCCTGGGACCAGGGTCAAAGGCAGACGCTTTAATGACTGAGCCATCCAGGTGCCCCTCAAAATAATCTTTTTGATAGCATTTTTGAAAAGTGTAAGGAGAGTTAGTGTAGTTAACTAAGGAATGTTAATATAGCACCATTCCTTACATATATTAGATCTGTGTTCTAATTGCTCTATTTACCCTTGTGCAACACTTGAAAAGGTCAGCTTTATTCAGTTGATTCAATTTTAGGAAACAAAGACTAGTTGTATCTGGAATGTTCCTAGGCAACAGGAAATGACACCTTCATATAGCAGAGATGAAAATACAATAAAGACTGTGACAAGGCAGCTGGCATACTCTCCTACGCTAAAACAGTCCTTGACCTCTGACCTGTTCTGTTAGTAGCCAGATGGTCTGGGATTTGTTTGTCAGTGTGTGATACCAGATATGGGCCAACAAGGAATATGAGGTTAGATCAATCACAATTCTCTATATATGTCATTGACCTAAATTAGGAAAAAAAAAAACCAAAAAACCACAAGCATCTTGTCAGAATCTACCTAAAGATAATAAAGACAATTGTTAAACGCATTATCTTCCAGCATATTCTTTGCTTCCAAGGGAATATAATGTCTTTTTGTTGTAATGGCTATTTTATTGATAATGGCTTAGTCTCTCAGGACATATGCATATTCTATCAGTAGGTAGGTTTTTAGAAGTTTCCATTTATTATCCTTGGTCCCTCAAGGATGTGATATTGAATTTTCTTGGTTTTCAAAGAAATAATTATTATGATTGTCACCTTAATAAAAAATCATATCTACATGTGGTTAAATGAGCAGTTGCATTCGTGAATAATTTCATTCAATAGATGGAGACAACTTGACCCTTATTAATATATTTGAATTCACATTAAAGATTATTTGCATGAAAGTACACAGGAAAAGAAAACACTAAAGTGTTTGTAGACATACTTTCTTATTTCAAAATGTTTGAAAATGATTTTAACTGACACTGTTACAGTGGTGCAAACCACAAGTACTGTAAAAATTGTAGTCATGAATGGCAGAATATTCCTTCTTAAGGGGGAGCCATATATATTTCACTGTATGTGTATACCACATTTTCTTTACCTTTTCATTTGTTAATAGACACGTGAGTTGTTCCATATCTTGGTAGTGCAAAAAAATGCAATGAACATGTGGGTGCAGATAACTCTTTAAGAACCCAGCTTCTTTTGAGCATATACTCAGTTCTATTTTTAATTTTCAGAGGAACCCCCATATTATTTTGGGCAGTAGCCAGATCAGTTTACATTTCATCACATTCCAATTTCTTCACATTCTCACCAGTACTTATCTTTCTTTCTTTTTTTTTTTTTTTTGATAGTAGCCTTTTTAACAGGTATAGACGGTATCTCATTATGGTTTTGAGCTGCATTTGCCTAATAATTAGTGATACAGAGCATCAATTCATATACCTATTGACCATTCATATGTCTTCTTTGGAGACATGTCCTTTGCTATTTTTTAATCAGGTTATTTTATATATTTTTTCCCACTATTGAGTGGTGTGAGTTCTTTTTATATTTTTGATATTAGTCCTTTATCAGATATATTGTTAGCAAATGTTTTCTCCCATTCTGCAGTTGCCTTTTTACTCCTTTGATTTTTGCTTTGCTGTGCATAAGCTTTTTAGTTTGATACAGTTCCACTTATCAAATTTGGTTTTATTGCTTGTGCTTTTCATGTCATAGCCAAAAGACCATTGTTAAAACCAACATCATGAAGTTTTCCCCTATGTTTTCCTGTAGGAATGTTATAGTTTCAGATCTTACATTTAAATCTTTAATCCATTTTCAGTTTGAACTTTGCATATGGTAAGATAGAGGTCCAGTTTCATTCTTTTGCATGTAGCTGTCCAGTTTTCCCAACACCATTTATTTAAGAGTCTGTTTTGTTTCACTCTTTCTCAGGATTGTTTTGGCTACTGTCTTTTGTAGTTCCATAAAATTTTTACAGCTTTTTTTTTCCCATTTCTTTGAAAAATGCCCTTGGATTTTGATAAGGATTGCACTGAATTTTTATTGTTTACTTCAGGTAATATAGACAACTTAACATATGAATTCTTCCAATCATGAACACAGACTATCCTTCCATTTATTTCTGTATCCAGTTTATTTCATTATTGTCTTGTAGTGTTTAGTGCACAGATCTTTCAATCCTTGGTCAAATTCATTCCTAACTATTTTATTGTTTTTGATTCTATTATAAATGAGATTGATCATTTTCTTAATTTTTCTTTGTGATAGTTCATTGTTGGTGTATAGAAATGCAACTGATTTTTTGTATACTGACTTTGTATCCCGCAACATTAATGCAATCATTTGTTAGTTTTAATAATTTTTGCTGATCTTCTTAAGGTTTTGCTATATGTCATCTGCAAATAGAGACAATTTTACTTCTTCCTTTCTGAATTGGATGTCTTTTTTTTCCCCCCTGCTTAATCCCTCTTGCTAGGACTTATAATGATACTATGTTAAATAAAAGTGGCAAGAGTAGGCATCCTTTTCTTGTTCCTGATCTTAAAGGGAAAGCTTTCAGATTTCCATTTTAGAGTCTGATGTTAGCTGTGGGATTTTTATGTATGCCCTTTACTCTGGTTAGATAACATTCTCGCTATACCCAGTTGGCTGAGGGTTTTTATCATGAAGGATGTTAACTCTGTCAAATGCTGTTTTTGGATCTATTGAGATAATTATATGATTTTTATACCTCATTTTGTTAAAGTGATATATTACATTGATGGACTTGTGGATATTGAACCACCTTTGAATTCTTAGGATAAACTCCACTTTTTTTTTTCTCTTTTAGGATTTTATTTATTTATTTTGATAGCGAGAAAGAGAGAGTACAAGTAGGCAGAGTGGTAGGCAGAGGCAAAGGAGAAGCAGGCCTTCTGCTGAGCAGAGAGCCTGAGGCGAGGCTTGATCCCAGGACCCTGGGATCATGACCTGAGCCAAAGGCAGTTCCTTAACCGACTAGCCACCCAGATGCCCCAATAAATCCACTTGATCTTGGTGTATGATCCTTTTACTGCCCTACTGAATTTGGTTTACTGAAATTATGCTGAGGATTTTTGCATCAGTGTTTATTAAGGATATTGGCCACTAGTTTTCTTTCCTTGTAGGGTCCTTGTCTAGTTTTGGTTATCAGTGTAAAGCTGGCCCTATAAAATGAGTTTAGAAGTATTCTTTTCTCTTCTTAATTTGAAAGAGTTTGAGAAGAATTGGTAATAATTCTTCTTTAAACGTTTGGTAGAATTCACCAGTGAAACATATGGTCCTGAACCTTTTTTGTTGTTGTTTTTGGGAGGTTTTTGAATAGTGATTCAATCTCCCTATTCATTGTTCTGTTTAGATTTTCCATTTCTCATGATTGATCGTTGTTAGGTTGTATGTTTCTAAGAATTTCCCCATATCTTCTAGGTTATATAATTTGTTGGCATCTAATTGTTTATAGTAGTCGTTTATAATCCTTTGTACTTTTGTGGTATCAGTTGTAATGTCTCTTTTTTCATTTCTGACTTTGCATTTTGTTTGTTCTTTTTTGTTGTGAAACTTTAGGTAGTTTATTTGAGATCTTTTTTTTCTTAAAAAACTAAATGCATACATTTATTGCTATAAACTTTTCTTTAGAACGGATTTTACTGCATCCCATAAATTTTTGGCATACTGTATTTCCATTTTCTTTTGTCTCAAAATATTTTTTGATTTCTCTTTTGATTTTTTTGTCTAATCCATTGAATACTTGGGAGAATGTTGTTTAATCTCCACATATCTGTAAATTTTCCAGTTTTCTTCTTCCAGTTTTGTACCACTGTGGTTGGAAAAAAATATTTGATCTGATATCAATAATTTTAAATTTAGTAAGATTGTTTTGTGGCCTAACATAACATCTATACCAGAAAATGATCTGTGTGCAGTTGAGGATAATGTGTATTCTGCTTTTTTGGATGCAGTGTTCTATAAATGCTGTGAAGTCTTTCTGGTCTGAGATGTGGTTTAAGTCCAGTGTGTCCTTATTGATTTTCAGTCTGGATGATCCACCCATTGAAAAAAGTGGGGGATTGAAGCCTTCTATTATTGTATTGCTGTCTATTGATCCCTTTAAATCTGTTAATATTTGCTTTATATCTTAGGTGCCATTAGTTTGGGTGCATAAATATTTCCAAAGTTTACATCCTCCTGTTGGATTGATCGCTCTATCATTATTTAAGGATTTGTCTCTTGTTACAGTCTTTGTCTTAAAGTATATTTTGTCTGATATGAGTATAGCTATATCAGTTTTATTTTAGCTTTGATATGCATCCAATATCTTTTTTTCACCCTACCCTTTTAGTCTATGTCCTTAAAGCTGAAGTTAGTTTATTATAGGCTACCTATGCTTGCATCTTGTTTTCTTTTTTTTTTTTAACAAATTTTTTTAAGATTTTCTTTATTTATTTGACAGACAGAGATCACAAGTAGGCAGAGAAGCAGAGAGAGAGAGGAGGAAGCAGGCTGTCCGCAGAGCAGAGAGCCCGATGCGGGGCTCGATCCCACGACCCTGGGATCATGATCCGAGCTGAAGGCAGCGGCTTTAACCCACTGAGCCACCCAGGCGCCCCGCATCTTGTTTTCTTATCCATTCATTCACTCTATATCTTTCAATTGGAGAATTAATCCATTTACATTTAAAGTAATTATTGATAAGTATAGACTTATTGTTTCCATTTTGTTAATTGCTTTCTGACTATTTTATAATTCCTTTATTGCTTCTTTCTTCTCTTGCTCTCTTCCTTTATGATTTGATGGGTTTCTGTAATGATATGCTTAGATTCCTTTATCTTTTGTTGATCCACTTACTATTGGTTTTTGCTTTTTGATTACCATGATTCTTAAATAAAACATCTTAGAGTGATGACAGTTTATTTTAAGATGATAACTTAATTTTTAAAATATTTTATTTATTTATTTATTAGACAGAGAGAGAGAGAGAGAGTGAGCACAGGCAGACAGAGTGAAAGGCAGAGGCAGAGGGAGAAGCAGGCTCCCTGCCAAGCAAGGAGCCCAATGTGGAACTCGATCCCAGGATGCTGGGATCATGACCTGAGCTGAAGGCAGCCGCTTAACCAACTGAGCCACCCAGGCATCCCTAAGCTGATAACTTAATTTTGAATACATTCTAAAGCTCTACACTTTTTATTATATCCTGCAATATTTTATATTTTAAGAAAGTTTTCAGCCATTATTACTTCAAGTAAGCTTTCTACCCCATCTCTCTCTTCTCCTTCTGAGACCTCTATTATGTGGATATTAGTTGCTTGATGTTCTCCCATCCCAAGCTATCTTCACGCTTCTTCATTCTTTTTTCTTTTTGTTCTTGTGATTTGATGGATAGTATAACAGTCTAGACAGAGATTCACAAAAAGAAAGTTCTGAAGCTATGCAGAGGATCCTAAGCAGTCTTCAACTGAATATTGATCAACCCATACTTATGAAAAAAATGCTAAGCACTACAGGGAAAAGTGGGGGACACCTAAATGCATAAAAAGAATAATCCCCAAGATTTATATCTGTTCATATTCCTGTTCTCCCAAGCCATATTAGAAAGCATCATAATTCATGGGACACAGAATAGTTTATCCAGAAGTATGTTGTGTCAAGAGTGAGGCACAATTAGCTCTAAAATAAAAGCTTCTCTGGTTCTTTTAGACAAAACTTGAAAGCAACATCTGAACTATCAGAAGTATCAATTAACTGAATCCTAGAACAAATCTCAAGAATATGCATAAACAAATTATGATATAGAATATGCATAAAGGAAATATAGATATAAAATATTTGTCACCCACATACTCATATTGTGTGACAACTGATAAAAAAATTACCTGCATCACAAAGTGGCATAAAATGTGGTCCATTATGAGGAGAAAAGTCAATCAGTAGATAGTGACTCCAAAATAACACATGTGATAGTATTAGAAAAAAATGGCATTCAACTAGCTATTATAACTATATCCCTTATATTCAATAAGGTATAAGAAAGACTAAACATTAAATAAAAACAGAAGATTTATAGTCACATAAAACTTCTGGAGATGAAAATCAGACTATGGGGAAACTAAGTAAGGATTAAAAAATAGAGGAAAAATTAATGAAATTGAAGACATAGTAATAGAATATATGTGAAATGGAACAGAGGGAGAAAAGAGAAAGAAGAGAGTACCAGTTAACTGTAAAACAACTTCAAACATCCTAGTTTACATACAATGTGGACCCCAAAGAGGGAGAGAGCAGAAAATATTTGAGGAAATAAGGTCAAAATTTTTCTAAAATTCATGAAAACTACAAACCCACAGTTCTAAGAAGGTCAAACAATACCAAGGAATAAGATCATGAAATACAAAAGTAACTAAACAAAGACACAGTATAATAAAATTGCTTAAAGCTAGAGAAAAGGAACAGTTGGATGAAATGGATTTTTTAAATCTCCTTTACATACTTTTAGCTTTCATCATGAGGTATTTGCATAATTAGAAGAATGATCTTTTATATGCGATTAAATATGATAGACAACTCAAAATAATTTATGATTATCTTTCTTTTCTGAGCACTTTCAGATGCTCAGAACTAATTAACACCTCCTTTTCAATGAAGCACACAGTAAAAGAAGCTCTAATAAGCTGTAATTGGCCATAAGTGCCTAGTGTCAGCTCACTGTGGGAGTTCATGGTTTGAGAGGCATGGTTTGAGTTCATGTCCCTGACTAAGACTTGATGTGCTAACCAGTTGTACTTTTGCTAATGTGCACAAAATCACCAAGCTGCCAGTTGTCATGACAAGTGGGAAAGGTAGGAAACTATAAATTGGGTATGCAAATTAGGTATGCAAAATAAAGGCTGAGCCATTCTGCCTAAAGAGAATATCCTTAGGAGCTTAAAACCTTTTACTACAGTGTTCTAAGAAAGGTGTGATGACCACAGAGTTGACTCAACATATTTTTGTACTTTACCACCCATGTCATGAAGGTGATGTCCATAACCAAATGAAAATCCTAGGATGAATTTTGGAAAGGAAGAGCCAGCATTTCCTTCAAGTTTGGTAGTTAATATAAGGTGACAGGCCCTGAAGATGATGATTTAATGTCTGAAGCTATAAGAAGAATGTTAATGAATCACTCTTTGATATATGGTTTTCTTTACATTGAGTGCATGTTCTTCTAAATTAATTTCACTCATTTTTAATCTCAAGAAATCTTTGAAGTATATAAAAAGTAAAGCAGCTCCTAGGAAAAAATATAAAAATTTTATATTAAACTTGCAGTCAAACAAAATGCTTTTATCTCGCAGACAGAACTATAAGAAAGGAATAAGTATTAAAGAGTACTTGACAATGGGGGCACCTGGGTGGTTCAGTTGGTTAGGTGTCGGACTTTGGCTCAGGTCATGATGTCAGGGTCCCAGGATCAAGCCCCAAGTTGGCCTCCCCACTCATTGGGGAGTCTGCTTCTCCCTCTCCCTCTGCCCCTGCCTCTGATTGTGCTCATACTTTAACTCTCTCTCAAATAAAAAAAAATAAAATCTTTTTCTAAAAAAGTATTTGACACTGCTACAATAAAGACTTCAACTATAACAAGTAAAATGGTTTATAAATTTATTGCAAAAATATAAAATCCAAAATTATTTTGAATCAATAAGACCAAAAAGAAATGCATTTATATTCTTATGATAGAAGCTATTTTGAAGGACTGGTCATTTGTCTAAATTGTAGTATTGTTTTGTAATACCTGTGACATTATTGACATATCAAAGATAATAGCCATACATCAAATATAATTCTTTAAAAATCCTATACCAATTGTGCTTCTGTGATGATAATGTATTTTTAGTTTGTTGGCCACTTTTTTCTCATCCTGGACTTTTACAGTAGTTTCCTGGAGGTTCAAAAAAATTCAATTGCATATCTGACTTAAATATTTTAAGTTTAAGTGCATATAATTAATTATTTTAAGCAGATTTTGTTATATCTGTGTTTCTGTTTCTATGCTTATGTGTAGGAAAGACTGATTTGTCATGGGGTCTTGGCTATGGAGAATTTACTTTTTTTTTTTTTTTTAAAGATTTTATTTATTTATTTGAAAGAGATCACAAGTAGGCAGAGAGGCAGGCAGAGAGAGGAAGAGAAGCAGGCCCCCTGCTGAGCAGAGAGCCAGATGCAGGGCTTGATCCCAGGACCCTGGGATCATGACCTGAGCTGAAGGCAGAGGCTTTAACCCACTGAGCCACCCAGGCGCCCCAAGAATTTACTTTTTAAATTTTTATGTTTTTTATCTAATCTGGGCTCCAGAAAAATCACTATCTTGTTATATGTTATTATGGAGGAATTTGGGTATCTTCCATCATAGAACATGACTTTTTAAAAAATATTTTCAGATTTATATTAGGATTAAGTTTGAAATCCTGATTTCTTAGGAGATTTTTTTCCTATTCAGAGCCTTAGCTGTAGCAATCTTACATATCTCCTACTAGAGGTAATAGGCCAAGTTTTTCGGACCTCCTTTCACTAAGGATTCTGAACTTATTTGTATCAGCTCATGCAAGCTTGATATATATGTTATCTTTCCCTACATGGATACTAGAGCCCAAACTTTTAGCTTGTAATACTTTTTCCAGACTTGGATTTCTTCTGAAATAACAGATTTATTGTCCTAACACAGTGGTCATAAAGTAGAAATATAGAGAAGATGATCATTTATACAAGAACTGGCTTTCTTCATTTCAGGATTAAATTTAAATTGTTTTCATTTGTTTTCCATGGGCTATATTTCCAGTAACAATTCTATATATCTCCCTCTTGCTACCTTATTTTTCTGTTTTTGTTAGATTTTAATAAAAAAAAATTCTACCCAAACTCCATCCAAGTGGAAAATTTGATTAATTTAAAAATTGTGTGAAAACAATGTAATTAGAGACCTAGACAGTTTATAAATAGCTTTCAGTTCCCTCCCACACAACAGGACATAAACCAGAAAATCACTTTGACTTTGATTTATAGTCTAATCTTTCATCTAAGAATATTAAAATTTCATTGTTTCCAAAAATCCAAATGTGGAAAAGCACAAAATGTGATTATATATTATATGGGCAGAACTTACATCAACTTACATCAATTTACACTTATGGCACTAAACAAGTTATATGTATATTATCAACTCATCACATCAGTCAGTCTGAAGAATTCTTTGTGCCACGGGAAGGCTTTTCTCAGGTCCCTGACCCTTCTCTAGGCATTTTCTCAATTCTAAGACAATACAGATATGAGGTAGAAATATAAATATGTGGAAAAAGAAAAGATTGGTGTTAAGCTGAAGCATGCTAAGAGGGCAAATGTTTGTGTCTTTTGTGGAAAAATGTTTTGTGTCTGTCCAAAGTTTCTATTGAAAACTTACCAACCACTGTAATGATATTAAGAGGTGGGGCCTTTAGGGGCAAATTAGTATTAGTATTAGATGAGGTCATGAGAGTGGAGCCCTAATGAATGAGATTAGTAACCTTATAAAATTTACTAGAGATCTTGCTTCTTGTCGTGTTCTGCCATGTGAGAATTTGCGAAGTTGGCAGCATGGATCCTAGAAGATGGGCATGTTATGTTATATGTTATGTGTGTGTGTGCATACACATATACGTGAGAGAGAAATGAAACACATTAAAATTTATATCACTGAGGATGGAATTATATAGATGTTCATAAGTGTGTATGTGTGTGGGTATATTCTAGAAAGCATGCCAAAATAGTAATTATATTAGCTTATTTTGGTCTAAGAATAATGATTATGGTAATTATTTAACTGTTTTCATGTACTAAGCACATACTTGCAATTTCTCTAAACATTCTATGAGAGCTATATAACGTCAAACCCTGAACATTGCCTACATGTCCTAATATAATTTGATCACTGGGTTTGTCTTCCAATTTACGCCATATGCCAATATTCTGGGGAGTTAATGAAGCATAAGCTATAGGTTACCTCACTTGCACAAGCTCCTTCTACTGTTGTGTGGGTCCCCAGCAATGCATTTTAACAGTTTCATGTCTTTTAAAAATAAAACTTGCAAAAGAGAGATATTATAATGATATAAATTTGACTACTGTCTTTTCTAACTTTTCCTCCTGCTGATGATGTTGGAATGGCTATGGGAATTTTTGGAATGGCTATGGGAATTTTTGGAATGGCTATGGGAATTTTTGGAATGGCTTGAGAAATTTTGTTTTGTTGGGTTAAAAAATACCTCCAAATAGAGTTTAGCTGTTACTGGTCATCCTCAGAGGGAGTAATATCTACTAGAATAATGTTCAGAGGCTCACCAAATTGACTTACCGCACCATGGCCCAAATTTGTAGTATCAGATTTTTTGCAAAAGAATAGATCTTCAGGCTCTTGACAATGAAAATATATGAAATATGCAGAGGATGGAGAAGAAACAAAATTTTAAATGCATTTAAGGCTAGAAGCACACTCTGGAAACTTAAAAAAAATCATTATATGTGCAAGATTTTTCATGGAAGATTTAATCCCATCAATGCCTAGTAACAACGAAATTCTCTTTCTCAGAATATTCTGAATAATGCAGCATTTTATACTATCAGTGCCACACAAGCCTGTGGAGATTTTTCTATTGTATTTCCATAAAATATTTGCTGTAGGGCATAAACTTAGTACCATTACTACAAATAACAAGATGTCTGTGTGTGAAGTCTCATCTTTCACACATCTCAAAATATAGATTTGAATATTAGCATATTTGACTCACCAATTCTCTTCATAGAAGCTGGTAGTTCCAATAATATGGTAAGCTAATGTGGTAAAACTGACTAACAAGTGTACCAGTGAAAAAACTCCAGTAACTATGAATAAATCAAGGTATATAGTGTAAGAGGAATTTGATTACACAACTCAGTATAAATGTGCTCAAAATTTTAAAGGCTGTTGATTATGTCTCCATATTAATTTTTATATGTTCCATAATTAGCACTTAAACCACATTTTGAAAATGAATGGAAAGAATTACCTAAGTAGAACCTAAAAGCGTAAACAGGCAAAAGCAAAAAGTTACTGAAAACTTCAAAATATCAAAAGCCTCTTTTTATAAAGCAATGGAAACAAAAACTCTCATGTTCAATATCATAAAAGTAAAGGAAAACATCACTATAGCCAAAAACTGCAGATAATGAAATGATAATTAACAAATAGAAAAACAAATTATCAGGATGCACCCAAACTGGAAAGTTATAAGCAGAATGAAGATGAAAATTAATAAAGAGATATATTAGTTGGCTGATCAAAAACATACATGTGAAGATAAGGAGCAACTTAATTCTATGTATCTTTTGAGGAGTACAATAATTCTGTTATTTTGGCCCTTTAAAAAATGATGATTTCATGGAAAGTCAGTATTTTTAAAATATTTTTCCACTTATATTTACAGAGAAACAAACCAGATATGTGTAAACACATGATTTTTAATAAGAATAGTCAAATGATCAGATCATCACTAGCATTTTCTTTTTCCAAAATAAGGTTTGAATATATTCTATAGTTGGTAACTTTTTTTCAGCAAGAAAGATGTTACATTTGATGGGATTACAGACTGGATAAATACATGAAAAATCCTAAAATGTCTTATAAGGGTGCCACAGAGCACAAAGCTGTGTTTATTTGTATTAATGGGGAAAATATTTGTAGTATTGTGTTTTTAATATCTATAATGGGGGTGCCTTGATGGCTCAGTTGGTTAAGCATCTGTCTTTGGCTCAGGTCATGATCCTGGGGTCCTAGGATCCACCCTGGCTGGTCTCCCTGCTCAGCAGGGAGCCTGCTTCTCCCTCTCCCTTTGCCCCTCCCTGCTGCTAGTGCTCTCTCTCATTCTGCTCTCTCTCTCAAATAAATAAATAAAATATATTTTTTTAAGATTTTATTTATTTATTTGACAGGCAGAGATCACAAGTAGGCAGAGAGGCAGGCAGAGAGAGAGGAGGAAGCAGGCCTCCTGCTGAGCAGAGAGCCCGATGCGGGGCTCAATCCCAGCACCCTGGGATGGTGACCTGAGCGGAAGGCAGAGGCTTTAACCCACTGAGCCACCCAGGCGTCCCGATTAATAAAATCTTTAAAGAAGTATATAACATTTTTCATTTTTATTCTAATTAAATATTCACTTTCTTATGTAATTTGCTCTTATAATTTTTCCACAATTCTTATGAGAACGGCCCCAAATTATTTGATTGTTATGCCTCATTAAACCTGGGTCTGCCCTTTCTCAATTCTTACCATGCTTACCATCCTTCATCACTCTTATCAAGCTGCTGGTTTTCTTGATTTTTCTAAACATATAATCATAGTTCCAGATCAGGAAATTTACACTCGCTGTTTCCCTTTATCCCCCACTAAACTAGTTTTCTAATGGTTGCAGGTACAGATCACTGCCCACTTTGTCTAGAGATCTGCTCAAGCATCACCTCCTCAGTGGGGCTTTCTCTGACTGTCAAAAAAGTAGCTACAAAAAAGTAGCTTCCATAACTTTCTTTTTCTTTTCTTTTCTTTTTTATGTATTATTATTTTTCTTCATAATACAATTTTATTTAACATAGTACATAATAGTCTGTTAATTTTCTTTTTAAGACTAATAAAATATAAATTCTGTAGGATTTTGTATGTTTTGTTGACTCTATGACCTTATAACAGTGCTTGGCACATGGTCACTACTCAATAAACATTTGTTGAACAAATAATTGAACACATCATTATACACTGTTGTAAAAGTCAGAAACTAAAGGTTAGATACAGAGCAACCTATAATTTTTAATCTGTTAGTCTTATTTCCCTCTGATTTTTTATTATTAAAGTATATTTGTCATATAAAGCATATTTGTTATATTAGCCTCAGGTGTACAACATAGTGATTTGGCAATTCTGTACATTATTCAGTGCTCACTACCATCTGTTGCCATACAAGTTTATTACACTATTATTGACTATATTCCCTATGCTGTACTTTTCATCTCCATGACTTACTTATCTTATAAGTGGAAGTTTATACTTCTTAATCTTCTTAATCTATTTTTCCTATCTCCCCACCCATCACCCCTCTGGAAACCACTAGTTTATTCTCTGTATTTAAGAGTCTTTCTTTTTTGTTTCTCTGTTTGTTGTTCATTTGTTTTATTTTTTAGATTGCACATGTAAGTGGGTCATATGGGATGGTCTTCCTCTGTCAGCTTATTTCACTTAGCATAATACCCCCAGATCCTCTACGCTATCACAGATGGAAAGCTCTCGTTATTTTTTAAGGCTGAGTAATATTCCATTATATATATATATATATATAAAAATGTATATATATATATATATATATATACCACATCTTCTTTATCCATTCATCTATCAATGGACATTTGGGCTACTGCCATATCTTGGTTATTTAAATAATGCTACAATAAAAAAAAGGATGAACTATATCTTTCAAATTAGTGTTTTCACTTCCTTTGGGTAAATACCCAGTAATAGAATTACTGAACCATACAGTATTTCTATTTGGAATTTTTTTAGGAATCTACATACTGTTTTCTACAGTGGTTATACCAATTAACATTCCCACCAACAATGCATGAGGATTTTTTTTCTTCCACATCTCACCAATACTTTTTATTTCTTGTCTTTCTTATCCCAGCCATTCTGACAGGTGTGAAGAAATATCTCATTGTGGTTTTGATATGCATTTCTCTGATGATGAGTAATATTGAGCGTTTTTTAATATGTCTGTTGGCTATCTGTACGTATTCTTTGGAAAAATGTCTATTAAGGTGTTCTGCCAATTTTTTAATTGGATTATTTGTATTTTGAGTGCTAAGTTGTGTAAATTCTCTATATACTTTGGATATTAACCCATTATCAGAGATATATCATTTGTAAATATATTCTCCCATTCAGCAGGTTGCTTTTCTGGTTTGTTAATGATTTCCTTTGCTGTGAAAAAGCTTTTTATTTTGGTGTAGGCCCAATAGATTATTTCCCTCACACAGCTTATACTTTAAAAAACTGTTAAGGGATGCCTGGGTGGCTCAGTGGGTTAAGGATCTGACTATTGGTTTTAGCTTAGGTCATGATCTTAAGGTTGTGAGAATGAGCACCATATCAGACTCTACACTCAGCATAGTCAGCTTAAGATTCTCTCCCTCTCCCTCTGCCCTTCCCCTTAGATTTTACTTTATTTGAGAGAGAGAAAGAGAGAGAGAGAGCAAGAGAGAGCACAAGCTGGGGAGGGGTAAAGGGAAAGGAGAACCAGGCTCTCCAATGAGCAAGGAGCCCGACTGAGGGCTCAATTCCAGGACCCTAGGATTACATAGATGCTTAACTGACTGAGCCACCCAGATGCCCATAAATAAAATCTTAAAAAAATAAATAAATAAAAGCTGTTAAGTGGTAGTGCTAAAATTCAAAGGCAGGTTATTTTTTGGACTCTTAAGATCAGCTTGCAGCCACAAAACATCTCTTTACTTTAAAAAGTCCTTTAACAATAGGCTCAACTTTGAAAAGTGAAATACATATTGTTACTAAGTTTTTAAGGCTTGATATTTAATGTTCAGGATTTAACAGTGCAATAAAATATTAAAAGATGAAAAAGTAATTTTAAATAAAAGTTAGTTTAGGTTTTCAAGGGAAAGTATGATATCATAATGCAGTGGGAGACATTTATTGCTAAAACAACCTATAAGAAAAGGTACTTTGTAATGACATCTTAATTTACAAAAGAAACTATTAAAAAAGCACAATAATTATAGTGTCAAAAGTAATACACAATCCACCATAGAGGAAATATATTGGGAGGCTAACATATGGGAAACTTTTAATTTTCTTATTAATTAAGGAAGTATAAGATTACAATGCTACATAAAGCATTTAACTCATTAAATTAGCAATTCATTATCTAAAACATAAAAATCGCATTTTCATGAACTGCTGGTGTCTATATAATAGAATTGATGATATGAACTATCTTTGATCTAGTTAATCTGACTCATGAAATTAATCATGAAAAAGAATTATCAAAGCTGGTAATGCAGAAAACGTGCATTTTGATAAATAGTATGTTAGTAAAAAACTAAAAAAATAAAAGTTTGAGTCATGTTAGAAAATTAATGAAGTTATCATGTAGCTGAATGAGTGTTCCAAAGACATCAAGCTGCAAAATTTATTTTAAATTTATTGTAGCATTTGCAGGGACTTGAAACAAAGCATAGGCAAATACTTTTTGAAAGAACCCAGGCTCAACCTAGACCTCAAAGTGTCCGTACAAATAAAGTTCCTGGAAAAAATGAGATCACAATTTTAAATTAAAAAAACAAAAACAAAAACAAGAAAACCTTATACATAAAAGAAGGCACTGTCTGTGACATTCAATAAAATACATCAGGAAAATACCAGATTTTGACAAATCTGATGCAAAATATTGAATAAATGTATTGTCATGTCCGGAGTGCTTGAGTGGCTCAGTTGGTTAAGTGTCTGACTCTTGATTTCAGCTCATGTCATGATCTCAGAGTGATGGGATCAAGCCCCACATTGGGCTCTGAGCCCAGAATGAAGTCTGCTTGAGATTCTCTCTGTTCCCCTCCCTTCACCACTACCCTCACTCATATGTGTGCATAGCTCTCTAAATAAATAAAATCTTAAAACAAAAGATACATATTTCAAAAAAGAAAAGGAGTACCTGGGTCGTTCAATCCATTGAACATCTGATCCGTGACTTCAGCTCAGATCATGATCTCAGTGTCATGGGAATCAAGCCCCCTCATAAGGTTCTGGCTGGGAGTGGAGCCTGCTTGCCTGCTTAGGTCATGATCACACTCTCTCTGTCTCTCTAAAAAATAAATAAATAAATAAACAAATAAATAAAAATAAGAAGAAAGAAAGGAAGAAAGGAAGGAAGGAAGAAAGAAAGGTGAATTTACAAACTGGAGATAATAAACTACCAAATAATTTTGAAAAAATAATTACCTAGGAATGATTTGTATATATATCTTAAATAAAAACTAAATGGAATCAGCAACATACATTTTAAAAATGAAACTATATACATGATACTATTTATAATAACATCAAAATTATTAAGTATCTAGGAGCAAATATTATGAAAATGTATAAGGCCTTTATGTGGAAAACTCAATATTATTGAATAATATTGGAGAAGAAATATAAATAGAGGTATATGTTATTTCCCTCGATTTGAAGACTCAACTTTTGAAGTGTTATTTCTCTGCCAATTAACTTATTGATCCACTGAAGTAAAAAATAAAGATCCCAAAAGGTAGTTTAACAAGCTAAACCTGAAACATTTAAGGAAATACAAAGAATCAATGATAGTCATAAAACTTCTGAAAGGTAAGCTAAGTTGGAGTTATTCTATGAGTTACTAGGAATACAGATACCCTGTGTGTAAGTTACTGTGACTTATAGGGCTGAGGGTAGAAGGTATAGACCAGTGAATGAAGTGGAGTATACAGAAAGAGACCTACATATATTTCATCTCTAGATTTAAGGAAAACATACCATTGCAAACTAGAGGAAAGGTGATATCCTCAAAACATGATGAGGGGTTAACTGCATACTCATGTTTCAATATTCCAGGTTGATTATAGATATACATATTAGAGATAAAACCAATAAGCTTTCTGGAATTAAAATTAAGAATTCTTGCTCAAAAGGCATTAATTGTGCAAAAAAGGAAACCAAAGAATGGAAGAAGACATTTGCAATATTTATAAATGACAAGGGGCTTCAACAAAACAAAACAAATACAAAACAAAACAAAGCCATAGGACATACAATGCATTGGAAAAATGGCAAGAAAACTAAATGGGCCTTTTGCAGAAGATATCCAAATGACTAATAAACATATGAAAATGTGACTTAGTGTCATCATCAGGGAAATGCAAACTAAAACCACATGAGACCAACTACAAATGACACTAGATGACAAATATTCAAAAGACTGACCGACAATATAAGTTTTCTCAAGTATGTGAAAGACAAAAGAATTTTCAATAACTGCTGACAAAGGGTGTAAGCTGGTACAGTTACCAGTGGGAGAGTCTGTGCTGTCTTACTGGAGGTCTCAGTCCTTGACTTCCCCGCAAGAAGATTTACGTGGTGATCCATGCTCCATTAAGGACAGCCAGAAGGAAAGTAGCAAGCACAAAGGAGTTTATTAAAGTGAAAAGTATAGTCTCAAGGTAGGAGAGTGGACAGTTTCTGTGAGGTGGAACTGGCCCCTAGGTTTTTCTGGGGTTGGATATTAATTGGGTCTCTCTGCACTGGGAGGAGCTGGGTTGTACAGTGAAGGCTGCTTGCAGTCATTTGAGGGACTCATCTCACAGGCTGGGAGGGGGAGTTCTTACACTACAAGGTTGTACAGGGAGACTTCCCCTACAGTGGGGGTGGAGATTATAACTGCAATACATATGCATTGTAATGAGTCTAGGGGTTACCTTGAAGTAGAGGTAGAAGAGGAGAGCATATGTTTTACACTTGTAGCTTTCTTTTTTAAAGTTAGATTATTTATTTATTTATTTATTCTTTATAACACATACACGAGCAGAGGGAAGGGCAGAAGGAAAGAATTTCAAGCAGACTCCATGCTGCATACAGAGCTCGACTTAAGGCTCAATCTTACGACCCTGAGATCACACCTACACTGAAATCAAGAACTGATGCTTAACCCAGTGTGCCACCCAGGACACCTTCCCTCCCCTCTGCACTTGCAGGTCTTGATCTATTTGCCCCAAGTGCTTGGAAGCCATGAGGTCAGGATGTTAATGCCTATGTGCTTTTCATGTGTAGCTTATTTATCACTGTTCTTTCCTCCAGTTAATGTCTCTATCATTCCCTTACAAGGACTTGGGACTCTGCCTCAGGAAGTTCCTCCCACTGTCTAGCTTCTAACTAACACAATGACTTCAGAAAATTATTTGTCAATATCTACTTTGTGATTCAGCAAATCTTTGTTTCTAGGTCTTTGCTCAAAAGAAATGCTTCCAAACAGCAAAAGATGCATACAATGCTTATTTATAATACAGAAATTCTAAAAATAAACCCATCAACAGTAAAACATGTTATAGGACAAGTAAAAGATGGTGTACTCATACATGGGAAATATTGTATAGCAGTAAAAACAATAAACTACAGATAGAAGCTAAGATGTGGACAAGTCTCATAAACATCTTAAGTGAAAAACCTGATAAAAATATTTTGTATGATTCAATTTTCATACAATTTTAACACAGTCATTTTGAAATAGTCAATAAGATGGGGAGGAAGAGAGTGAGTATATGGGAAGGGGGAGGAAAGGCAAAGTTATGTTTTTGGTTTTTTTTAAAGATTTTATTTATTTATTTGACAGACAGAGATCACAAGTAAGCAGAGAGGCAGGCAGAGAGAGAGGGAGAAGCAGGCTCCCTGCTGAGCAGAAAGCCCAATGCGGGACTTGATCCCAGGACCCTGGGATCATGACCTGAGCTGAAAGCAGACGCTTTAACCCACTGAGCCACCCAGGCGCCCAGTTATGTTTTTTTCTTAGTGAGGCAACGTTATGGTTTTTTAACCTAGTTGTTGGTTGCATCTTTGTATTTACTTTGTAATAATTTTTTGAGCTGCATGCTTAGGATTTTTTTTTTTACTTTTTCTAACGTAAATTATCCTTTAATTAGCAACTGTAACAACAAAGACAAAAACATATACGTAACTGGAAATTATGTTTGAATAAATTATCCAGAATATAGCATGTAACAGTAAAAATGTGTATAAATAGAAACAATACTGACTAAAAAACCAAGATTAGTAATGAATTTATAGGTTAAAATAAGATTAAATATAAAAGTATCCAGATCCCAATTTTAATTTGTGCAGGGGACCAATAAACAATGGTCCAGATGCCAGCTGGATGTCCTAGAATTTAACTCATTTCTGGCATTATCTACCCAGAGATAGTATCAGATTCCAAAGGTTAAGGATTCAGTCCTATAAAACTGCCCTAACTGCCCCCCACCCCCACCACTTCAGATACCAGTCACAAGCCCAATCGGCTACAGATTGGAAATTCCACCTATCACCTTTTTGGATTTCAGAAGTTAGTCGGTCACAAGTCTGGGTAATAGCTGATTAGCTATGAATCAGAGGTCCCCATGGCCAGAGATCTCCGCAGGTTTGATTAATTTGCTAAAGCAGCTCACAGAACTCAAAGAAAGATTTTACTTGCTAAATCACTGGTTATTTATAAAAGGGTATAACTGAGGAGCAGCCAGATGGAAAAGATGCATAGTACAAGGCATGAGGAAAGGGTGCAGAACTTCCAAGCCCTCTCCCAAGAGCACTATTCTCCTGGGATGTCCATGTGTTTTCCAACCCAAAAGCTCTCTGAAATCTTTTCTTCTAGGTTTCTATGGAGGCTTCATTACATAGTCATGGTTGATTAAATCATGGCCATTGGCACTTGATTCAATCTCCAAACTCTCCCCTCCTCAGAGGCCAGAAAGGTGGACTGGAAGTTCTAACCCTCTAATTACATGGTTGTTTCTCCTGGCAGCCAGCCCTCCATCCTTGGCTGGTCCAAAAGTCACCTCATTAACATAACAAAAGACACCTTTGTTGGGCTCATCACTTAGAAAATTACAAGGATTTTAGGAGCTCTGTGCCAGAAAAAGGGATGAAGACCAAATATATATTTCTTATTATAAATCAAAATATCACAGTAGATAGGTTATAATATTGGCATTAATGTGGAAGGATCAGTTACTTTTAAAGGGCTTCAGATAATTGTATGGTTAGAAAGAGGAAGAAGCTATTTATACTTGGGTTTGGGCAGATTAATGCCTTACTTCTGGTTCACTGGAGTAATCTACGAGAAGCTCAAGAAAAGCAGTCATAGGTACATGGTTTCTAATAGAAATATCCTCAGGGGGAAACTGTTAGGCAAAGAGAGAAACACCTCAATAAAAGGGATGAATCCAAGTTGGGGTCTGTCTTAGGCAAAGTCTCACAGATGGAAACTTCAGCCTGTTATCACAGGGATCTAGCACATAACAGGAACTCAGAGTTGTCCTGATCTGAGACAAAGGGACTGGAGTCTACACTCCCCCATCTGTCAGAAATTGGTCTAGGGCTGCCCAGGTGGTCGTAAAGCTCTAGGTATTTCTGTGTCTTTTCTAGATGCAGGCAAAGCAGTTTCCAGCAGCCTGAGGCCCATCCTCCAACAAAGAGCGGCAGTTGTTCATGATTGGAAATGACAGGCCACGGGAATGGAGGGGACTGTGGCACAAGAACAGCTTTAGACAGAGGATTTGGGCACAACACTGATACTTATTACAATCCACTCTCATCTACCTTCCATTTGCTCCAGCCTATCAAGGATTTTTCCAGAGGGCTCTTTGGAGTGTATTTTTTAAAATGTTAAAAGGAGGCTGGGGAGAGAAGTTGTATTTTCATTTGCTGTAGTCATTTTCAAGACTAAAACTGGTATTCAGTAAGTCCCTCCTCTACCACGCTTCCTAGATTACTTCCTGCCTTCACTAACACATCTTACTTTGTACGCCACTCCCTATTTTCACTAGTACCAAGTGCTTTGCCTGGGGACTGACACAGGATCATATGTCCTGCTCAGACTGTGGCTGTTGTAATGTACTTACAGTTTAGAACTGGCATAGGAATCACTGAGAGATGTCCCAGTCATTTCTAAATGTTCTCTCAACTTGTCCCATCCAGGGACAGCAACCATACCTCCTCAGTCTGATCGGGGTCATTTACACCTGCCAGTGTGTTATTTTCTTTCATTGCCTGCTAACCAACACAAGGAAGCCAAAAAACCAACGAAGAGACAGAGATTTAATTTCTGTGAGTCTTTCTGTGTCTATTTGGGGAGCCATCCCCTTTTCAAACAAGGAGAGCCTAAAGTTGTGGTAACAGGATTAAAAATCCCCTCAGTGTTTGATTGAATGAGTGGTTAATGATGAAAGGGGTATCTCATATTCCCATTTCTCCATCTATTGCATGTCTGTAGGACAATGTCCCAAAACTTTAGTTGAGAGTTTTTATAATTTTTTTTTACTTTATTTAAGCTTTATTTAAACATATAATGTAACCCCACCACCCTCACCCAACCCCTCTTCCCCCCACCCCCCTCAGTTTGTTTTATGACATTAAGAGTCTCTTTTGGTTTTTCTCCCTCCCGATCCCATCTTCTTTCATTTTTACTTTTCCTACCACCTTAACTCCCACCCCCGTTGCATCTCCACTTCCTCATATCAGGGAGATCATGTGGTAGTTGTCTTTCTCCAGTTGAGTTATTTCGCTAAGCATAATACGCTCTAGTTCCATCCATGTCGTCGCAAATGGTAAGATTTCATTTCTTTTGATGGCTGCATAGTATTCCATCGTATATATATACCACCTCTTCTTTATCCATTCATCTGTTGATGGACATCTAGGTTCTTTCCATAACTTGGCTATTGTGGACATTGCTGCTATAAACATTCGGGTACACGTGCCCCTTTGGATCACTACGTTTGTATCTTTAGGATAGATACCCAGTAGTGCAATTGCTGGATCATAAGGTAGCTCTATTTTCAATTTTTTGAGGAACCTCCATGCTGTTTTCCAGAGTGGTTGCACCAGCTTGCATTCCCATCAACAGTGTAGGAGGGTTCCCCTTTCTCCACATCCTCGCCAGCATCTGTCATTTCCTAACTTGTTCACTTTAGCCATTCTGACTGGTGTGAGGTGGTATCTCATTGTGGTTTTGATTTGTATTTCCCTGATGCCCAGTGATATGGAGCACTTTTTCATGTGTCTGTTGGCCATCTGGATGTCTTCTTTGCAGAAATGTCTGTTCATGTCCTCTGCCCATTTCTTGATTGGATTATTTGTTCTTTGGGTGTTGAGTTTGCTAAGCTCTTTGTAGATTTTAGATACTAGCCCTTTATCTGATATGTCATTTGCAAATATCTTTTCCCACTCTGTCAGTTGTCTTTTGGTTTTGTTGACCGTTTCCTTTGCTGTGCAAAAGCTTTTGATCTTGATGAAGTACCAATAGTTCATTTTTTCCCTTGCTTCCCTTGCCTTTGGTGTCGTTCCTAGGAAGAAGTTGCTGCGGCTGAGGTCGAAGAGGTTGCTGCCTGTGTTCTCCTCAAGGATTTTGATGGATTCCTTTCTCACGTTGAGATCCTTCATCCATTTTGAGTCTATTTTCGTGTGTGGTGTAAGGAAATGGTCCAATTTCATTTTTCTGCATGAGGCTGTCCAATTTTCCCAACACCATTTGTTGAAGAGGCTATCTTTTTTCCATTGGATGTTCTTTCCTGCTTTGTCGAAGATTAGTTGACCATAGAGTTGAGGGTCTATTTCTGGGCTCTCTGTTCTGTTCCATTGATCTATGTGTCTGTTTTTGTGCCAGTACCATACTGTCTTAATGATGACAGCTTTGTAGTAGAGCTTGAAGTCCAGAATTTTGATGCCACCAACTTTGGCTTTCTTTTTCAATATTCCTTTGGCTATTCGAGGTCTTTTCTGGTTCCATATAAATTTTAGGATTATTTGTTCCATTTCTTTGAAAAAATTGGATGGGATTTTGATAGGCATTGCATTAAATGTGTAGATAGCTTTAGGTAGCATAGACATTTTCACAATATTTATTCTTCCAATCCATGAGCATGGAACATTTTTCCATTTCTTTGTGTCTTCCTCAATTTCTTTCATGAGTACTTTATAGTTCTCTGAGTATAGATTCTTTGCCTCTTTGGTTAGGTTTATTCCTAGGTATCTTATGGTTTTGGGTGTAATTGTAAATGGGATTGACTCCTTAATTTCTCTTTCTTCTGTCTTGTTGTTGGTGTAAAGAAATGCAACTGATTTCTGTGCATTGATTTTATATCCTGACACTTTACTGAATTCCTGTACAAGCTCTAGCAGTTTTGGAGTGGAGCCTTTTGGGTTTTCCACATATAGTATCATATCATCTGCAAAGAGCGATAGTTTGACTTCTTCTTTGCCGATTTGGATGCCTTTAATTTCTTTTTGTTGTCTGATTGCTGAGGCTAGGACTTCTAGTACTATGTTGAATAGCAGTGGTGATAGCGGACATCCCTGCCGTGTTCCTGACCTTAACGGAAAAGCTCTCAGTTTTTCTCCATTGAGAATGATACTTGCCGTGGGTTTTTCATAGATGGCTTTGATAATATTGAGGTATGTGCCTTCTATCCCTACACTTTGAAGAGTTTTGATTAGGAAGGGATGTTGCACTTTGTCAAATGCTTTTTCAGCATCTATTGAGAGTATCATATGGTTCTTGTTCTTTCTTTTGTTAATGTACTGTATCACATTGATTGATTTGCAGATGTTGAACCAACCCTGCTGCCCTGGAATAAATCCCACTTGGTCGTGGTGAATAATCCTTTTAATGTACTGTTGGATCCTATTGGCTAGTATTTTGGTGAGAATTTTCGCATCTATGTTCATCAAGGATATTGGTCTGTAATTCTCTTTTTTGATGGGATCCTTGTCTGGTTTGGGGATCAAGGTGATGCTGGCCTCATAAAATGAGTTTGGAAGTTTTCCTTCCATTTCTATTTTTTGGAACAGTTTCAGGAGAATAGGAATTAATTCTTCTTTAAATGTTTGGTAGAATTCCCCTGGGAAGCCATCTGGCCCTGGGCTTTCGTTTGTTTGGAGATTTTTGATGACTGTTTCAATCTCCTTACTGGTTATGGGCCTATTCAGGTTTTCTATTTCTTCCTGGTTCAGTTTTGGCAGTTTATATGTCTCTAGGAAAGCATCCCTTTCTTCCAGATTGTCGAATTTGTTGGCATAGAGTTGTTCATAATATGTTCTTATGATTGTTTGTATTTCTTTGGTGTTGGTTGTGATCTCTCCTCTTTCATTCATGATTTTATTTATTTGGGTCCTTTCTCTTTTCTTTTGGATAAGTCTGGCCAGGGGTTTATCAATCTTATTAATTCCTTCAAAGAACCAGCTCCTCGTTTCATTGATTTGTTCTATTGTTTTTTTGGTTTCTATTTCATTGATTTCTGCTTTGATCTTTATTATTTCTCTTCTCCTGCTGGGTTTAGGCTTTCTTTGTTGTTCTCTCTCGAGTTCCTTGAGGTGTAGGGTTAGGTTGTGTATTTGAGACCTTTCCTGTTTCTTGAGATAGGCTTGTATCGCTATATATTTTCCTCTCAGGACTGCCTTTGCTGTGTCCCACAGATTTTGGACCATTGTGTTTTCATTATCATTTGTTTCCATGGTTTTTTTCAATTCTTCTTTAATTTTCTGGTTGACCCATTCATTTTTTAGAAGGATGCTGTTGAGCCTCCATGTATTTGTGCTCTTTCCACATTTCCTCTTGTGATTGAGTTCTAGCTTCAGAGCATTGTGGTCTGAAAATATGCAGGGAATGATCCCAATCTTTTGATACCTGTTGAGACCTGATTTATGACCCAGGGTGTGATCTATTCTGGAGAATGTTCCATGGGCACTAGAGAAGAACGTGTATTCTGTTGCTTTGGGGTAGAATGTTCTGAATATATCTGTGATGTCCATCTCGTCCAGTGTGTCATTTAAGACCTTTATTTCCTTATTGATCTTTTGCTTGGATGATCTGTCCATTTCAGTGAGGGGTGTATTAAAGTCTCCAACTATTATTGTATTCTTGTCAATGTGTTTCTTTGATTTTGTTATTAATTGGTTTATATAGTTGGCTGCTCCCATGTTAGGGGCATAGATATTTAAAATTGTGAGATCTTCTTGTTGGACAGACCCTTTGAGTAAGATGAAGTGTCCTTCTTCATCTCTTATTATAGTCTTTGGCTTAAAATCTAATTGATCTGATATAAGAATTGCCACCCCAGCTTTCTTCTGATGTCCATTAGCATGGTAAATTGTTTTCCACCCTCTCACTTTCAATCTGGAGGTGTCTTCAGGTCTAAGATGAGTTTCTTGTAGGCAGCATATGGATTGGTTTTGTTTTTTTATCCATTCTGAAACCCTGTGTCTTTTGATTGGGGCATTTAGCCCATTTACATTCAGGGTAACTATTGAGAGATATGAATTTAGTGCCATTGTATTGCCTGTATGGTGATTGTTACTGTATAATGTCTCTGTTCCTTTCTGGTAATACTTTTAGGGTCTCTCTTTGCTTAGAGGACCCCTTTCAATATTTCCTGTAGAGCTGGTTTGGTGTTTACTCTTTCAGTTTTTGTTTGTCCTGGAAGCTTTTAATCTCTCCTTCTATTTTCAATGATAACCTAGCTGGATAAAGTATTCTTGGCTGCATGTTTTTCTCGTTTAGTGCTCTGAATATATCATGCCAGTTCTTTCTGGCCTGCCAGGTCTCTGTGGATAAGTCTCCTGCCAATCTAATATTTTTACCATTGTACGTTACAGACTTCTTGTCCCGTGCTGCTTTCAGGATTTTCTCTTTGTCGCTAAGACTTGTAAATTTTACTATTAAATGGCGGGGTGTGGGTCAGTTCCTACTGATTTTGAGAGGTGTTCTCTGCGCCTCCTGGATTTTGATGCTTGTTCCCCTTGCTATATTAGGGAAATTCTCTACAATAATCCTCTCCAGTATACCTTCTGCTCCTATTTCTCTTTCTTCTTTTTCTGGAATCCCAATTATTCTAATGTTGTTTCGTCTTATGGTATCACTTATCTCTCGAATTCTCCCCTCGTGGTCCAGTAGTTGTTTGTCTCTCTTTTGGTCAGCTTCTTTATTCCCTGCCATTTGGTCTTCTATATCACTAATTCTGTCTTCTGCCTCATTTATCCTAGCAGTAAGAGCCTCCATTTTTGATTGCACCTCATTAATAGCTTTTTTTTTATTTCAACTTGATTAGACTTTATTTCTTTTATTTCTCCAGAAAGGGCTTTTATTTCTCCTGACAGGGTTTCTCTAATATCTTCCATGCCTTTTTCGAGCCTGGCTAGAACCTTGAGAATCGTCATTCTGAATTCCACCTCTGACATATTACCAATGTCTGTATTGATTAGGTCCCTAGCCTTCGGTCCTGTCTCCTGCTCTTTTTTTTGTGGTGAGTTTTTCCGCCTTGTCATTTTGTCCAGATAAGAATCCGCTGTTCTCCTTGTTAAGTGAACTTGGTCTTGGCTGTATTTCTTTGATCTTCTGGGGGAGGGGCCTGTTGTAGTGATTCTCAGGTGTCTTTGCCCCAGGAGGAGTTGCACTGCCCTTACCAGGGGCCGGGCTAAGTAATCCTCTCAGGTTTGCTTTCAGGAGCTTTTGTTCCCTGAACGCGCTTTCTGTAGTGTTCCGGAGGACGGGAATGACAATGGCGGCGTCCCAATCTCCGGTTCAGAGGAGCCGAGAGCTAGGGGCTCCAGTCTTCAGTGCGCCTTCAGAGAAAAGCGTTTAATTCCTCCAGTCTCCCTAGCCCACGTTTGCGCCGGAGAGTGCGCGCGCGTGTCCGCCCGCAGACACCGCAGGCCCGCAGACACCGCAGGCCCGCAGACACCGCGGGCCCTCAGACACCGCGGGCCCGCCAACACCGCGGGCCCGGGGACACTGCGCGCACCCGCAGACTGCGCGCACCCACAGACCGCGCTCAGAAAAAATCGTGCGTAAGCAGTCCCGTCTCACTGGCTTCTGGGAGTGCTCCGAGCTCACCCAGCCTGTGACCAAGCGTCCCTGTCTCTGGCACAGTCCCACCTGGAGTCTCCGGACCCCGTAGATCCCTGAGCTCTCCCGGGTCGGAGTCTCCCCGGATCTTGTGGGGACCCCTCGCACAGAGCACCGGCCCGTGCCACAGACCACTAGGAAACCTCGGCTCTGTCTCCGCAGCCGACTTCCCCGCTCTAATGCCTGTGAGCTCTGCGACACTCAGACACCCCCGATCCTTCTGTGACCCCGTGGGACCTGAGTCCACGTTGTCCCCGTGAGGTCTTCACCCCAGTTTAGCCTCTGGAGTGATGTCCCTCCGTGGAGCCGACTTTTAAAAGTTCTGATTTTGTGCTCCACTGTTTGCCGGGAGCCGGCCCCTCCCCCTGGGGTCTCTCTTCCCGTCGCGTTGGATTCACTTCTCCGCTGGTCCTACCTTTCAGAAAGTGGTCCATTTTCTGTTCCTAGAATTGTTGTTTTTCTTCTCTTCGATCTCCTGTTGGATTTGTAGGTGTTCGGAATGGTTTGATAGGCTATCTAGCTGATCTCCTGCTGGCTGATGTTGTCTCAGCCTCCTACTTCTCCACCATCTTGACTCCTCCCCCGAGAGTTTTTATAATTTTAACCAGTTAAGATTTCTTTTTTCTGGGAGAGGATCCTCCTGAGCTCCTTACTCCTCCATTCTGGAATAATTATAAGTAGAGGCCAGAAAGTAATTTTAAGATTTGAAAATGATAGCCATTGAAGGAGGGTAGAGAGTAGTAAAACAGGGATTGTTTTATATAGTGCTGTTTAAAATTTCAGTACTAAAATGTACAACTTTGCTCTTAAAAATTAAGCTTAAAAAAGAAAGATAATGAATAAAAGTTACATTATTTGCCCAAAATCTCTATCCAGTTCTTAGAACTCCTTTGTACTTCCCTATTTTTTTATATTGTCTCTAATTGGATAAAAGGAATGTTAGCCTCTGTGATCACTTAAAGAGAGATAACATTGGGGGGATTTTATTAATGATCCCAATTAAGGAGCATATCACATTTTTTTAAAGTGTTAGTGTTGGGGAACCAGAATTCCTGTCCCTTCAAAGATCCTTCTCGCTGACTAAGAATCAAATTGACATGAGACAAATTAACAGGAGAAAATCACACTTAACAGGCATATGTAAGGAGAATCCACATAGACTTGGAAATTCCAAAGACAGTCAGACAAAAATGAGGTGAGGTATACTTGTCATTCTAAACCAGGAAGAATGTGGTAGGAGTCTAGGACTTTCGGGGAAAGGAATGCACTTCACAGGGTGAGAAGAAGAGCAGATGTTTGGTGATTAGATGTTTGCCTTGTTATACAGATGGGTCACTCCGATAACATTTATCTCTGCTAATAACCCTTATTCTCAGAAAGACTGGCAATTGAGATACTCCTGTGTGGTTAAAGGAGGGATAGAAGTTTCTCTTGAGTCCATAGGGAGTCTAAGTGCCTTTGGCTCAAAATAATCCACATGCCAAAATGTCATTTTGTGGGGTGGGGGGAAGGGGTACCTGTCCTGAACCTCTTCATTAGCATTGAACAAACTTTTCCTACTCAGGAGCAGGCAAATCCTACTTAAATCAAACATGTCCACATGATGTTCTCCACAATAGAAATTGTCTTCCAGGTTCAATATTCTGAAATAGAATGAATATGCTGGCTTTGTAAGGCATGTGATAGCTTTCAGGAAGAAAAGTTTATTTATGCCTAACAGAAGAAATTATAGACTGAAATGTAAAGGTTAATTCAGTGAATATACAATGTATATCCTATGATTTCTTTTCAATGAGTCTATTAAGGAGATATCTATGTATCTATGTATGTATATGTGTTTATCTGTTATTTTTGAAGATAGAACAAGATAAACATATTTTCTGCTCTTTTTGTCTAATGATTTTAAAGTTAGTTTCATAATTTTTTCTAGATATCAGGATCTTCCAGAATTAATATTTGTTTATGGTATCACAAAGAGTTTTCATATTTTTCTACATAGAAAATCATTTGTTTTAAAACCACATAACAGATCATTTCATCAACAGTGCTTATTCCTTATCTGTGTAGAAAAATATCTGCATGAGTATTAATCTGTTTCTGGTGTTTTTCTTTTCAATTAATCTAGTCATATATTCTGTCAACACTCTGTGTATACATATTGCTGTCAGATAGGGAACATGCTGTGAGTGTCTTACTCTCTCAAAATTGTCTTAATTATTCTTGAACATTTGTACTTTCTTTTGAGACTCTGCAGGGTTACATAAAATTTATAAATGATTCATGAAGAGAAGTCATTTTTAAATATTAAAACTCTCTACTACCCTTAAACATTTTATTTCTCCCATTCAAGTACTTTTATACCTTATTTTTTGATAATTTTCTCTGTAATAAATTTCTTTCACATTTCTTATTAACTTGTTACATTGGAAATTTGCAATTTTTATAATTATCTCTTATGAATGCAATGTTTTTATTACAATATCTCAATTATTATTAAGGCCTTTTCCTATTTAAGCCTTTATTTTTTTAAAGATTTTATTTATTTATTTGACAGAGAGAGGCAATAAAAGAAGGAACACAAGCAGGGGGAGTGGGTGAGGGAGAAGCAGGCTTCCTGCAGAGCAAGGGGCCTAATGTAGGACTTGATCCCAGGACCCTGGGGTCATGACCTGAGCCAAAGACAGCCACTTAATGACTGAGTCACCCAGGCACCTCTGAGACCTACTTAGGCCTTTAATCTGGCTGTTCTTCTAGCCTATCTTATTAGTTCCAGGACCCTCCACTGTGACCCTATGAAATTTTAGGTGTATGATCACACAGTTTGCAAATAATGGAGAAGCAACCATATATACAGTTAAGAATATGTATACTGGAAATAATAGGTCCACTAGAAGTAAAGGATTCAAGCCCCAAAACTTAATAGCTATGTTACCTTGTGTAAGTCATTTAACCTCCCTCTATATCAAGTTCCTTATCTATAAATGAGTATGACAATAGTAAGTACACCATAAAGTTGTTATGAAGTTAATATTTTAAGTACTTGCAAAACAATCTGGCTTCCAGAAAGCATCATATAAATCATAATTAGGTAAATAAGACTGTTGCTTAATTCTTTCCCAATCTTGATACTTTGATTTTTTAAATCTTATTTCATTACTTAGAATACCCACAAGATACTGAATGTTAGCAGTAATTTAAACATCATTTCTTGTTCCTACTTTTAAAGTAAATTATACATAATTAAGTATGATTTTGTACTGTATTTTTGAGTGATACATTTATCATGTAAGGAAGTTCTTATTTTTCACTGGTCTGCAAAGAGTTCACATTAATAATTAATATTGAATTTTTGAGTTTCTTTAGTGTCAATTAGAATGATTATATGATTTTCTACAAAATTTTGTAAGTAATGGATTATTTCTAACTATATAATAATTACAGCAAATGACAGTAGGTTAAATTCAGTCATTAAACACTATCAGTCATCATATTTCATGTTTCCTAAGTTTATATTTTTGTTGCAAATACATTTTACCTAGAAATTCAAATTTTACATAACAAATTGTTATTATTTTATTTAGGATGCTTGCATCTGTGCTTATAAGTTTGACTGTTCTTTAGCCATCTTGGGCTATCCTTACTAAGTACTGACACTGATATTTTTAGAATAATACTATATATGCCATACCTAATATGTATTTTTCTTAATACTGTGGAAGATTTTGTATAAAATAGGTCCTGTCTTTGGTATTAGAGTCATTAGAACATCTCATTTTGGTGCCTATCTTTGTGGGTGCTTTCTGTACATGTGTGTATAAATTGAAAACACTTTTTCTTTTAAATATATTTTCAGGTCATCTATAACTGGAAAAAATGTAATGCATATTTTATTCCTAAAGAACTGTAGAGCCTCTCTAAATGTTTCTTTTCCTTTTTTAAAAGATTTTATTTATTTATTTGACAGAGAGAGAGAGCACGAGCACAGAAGCAGGGAGAGTAGCAGGCAGAGGGCCTCCCCACTAAGCAGGGAGCCTGATGTGGGTCTTGATTCCAGGAATCTGGGGTCATGACCTGGGTTGAAGGCAGATGCTTAAACCATGAGCCACCCAGGGGCTGAAGCCTCTCTAAATTTTAAAGCTCTTAGGCATAAAGTTATTTGGAAGCATTGCTTATTTTGTTTATTCATCTTATATATTAGTTCTTTTTTTATGATAATTTTCCCAGTTTTTCCAGTTATTCTTTGTTTTATCAACTCTATCAGATATTTTTTGTTACTGTTTTTCATTTTATTATACTCTGCTTTTCTTCAGCAATTATTTACTTTCTCTATGTATATTTGGTAATTTTTTCTGCTTTTTAATTTTTCAATTTCTTATGATTAACTTTTCTAGTTACATTACTTCCCAGTTGTGATATTTTGGGCTTTATTGTCATTTTATTTTGAGTTATTTTATTACTATTTACTCTGTTAACCTGTAAATTGTTCAGAAGTGTGTTAAGTTCCAAATATTACAACACATGAGTTTGTGTGGGGAATGAAGAAGGGTTGGGAGATCTTTTACTGGTGTATTTGCATGTTATCACTTTTTAATTGATGAAAATACATTGTATATTTTTTTAGTTTATGACTATTTTTATGGTTAAGATGAAATAATTTTTAAATAATTTTAATGTATTTTAAATTATGCTTTAATTACATTAGTTACATAAATACTTCCAAATATATATGTATTGATAATAAGTGCTTAAAGTTAAACTGATATATTAAAGGCTAGCAATTTTCATCTTAAATAAAAATTAGACTGGAAGCTGGTTGACCAAAAAAGACATTTTCCTTCTCCATACTTTATGGAAACTTATTTTTGTAAACTCAAATTATTGTAAACTATGAGACAAAAATTCTTTATTTTCTGAAAAATCTGGTTCCTCAAAATATCCACTTAAACCTACTGATTTTTTAGCATTTATTTTCTTAGACCAAAAAATATGTTAGACAAAGAGTAGGGAGTGTGTGTGTATGTGTGCCTGTGTTTGGGTGTATATACATGCATGTATATATCTGTGTGTATACATACATTTTTACATATACATACATACACTTACACACATATATATGCTTGTATCTATACATGCATATTACCTATGTATGTATAAATATCTTCTAGATTTCAAGTTAGAAAGGCATTTCCAGAAAACAACTGAATACTCAAAATATTTAGGAAAATGGGAGAATGGGAGAATTATTATAGGGAAAGGGCTCAAAGTATTTGGAATAGATAATGGCAACATTTTAAAATTAAATTAAATATTTCTACTAATGTAAGCACACTTTGGATGTTGAACCATTTTTCTTTTGAAATGATAGAAAAATTTCAAAAAAACAAAACTAATAGAGCAATAATAAATGCTAAGAGAACATGTATTTTATCTAATGCTCAACCACAACTGAAGAAATTATAGATGTAAGCATAAGCTAAGTAATACTTTTATTTACTACCTGTAGGTTTTAGTGTTTTCTCTTGTGTAATTGTGGATGCATGTTATAAGAGTCTGCAATTATGTAGCTTAATTTTGTTTTCTTTTAGAATAATGAAGCTATGTTTTTTTTGCTTTGTATAATCAATTTCATTTACATGTTAATCTGCATTTTTCAAGAAAAAAGCTGTAAACACAAGATATAGACAATACATTTCAAGTCTAAAACAGAGTAAATACACAAAATAAAGATAATTTAATGACGTTTCCAACAGTCTTATGGACATTTATTAACCTTACCCAGCATGTTTTCTGAATACTAAATTGTAGATTCATGTATAATGATTTGAGACTATAATCCTACGCTGAATATTAATATAGCAGGGCAATGAATTACCAGAAATACTTCATTTTAGCCCTTGTATTACATAGAATTGTTATTGTTTTCTCTATATAACTTCCTGAGTTACTAGCCCCAATTAGTCAATGAGTTATTAAAACATGCATCCTTATTTAACAGTGCATTTTCTCAGTGAGTGATGCAGGTAAAAACCTAATAGCAGGATGCCTGGGTGACTCAGTCCACTAAGTGGCTGCCTTCAGCTTAGGTCATAGCCCCAGGGTCCTGGGATGGAGTCCCAAATCGGGCTTCCTGCTCAGCAGAGAGCCTGCTTTTCCCTCTCCCTTTGCCCCTCCCCCTCCCCCTGCTCGTGCTCTCTCACACGCGCTCTCTCTCAAATTTATAAATAAAATCTTTGAAAACAAAACAAAACAGGGTGCCTGGGTGGCTCAGTCAGTTAAGCGTCTGCCTTTGGCTCAGGTCATGATCCCAGGATCCTGGGATGGAGCCCCCATCCCTGCTGAGCAGAGAGCCTGCTTCTCCCTAGCCTGCCACTTCCCCTGCTTGTTCTCTCTCTGTCAGATAAATAAATAAAATCTTAAACAAAACAAAACAAAACAAAACAAAAACCTAATAGCATTCTGTCTCAGAGTAGTATCAGTATAGTAATTAAAAATCAAGGTGGTTCCTCTCCCCACCAAAATTAAGGTCACCCCAAAGAGACAGTTTCAGTCCATGATACCCTAGAAGTTCAGAAATACATAGAATCTTTAGAGAAGGCTTTGATGAGAGACTGAATACACTTTAAAAAGTTAGGAGACAATGACTTCCTCAAGATTGTATTTATAGTGTCAGAACTAGAGTCAGTACTAACATTTAAGGTAAGCAGCATTAGATGATCCTTCTACTCCTGACAAGTTTTAATTATTTCTAGACAGATGATTTACAAAAGTCCTGTGAGTCCCCTTAGAGCTACAAGTTCTTAAGTGGCCTAGGATAATACTACAAAATAGCATATAGAAGAATAGTCATGTTTAATAGAAAGTAGTTTCCTATTGATATTAAACCTTATTAAAATCAAATTTCAGGGCACCTGGGTGGCTCAGTGGGTTAAAGCCTCTGCCTTAGCTCAGGTCATGATCTCAGGGTCCTGGGATCCAGCCCCACATCGGGCTCTCTGCTCAGGAGGGAGCCTGCTTCCTCCTCTCTCTCTCTCTGCCTGCCTCTCTGCCTACTTGTGATCTCTGTCTGTCAAATAAATAAATAAAATCTTAAAAAAAAATCAAATTTCAATCTACTAAAATTACTCCTATCACTCTAGATCCATCTCTCAATCCTTGAAAAAATTCCATCCTTATATCTTATATTGGATATTTCATACAATAATTTTGTGAACTATTTATTTTATTTATTCAGTCATTACTTGTGAAGTCATTCACTTAACTTTAAATGACTTTAATTGAATAGAATGCAAGCAAAAGCATATTCACAGAATTTGTGTAACACATATATATAATTGCAATGAAATTAGTGTGTATTTACTCAATATCCAGCTCAGGAAATGGAGCACTAAGATAACATTTCAGCCCCTTTTTGTCTCTCTTTTCCCTCTTCATCTTATTATCTTCTTCCCCTTTGACGGAGACAACCACTATCATGGGTTTTGTTTATATGTTCTTCCTCTTTATTGGAATTTTATTTATGTAAGATTTTGTGATCTATACATTGTTATTTTGTGTTTTTCATATCCTAAGGGTCTGTTGTGAATCTACCCTTCTGCCACGTGTTTTTTTATTTCCATGGCATTCTACTCCTGACAATTACTCATATTGAGACATAGAGGTATCGTTAAATATTTTCACTGAAGTATAATATTCCGTTCTGTACAAACATACAATTAATTTATTACATGTATGAACTTTATACCTTAATTGATAAATCATTCTTAGATATTAAATAGGCCAGGTTATATGTGATTATTTCAAGTAGGTAAATGCATATTTGATGAATGTAGTGGTTTTTTTTTTTTTTTTTTTAAGATTTTACTTACTTGCTTGACAGAGAGCTAGAGAGAGCACAAGCAGAGGAAGTGGCAGGCAGAGGGAGACACAGGCCCCCTGCTGAGCAGGGATCCAGATGTGGGACTCCATCCCAGGACTCTGGGATCATGACCTGAGCCAAAGGCCGACACTTAACCAACTGAGCCACCCAAGCAGCCATTGTGAATGGTTTTCTTAAGACATGCAGCAGTACAATGGCTCTGGGAAAAAAATAAAAATAGTAATCAGGACTGAAGTACAGTACAAATACAGTACATTTTATTCCAAACTGCTTCTCATATACTACGTGCTATGTGTATTGAACCACACAGTCATTCACATATCATTCTGGTTTTTCTCCTGGGCTTCAACATGTTTGTTGCCTATGCTGTGTAAGCCATTGTCCCAGGATCACTAATGTGAAGATCTCCTAGTTACCTTTCATTTCATGCACAAAATGGTCATTTTCATTTTTCCACTACTGTACTCATTTTCTAAGCTTGCACATAGCTTTTTAGGAGCTGCACATGTCTTCTGTGATAGAAATACTATATTTTGGGTAATATTTATATTCCTAGGGCACCTAAAACTGTTCCAAGAACAAAACAGTTGTTAATACTTATTCTTTGCTGCTTGAAAATAATAAGAGTCTCTAAATGTTGTATTAGCTGTCATGTGGTAAGTATTAGTATTTTCATGTGATTCCAAACTCTCTAATTTCCTAAATTAATATAATTATGATATAATATTCATTTATTTATTTTTTCCAAATTTACCATAACGTGTCATTATTTGCCTGGAAAGAATATAAGCTTTTTTCTTTTTTAAGGATTTTATTTTTTTTTTTTTTGAGTGAGAGAGCATGAGAGGGTAGAAGGAGAGAGGATAGAAGTTCAGAGGGAGAAGCAGACTCCCTGTGGAGCTGGAAACCCAAATTCGGGACTTGATCCAAGACCTCCAGGATCATCACCTGAGCTGAAGGCAGTGATTTAACTGACTGAGCCACCCAGGTGCCCTGGGGTTTTTTTTTTTTGCTTTTTTGTTTTTTCTTTTTTTTTTTAATGTGTAATATGGTTTCAATTGTCCTTGCTGTATCTCAGTTTAGGGTTATTTCTTCCACTTCCAGAATTTTCTGATGAATATTCTACTTGTTAATATTTAAATAGTCTGTTCTGCTCCAGCGATGGAAAATACCTACAAATAACAAAGACTAATAATATCAAGTTAAAACGTTTATCTCAAGTGTCAAAACTTTTCCTTTTTGTAATGATATCTAATCCCTCTTTTGATAATTGTCCTGAAGATATTTTTTATGCTAGTAAATGATAACTTTTCAAAATCCTCCTTAGAACAAACTTTCTCAAAATTGCTGCCCTTTCAAGTTCTCTGTGTACTCCATAATTGGCTGGCTGCTTTGACTCTGGCATTTTGATCCACACTCACACAAAACTCAGAAACCAATAACAATGTTTCTGTTCAGTTTGAAGGTTTCACACCTTTTTCTTTTGTTTCCTTGACTAACACTGCTTGTGGCCAATGATTTCATCTCAGTTCTCTTCTAGTTTCTGTTTGTGATTTAATCTGTGATGGGGTTTGCCACTTTCCAGAGTCTTCAGTATCATGGTGACATTTCTTCCCTCACTACATTCTCATTTACTCTTTTTTATCACTGTAAAAAAAATCACTTATTTACGTGCACTCTTTTAAATGGTAACTTGTAAGAGGTGACAGAAAAGCTCATCTCCAAAGCATCATTTAGAAAGAATTCTGCAGTTCATCTATCACTTCTTCATTGGGTATGTTCCCTGGTTGGTCTTAAGATGTTATAGCATTGCTTCTCCTTTGCCCCAGACAGCTGTGTTATTGATTCGGAGAAGGAGAGATTATATTCCCCACGACGAATCAAGAAGAATGTGCCACCTAGGAAACAGAGCTGACCTCTCTCGACTAGAAATGAAGTTTCTTGTAACAGAGTGCTTGTTAAGCTGACTGCCCTCCCTGAAATACCTGTTCATGGAGGTTTCCAAGGATACACTGGCACAAAACCTTTTCTCACATTAAATGGGAGGTAATAAAAGCCTTGCTACAGTAGCCTAAAAGCCACTGATCTTTTAGAATATCTACTTACCCTTGTATGAAATTACATTCCATCGGATTTGAAATATTGTGTAGGTTTTCCTCTTTCAAAGATGAATTTTCTTAACAACTAAGTCTTTCATCTTCCTCCGTGATGAGGGCTGAAGAATACAGGTGAGAGTGGAGTAAAGATGACCACATGAGGCTTGGTCTTCCTACCACCACCATCCATTCTCAAGCTAAGCCTCTTCACTCAGTATCTTCACCGATATTTTCCTTGGATCCATCAAGACTGCTATCATCATGATCTTATGCCTTGCTTTTAACCATGAATATAGCAGGCCCCTGAATCCCAGGTCATCTTTTGCTTCTCATCCTCTCATCCAATCCCTTTGAAGCCCTGTACATCCCTGATTCTGTCCCCTATATTCACCCCACACTCAAACTTGGATCTGGCTTTCTATGCTATGTTGTTAAATTCTTCTCTGAATTCTCCTTTAATTTACTGATCTAATAAAAACATGGCCATCCCTCTCTGTATCTCCTCTAAGGATATCGTGTCCCGGGAGCCCTCTGAAGTTGAGGCTCTTTCCTCCTTTACTACTTGTTCCAGTGGGTCTCAGGTGCTGTAAATGTCTTGTTAACTCATTTTTGTCTTCTGAATATTGTTCTTTCTTTATTTCTAAATTATCCAGTTTTGAATCTCACATCATTAGATGATTAAATAACCAGCCATCACTGTTCTTTCTAACCAACCATTGGACCATTTGTCCTTATTATTCAGTGCCAGGCCAGCAATCCCCCTACCAAGCGATGAAAAGATTACTCCAAACTTTGCTGTGAAAGAGAGAAGGCAAGGGAGTCAAAATTCAGAGGAAGACACTTTGCTCTTCTTTGCTCCCGCCTTTACTGGTCCTTCAGGATGATCACAAATCCTTATCACTGAAAGAGTTATCACCTTATTTCTCAAGAATGTGAAGTGTCACAAGGGGTTTTACTGGAACTAGGAGGATCTGTTTATGGGAAAGATACACTATGCTAATCTGCATTCTATGAGTTCTGCTAAACATAGCCTAGGTGACAATGGATACATCAAAGGGCGGCTCTTTGGGCTAAGAAAGCTTCAGAAAGGCAACTCCCCAGGGCATTCCTATGGCAGAGTGGTCACACAGGCCTGGGCAAAGGCCCACATCCATCTCCCACACCTCCCCCCTCCCCCCACCCAGTGGCCTCCATGTTATATTTTAGCAAGCCAGGTATTATGATTTCATGCTCTTCATTAATGCCAACAACTCAGTGATTTTTTTTTTAGGTCTTGTCTCACTGTCATTCTCTCCAATACTACTCTCATAGATGTGCGGGTACTTTCCAAATACACATTATAGATAAAATCTTCCATATCCTAGATTCTTACCTCTTGAACTCCCCTCCTCCAAAGATCCAGTACTCTACATCAGCCTTATACTTCCATACTTATAAACTAGATCTTTTCTTTACCAAAAATTCTAATCATTCCATAATCTACATCTCACCCCTGATAACCATCTCCTATCTTTACAATCCACTCACTCTTCAAACTAACTTTTCTCCCACCATACTAGTACTTCGTTATCCAAAGCCCTCTTATCTTTTCACTGTAGAAAAGACTTTTCAGTGATGGAGTTTTAGAATATAAGTGAGGTCCGGAGCCGAGAACAAAGAAAGAATTCTTGAGATGTCTTTGGTGCAAAATGGTGGTTTATTAAAGTACGAGGCCAAGACCTGTGGGCAGAAATAGCTGCTGCACTGGAGTTATGAGAGGTGGCTGATTATATGATGGGGTTGGGGGAGGTAAGGAAAAAGGGAGGTTTCAAAAGAACTTTCATATGTTAAAGAGGACCTACATGATAAGGGGGGCCTTGACATTGTCAGGTTAAGATTGCTTTTCCCCTCTAGCAAGACATTAACAGGAAGATAGTTGGAAGATTCCTGGAAAAGTGTCACACATGCCCCACCCAGGAGTTGGGGGGAGGGTGCACAGTGTCCACTTCTGCTTTGTCATCACCTTGCCTTCTGTTTCCTCATCATCAGGATACATGGGTGGCTCAGTCAGTTAAGCGTTGGCTCAGTTCATGATCCCAGAGTTGTGGGATGGAGACCTGCATTGGCCTACCTGCTCAGCAGGGAGCCTGCTTCTCCTCCTGCTTGCCTGTTTCTCTCTCTCTGACAAACCATGTGGTTGAGCCTGGCCACACACAGGTGGCCAGTGAGATTGTAACACACAGAGAAAGTTGCATAATCATGCTAGGTCACACACGGGTGGCCAATTGAATTATAATTCACCCTATAGTAGCTATTTGAAATAGCCTATCACCTTGGTCAGAATTGGCGCCCAAAAGGCGTGCAAAAGGCAGGGCTCACATTCTTTGGTAGTTAGGGAGATAGTATGTGTGCTTTACTGATTGGATGTCTCTGGTCTGACTTGTCCCTGCATTTTGGGCTCTGTTATCTCCACCTGACCTGACCTGTCCTTATATCTGGGCTCTGTTATCAGGGACTGGTGGACCATATTTTACTGGTTTCCTGGACTTGCTTCTAAGTTCATTCCTCTGGGGCAAGGGGCAGGGTCAGTTTAAGTTTTACTCGGCTGTTCAACCAAGATGGAGTCGCTCTGGCTAAGTAGGCCCTTACAACTGCCACTGATTATATTCACTCTCTTTAATTCTTTTAGTCTCATTTTCCCATCAGTATTCCCAAACAGGATTTTGCAGCCATCCTTCCATTGAAACTGCTTTTATTTTTATGTCTTTAAGATTTATTTATTTGAAAGTGAGAGAGCAAGAGAGAACGAGAGCAAGCGGGGGGGGGGGAGTGGGCAGAGGGAGAGGAAGAGAGAGAGAGAAACTCTTAAACAGGCTCAAAGCTCAGTACAGAACTGGATATGGGGCTTTCACCACCCTGAAATCATGGCCTGAGCCAAAAGCAAGTTGGATGCTCAACCGACTGAGCCACCAGGCCTCTGGACGTGTTTTTATAAACATAACCATGATCCCCACACTGTCAGACTTAATCTTATTTAGCACAAAGTGACATTTTATCAGTCCTTAGAGACCATGTTAAATTTCTTCTCTTACCTTGGAAGACTGGTTGGTTTTATTTAACTGATCTTTTTTGATTTCTCCTCCTCCTACCCCCTTAGCCTCTTAACACTGGAATAGCTTGGAATTAAGTCCCTCGATTTTCTTCTCTATCTCCACATAACATCTTGGTGATTCTACACATTTTCTTGTCCAAAGTTAGATCTTTAGCTGAGACAGTTCTTATAAACGCCGTAGTCATATAGAAAGTTATCTATCTGATATCGCCACTTGAGTATCTAATACACATACCTAATTCCATATGTCCAAAATTAAATGGCAGACCATCTCCAAAAACTTAGCTCAAAATTGTCTCCTTGAATTCTACCTTTCTAGTCATGCAGGCTGAACCTAGGAGCAAACCTGATTCTCTCTCATTCATAATCCACATTCTCTTGGTCATAAATCCCTTTCCCTTTAACTCTGAAATACAACCAATTTACTCAGCCTTTTGTTTATAGTTATTATTTTCGGTTTCTTGCTGAGAAACCTTTCTATAGCGTGGTAATGATTCGCTCTAGTGTACTTGCAGAATATTTACTCTTTTTAGGTGTATAATCCATATGAAATTGTTTTTTATGGTGTGGGAAGGAGTTTCAGTTCATATTCACCACAAGACCCATGCAGGAATGTTCATACCATACTTAGTCATAAAAGCCCAAATCTGAATATCATTAATAAATGGGTAAAATGTCATATATTTATGCAGTGTAATACTACTCAGTGACGACACAAATGAATCTCCAAGATATAATTTTAAACTTAAAAATGACACAAGAAAAGAAACTCTGTATGTCTAGTTTATATACATGTCAAAAGAAGAAAAACAAATCTGTGTTAATAGATGACAAAAGTAGTAGAGTATGTGTGTGTTTGTTTTGAGGAGAGTAGTTTACTGGGGCAAGGAATGAAAGAGTATTGTGGAATTCTGGAAATGTTTTATAAAACAATCTAAGAGGTGTTACATAGATATTTATATGTACTAAAATTAATCAAATAAATACTTAAGATTCCTGTACTTTACCAAATGTTTGCCATACTTAAATAAAGACTATATCCACTTCTAGCTCTGGGAATCCATCTTTCTATTGCATCTGTTTCTACAGCTCTGTTCCTATCCACAAACTCTTTCCTAGCTTACTAGGCTAGTCTTCTGTGGTAGGCAAAATAATACCCCTCCAAAAAGATGTCAACTTCCTAATACCCCAAATTTGCTCTTTTGTTACATGCATGGCAAAAGAGACTTTGAATATGTCATTAAATTAAGAATCTTGAGATGGAGAGAGTATCCTGGATTGTGTGGGTGGGTCCAATCACAAGGGAACAGGGTCACAGAGGATGTAATAATGGAAGCAGAGTTCAGAGTGATGCCATTGCTGGAAAGGGGGCCACAAGTCAAGAAATACAGGCAGCCTCTAGAAGCTGGATAAGACAAGAAATAGATTCTCGCCTAGAGCCTCCACAAAAAGCACAGCCCTTATAACACATTGATTTTAAGCCCTATAAAACTGATTTAGAATTTCTAACCTCTAGAACTGTAACAGAATGTATTTGTGTTGTTTTAAGATACTGTATTAATTTATTATCAGAACAATAGAAAGTTAATATACCTTTTAAGATGGAAACATATTTACTTTTATACCTATGAAGTTCATTTTCAACACAAATGTCAGAGTAGCTCTTTAAACACATAAGTAAGATTATACAGCTTCTCAGTTGAGAATTCTGCATTGGTTTCCCATTTCACTCAGAGTAAAAGTTAAAGTCCTTAAATTATGTGATCTCTGTTACTTTTCTGATTTCTTCTATTGCTCTCTCTCCTCCAAACACTATGAGTTCCTTGCTATTTTTCTTTTTCTTTCTTTTTTTCTTTTTTAAAGATTTTATTTATTTATCTGACAAAGAGACAGCAAGAGAGGGAATACAAGCAGGGAGAGGGGGAGAAGCAGACTCCCCACTGAGCAGGGATTTCCTCACTCAGGGCTGGATCCCAGGACTCTGAGATCATCAACCCAGCCGAAGGCAGACACTTAATGACTGAGCCACCCAGGCACCCCTCCTTGCTATTTTTCAAACACAGCAGTCATACTTTTATTTTCAGTGTTTGTTTTCTACCGATATTTTCTCCCTGGCATATCTTTCTCTTAGATATATACATACATAAAAATACCTCAACTCCTTCAGATATTTGCTGATGTTCACCTTTTCAAAGGGCACTATGTGGAATTCCTCCCCTCGTTCACCCATTCTCTTTCCCTGATCTTTCCATGCTCTAAATTTTGGTTTGTTTGATTTTTCTATTGTAATGTTTATAATGTTACAACATAACAATATATTTTTATCATGCTTCTTTTTCATTGTCTGTGTATCCAGTTAGAATGCAAATTCCATAAAGACAGTGATTTTTTTTTTTTAAGTAGGCTCCACACCCAGTGTGGGGCTTGAACTCACAACTCTGAGATCTAAAGTTGCATGTTCTACCGACTGAGCCAACAGATGTCCCTAAGGCAGTGATTTCTGTCATTGAAGTAATTTAAGTGCTTAGAACAATTTTTGATATATAGCAGATGCTAAATACTTTTTGATGAATAAAAATATTTATTGAGGGATGTCTATGTGGTAGGTACTGTATCATGTGCTGTATTTGCAACAGCAAATAAAATAGTGTCTACCTTTACTGAAGCAAAACAGGGAAAAAAAGGCAATTAGTCAAATGATACATAATATGATATGTGAAGCCAAGTATATTACATGAATACATAGAAAGTCATTTAATCGGGTTTTGAGCATCAGTGAGGACTGCCTCGAGGAGGAGTCTGCAACATGAGAAATGAATGGGTATTTGTAAGATAAAAGATGACAGGATGAGACAGTGGAAAGTATTTAAGGCATATCAAATATAAGTGCATAGGAATGAAAACAAGATAACGCATGTCTTTGAAGCCACTAAATTTTATGAATATAGGTTGAAAAGAGAGGCCACTGATGAGATATGATGAAAACAGGAGGAATGTTCATACCATGCAAAGTTTTTTTTAGGCCAGATATAGTGATTTGGATATTTACCTAAAAGGAATAGGGACACATTGAATGGTTTTACAGAGGGCAGTGAAATGATCAAACAGCTGTTATAGAAAGATAACTATGGCTACAATGTAGAGAACAAGTTAAAGAAATATAAAAATGGAGACAAAGATATTAATCAGGGAGATTGATATTAAGCAATTCAAGAAATAATGATGGATTCTAAGGAAAATACATAGAATTCATATGGGTGAATTTGACAGAAATTTAGAAGCCAGGTTTTTCAGACTTGGTTATTAACTAACTATAAATGAGTAGGGAAAAAAAAGGTAAGATTAATGCTATTTCTCAGGTCTGCAGTCATTTATATCAGAAGCAACAAATGAGAAACAAGGTTGGCATATCAACATAGATTTAATAATCATCATTTTATGGTAAGTGGATGAAATGCAAGTATTCACTGTAAAATGTGAGAGAAAATGAAGATCTAGTGAAGAACCCTGAAAACTACAATTAAAGAAAAGACAGGTAAGGGACGCCTGGGTGGCTCAGTTGGTTAAGCGGCTGCCTTCGGCTCAGGTCATGATCCCAGCGTCCTGGGATCAAGTCCCACATCGGGCTCCTTGCTCAGCAGTGAGCCTGCTTCTCCCTCTGCCTCTGCCTGTGCTCTCTCTCTCTATCTGACAAATAAATAAATAAAATCTTTAAAAATAAAAAAAGAAAAGACAGGTAAATTTATAAAGATGCACAAAAGATATGGAATGTTTAGGGAAGTAGAGTATCAAGGGATATGATGTTTTAAAGAAGGATTGCTTGTTTCAGTTATTGCAAGAGCTCAAGCAAGGTAAGGGCAGATTAATGTCAATTATTTTTAGCAGTAAAGGTATCTATGATAATCTTGGAAATAATGAAGTCAGTGGAGTGATGGCCATGGAAGTGAAGAAAGTGAAAAAGTAGTGAAAATGACTAAAGAATCTAAGAATTTGAGGGAAACAGAGATATAACAATTACTTAAATACACAAGGCTTACAAGTTTGAGAAAATTCTTTGCTTTTCTGTTTTATCTTGAGTTACTTTTGAAAGAAATGAGATGAGGTAAATCAACCAAAAGGGAGTAAAAGGGGCCAAGTTATTCTCCCACCTGAAACAAGAAGAGAAAAGCAGACAATATATATAAAATGATGGTTTGCAAAACACTGAATATCAGACAACAAAGGACAATAATTCCTGAAATCAAGAAACAAAAATTTGAGATCTATTACTGCCTCAGGTTCCTGCCTGAAGAGAATTTCCAGGAAATGCACAAGGAAAAAGAACCCAGGCAAAACCCAGCAAACATTCAGAGTTGAAGACATAGAGAGTCTGAGGAAAGGCTGGCAGCTACTATTTTCAGAGCAGAGTGCCAGGGAAAAGGGACCTGCAGAGAGAACTCCAGAGATTTGTGGACAATGCCCTCTGAGCATTCAGTAGAGTACTTATCTGTGCATATGTAGAAGGAAATTGCCTAAATCCAGTGAAAGAACCAAATGAGAGGATTAGAGGGAACAGAGCTCGGCACTCACATGGAGTTGGCATGTTGCCTATTTCTATCAGGCAGGTTGGAAAATTTCATAATTCATGAGGTCAAGAGTAGATTACTTATAAGGGCTTTAGATTGGTAGTGAAGAATGATTAGTCTACTTTCACTTACATTTATAGTTTTAAAGCAGGACCCCCAAAAGATCAAACTAACTGTATCCAATGGCATTTATAGTAATATTGAATTACTGCTCAAGGACCGTTATATGAATACAAAAATATCCATCACTCAACAAGGTAAAATCCACAATGTCTGGCATCCAGTAAAAAATGGTTTGCTGTCCAAAAGAGCATTCAAATTCAAACCAGAATGGTGATAAAAGTCATTAAGAGAAACTGACTCAGAAGTAACACAGATAATAGAACAAGCAGTCAAAACACTTACTGTATGTTCAAAAAGTTAGAGAAAAGATAGAATATGTAATTAAAGACAAGGAAGATATAAAAAAAGAAGGAAGATATAAAAAACATTCAAATCAAATTTCTGGACATGAAACTACACAATCTGACATGAAAAATGAACTTGATGGGCTTAATGGAAGCTTAGACATTACAAGATAAAAGAATAGTGCATTTAAAGACATATCAGTGGAGTTTAACCAAAATGATAAATGGAAATTTAAAAAGTAAAGAGCATTAGTCAATGGTGGGCCAATTCCTGGTGGCCTAAAACACACCTGTGGAGGGGGATAACTGCAAATATAATAGGGAAAAAAATTTCCAAAACTGATGAAAATGACAAACACAATCCAAGAAGCACAATAATCCCTAAACACAGAAACATGAAGAAAACACTAGCACTGAAATCCAGGGATAAGTAGAAAATATTAAAAACAGCCAGAGCAAAACATGCATTACATACAAACGAATAAAGGTAAAGATGAAAACAGATTTCTCATCAAAAATGACGCCAGTGATGGGGCACCTGGGTGGCTCAGTGGGTTGAGCCTCTGCCTTTGGCTCAGGTATGATCCCAGAGTCCTGGGATTGAGCCCTACACATTGGGCTCTCTGCTCAGTGGGGAGCCTGCTTCCCCCCTCTCTCTCTGCCTGCCTCTCTGCCTACTTGTGATCTCTCTCTCTCTCTCTGTCAAATAAATAAATAGAACCTTTAAAAAAAAAAATGATGTCAATGAGAAGACAGTGGAACAACAACTTTAAACATCTGAAAGAAAAAAATTGCCAGCCTAGAACTGTTCTCAGTGAAAATATATTTCAAAAATAAATAATTTTAAGATGGTTTGATAACATACGAAAGTAAAAGATTCATTCTCTGAAGACTCATGTTATAAGAAATGTATAGGAAAAGAAAAATGTATAGGAAATCCAGCAGGAAGAAGGAAAATGTCACCAGATGCAAATATGATTTTACATAAAAGAAAGCAGTGTCAGAAATACTTTTTACTTTGGTAAATATATAATATATATTTTTACTACTTAAATCTATTTAAGGTAATATATTATTTAAAATAATATTTACAGGGACGCCTGGGTGGCTCAGTTGGTTAAGCAGCTGCCTTCGGCTCAGGTCATGATCCCAGCGTCCTGGAATCGAGTCCCGCATCGGGCTCCTTGCTCGGCAGGGAGCCTGCTTCTCCCTCTGCCTCTGCCTGCCATTCTGTCTGCCTGTGCTTGTTCGCTCTCTCCCTCTCTCTCTGACAAATAAATAAATTAAAAAATCTAAAAAAAATAAAATAAAATAATATTTACATAAAAACAACAGAAATTCACTGTGGAATTTAGAACAAATGTATATATAAAGTTTATAACCACCCCCCCAAAAAAGCATAAGGACCAGGAGGTGAGAAATCAGAGCATACACTTACAAGTTTCAGTATTTACACTACCTTGAAGTAGTATCATATCACTTAGAACTGAACTGTTAGCTCAATGATGAATGCTATAATCTCTAGAGAAACCACTATAATTACAAAACAAAGGATTATAACCAATATGCCATGACAAAAACTAAATGGAATCATAAGAATATTACATTAATTCAAGGAAGGCAAGAAAAAAGGCAAATGGAGCAAAGAACAATAACAACAAATAGATCTATACCTAACAATGTCAATAACCACATTGAATGCAACACTCTAAGCCCAGTTTATTGGATTGAATAAAAAAGGGAAGACTTAAGTATAAAGACACATGTAGTTCAAAGGTAAAGTTGGAGTGGATATGTTAATATTAAAGCAGATTTCAGAGAAGAGACATTTACCAGAAATAAAGGAAGTCATATCCTAATAATAAAGGGAACCAATTAGTCTAGATGTAACAATCCTAAATGGTCATACATATAACAAAAGAGCTTTACAATACATGAAGCAAAACTGATAGATATGCAAGGGGAACATTTTGCACAATGATCTACAATTATAACCATATATTTTAATTTGTCATCTTGTGCTGAGCTGAGTGGAAATGAAATATTCTTTGCTAAGCTGCCAAAATTGCATATTTATGAGAAAAAAATGTACTTTTATGCCTCTAGGTTCGAGGGTGGTTTTCTTGGTATCTGCAAATGTGTTCTTTTTGCAGCAAAAATTTAAAAGACCTGGAAGTGTCTTAAAGACCAGGTGGCTGGGTGAAAGGAGCAATGTTTGGAGATGTCAATAAAAATGAAAAGGACTCAGGAAGTCATTTAGCAGAAGCTTGGTGTTGGTAAAGAAGAGATCAGTAGAGGTTTAAAAGAACATGAAGAATATGCTATTAGAAGCTGGAGGAGGCCGGATTTTAATTAGGTAGTCAGTAGGGACTGGAGGAAAAAAAAAACTATCACCTATGGTCACCTGAAAAAAATAGAAAATGTGACTAAAGATCTGGTGATTCAACTAAGATTTCAAGGTAGAATGTTTAAAGCACCACTTGAAATTTTTCACTGGCTATGATAAAATGGTAGAAGAGAGGGATGAGCTGAAAATTAATTATTCCATTTTTAAATAAAAGATATAAGAAATAGAAAAGCACAGTACTCACTGAGTTAAATAAAGTAAGTTTCACATTTTCAGGCCTTCCCATGTTTTCAAATTAAGAAAAGACTTTAGAGCAAAGGTGAAGTGCAGAATGGGACTATATAAAATGTCAGAAAGGCATAAAATGTTTCCTTAGGGAACTATTCTGTTAGAACAATGTCCCCCCAAGGATCTCAAGGATATGTCTACAAATCGCTTCTCTTAAACAATAGGCCATTTAAAATACAATGTGTTGTCCTCACCAGCTTTTCAGCTTTATAAGAACTTTAAGGCAAAGCATGGATTCTCTTGATGAAATTTTTGAGTATTGGGGGTAGGTCAGACTTCAGTTTAGGTCATCTTGATAAACTCAAGATGTAGGAAACTATAAATGAACCCTTGAACCCCACCACCCCAGCATCAGAATAGTTTATTATTTCAAATCCTGGAAAATAACTCCTTAGATCAGATCTCTGTTTTCAGAGTTTCAGCTGAAGCTGAAACACTGGATAGGTTGTAATTCACATGGCTCTGAGGGTTTGGAGAGGGAAGAAAATCACATGTCTTCATCTAGCTAGTGCCATTGTTTTCCTCAGCTTTTCACTTTTACAGGGCTTTCCTATTGCCCTGATTTTACTCTGGAGTACAATAGCACTGGAGAGTTGAGTTACTGCTAATATGGGATGTAACTCATTCTTCCAAGGCAATGGCTGGGGAGAAGCAAAGCAAACTCCACTGATTTCTTTCTTATCTTACCTTCCACAACCTGCTTCTTGCCCCAGGATAATGCCTCCACTCTCATCTCACATATTAATTCAGAACATACCTCAAAATTTTCTTATTCCTCCTGGGTTACAGGAAGGGTAGCTTGCTCAGCATCTTATTAAAATTTGAATTTTCCAGGTTCCATGTTCCATGAATGCAACCTAGCATTGGTGTTCGATTTACTGCTTTTTTATTTTACATTGAGGTAGTTGCTACTGACAGTTTCTAACTATAACTGTTGCTTTACCATTGGAGACCTTGATACTTAACTTTCCTCTAGAAATTAACAGAAATATATCTATATCTATATATAGATATTTAGATATGAAGCATGAATCTTCATCTGATAGAGCAAATATAAATATCTGCGGGGGAAAAACACATTTTTGATAGAGTTCTAACAGTTAGGTTTCAACAAGATGCCTGGAGGCCAGTAAATCATGACCAACTCTGAGAAAGGCAGGGGCCTGTCCTGGCAACACTCCAAAACAAAACCACAAAAAACTGGATCAAATCAGAGGCCCAAGATGGCTGACAAAGTAGGCAGGACAAAGTTCATGTTATTCCTTTATTCTACATTATCATACTAAAATCTCCTCCCTAAAGGTGCCATGACAGGAAACCCCTGACCAAATAGGGAAGAAAAAGCACATAACCCCAGTCCTGGAAGAAACCACCCTGTTTCCAAGGAATCCCCTGCCTGTCTCAAAAAATGAATATTCCACCCCTTTGTTAACAACTGTCAATAAAAGATAGCAACCAGCTCTCCCTGGAGCTCACCCACTTTCACACCTGGAGAGTGTACTTTCACTTTTTTTTTTTTTTAATATTTATTTATTTGATAGAGATCACAAGTAGGCAGAGAGGCAGGCAGAGAGAGAGGGGGGGGGGAAGCAGGCTCCCCACTGAGCAGAGAGCCCGACACGGGGCCCGATCCCAGGACCCCAGGATCATGACCCGAGCCAAAGGCAGAGGCTTTAACCCACTGAGCCACCCAGGCGCCCTGTACTTTCACTTTAATAAACTTTCCTGCTTGTACTGTTAATCCCCTGTGTTGTGTCTGTCCTCCAATTCTTTCTTGTGGCAAGACCAAAATCCTCTGGCAACATCTTTGGAGGGATGGGCTGAGGCCTCAGTGGCTGAGGTCCCAGCTCTCCTCCCCTGCCCCCCAAACAACATTTTTATTGATTACCCCCTTTTAATCCTTATATATATTACTTCTTCAAAAGAGGACACTTTTTTACTTCATTTTGTTCTCAAATTGAAAAGAAATAGTTCTGTGGAAAAAAAATTTCCCTTAGGCTCACCTTCTGTGGTATTCCTCCCCTCAGTTCTCCTTATGACTTGTGAAAACTCAAAAGAAACAAGCATTACCATGAAGACATATAAAAACATTTTGTTTATTCATTTTCATAAATGATATAGAAGTAGTAAAATAATTACTTCAAGTTCAATAATAATGATATTCCAATAACTAGATATGGTCATTCCACTTCAGTTAAATGTAGACTAAATTATATATATATATATATATATATATATATATATACACACACACACACACTTGTATATATATATACACATATATGTATTATAATCAAGTCCTAATTTAAGCTTATCAGTTCAAAGATTATGCTTCTGCTCCACATAAATTGTAACTTGAGTATTATATCCTTCCTCAGCTCTGTCATCTTTGTTCAATTTATAAGGTGTTTCTATTTAATTTGAATAGCCTAGGTTTGCAATACTACAGCCTTCATATATGTTTCTTTTTATTTTTTTGTCTGTGGAGTGTATGTTTAAATCTTTATTTATTTATATTAAATTAATGTGCTTGATTCCTCAGCACAGTGTTGGAATTGGTTAATCTTTTCCTGCTATTCAGATAAATGAGATATGACTGCCATTGTCCCTTTGGGGAAAAAGTATGTTCCCTTTCAGTGAAAAGACTCTAGGTTTCTGAAGTGATTAGTGAAATGAACCTTCTGGGGGCTAACAATGTACAGGCAGGTGGTGTCGAAGTGGGGCAGTTAAAAATTTAAGACAGTTCCTCAGAAGAATAAAAGAAATTAAATTTGTGAAGGTCACATCTGGACATTGAAACTTTTGGACAGTTTCACATACCACTGGGAGTCTAAATAGTATCATAGCATAGAACTAAATAAGCCATTTTCATCCTGATGTATTTTATGACCACTCTACATATTAACAATTCTTCTTCCTCTATGAAATTATAGTAGGATATTTCAGTTTGAAGAATTACCATTCACTTTTTTTCAGACCATAAGATCAAGCTATATTATTCATGTGGTTTTTCCAGAATCTACAACTTCAGCTTTTTCCATGGCTGACTTCTTGTTTAAGTTGACTACAGCAATAGTTAAACATTGACTACTGAAGCATTGTGAATCTGCCTCCTATATTGCCAATGCTTCCTGGAGTTGCTACCCCTGGAATGGAGCTGTTTGCTACTAGGAATGTCTATTCTTTTTTTTTTTTTTTTAAGATTTTATTTATTTCTTTGAGAGAGAGAGAGAGAGACAGAGTACAAATAGGGGCAGGAGCAGAGGAAGAGTGAGAAGCAGACTCCTCGCTGAGCAGGGAGCCAGATGCGGGGCTCGATTCCATGACCTTGAGATCACAACCTGAGCAGAAAGCAGCTGGTTAACCAACTGAGCCACCCAGGTGCCCCATGTCTATAACTTCTTGTTCCAATTTGACCAATTGTCTAATCTAAAAAACTTTTTTTAAATTTTATTTTTTTAAAGATTTTTATTTATTTATTTATTTGACAGACGGAGATCACAAGTAGACAGAGAAGCAGGCAGAGAGAGAGGAAGAAGCAGGCTCCCTGCTGAGCAGAGAGCCAGATGCGGGGCTTGATCCGGGACGCTGGGATCATGACCTGAGCTGAAGGCAGAGGCTTTAACCCACTGAGCCACCCAGGCACCCCTAATCTAAAAAACTTTTAATGTTTAATGGACCTCAGAACATTTTGACTATATTCATCTGTGAATCATTTAACTATAGTAAAGTGTGCGAAGTTTGCACTATACTCTGTATTTAACAAGTTTACAACTTGGGACTTGAAATAATTTGAGGACTCTGCTATTCAGAGCACAGAACATTCACGGAATGTTTATAGAATTTTAGAAATATTTAATTGAAATGTTATCTATCGCTACGTGTTCTAACTGGAACTTGTTTCAGTCAATTGATTACCAACTCCAGGTTCAACAAGTTTTAGTCTTTTTCACAATGTAGGGTTCTTCTTTTCAAGTAGTCCAAACCCCAACAGAACTATCTCTAATATTAGAGATAATGGACTGCCTTCTTCAGTAAGTCACATGCCACAGAAAACCACTATTGTTCATATTGTTTAAAATACTTAACTAAAGGGTTATCTAAAATTTTTTGAGTTGTGAACTTTTTTCTCCAGAGAGAACTGCCTTACATATTGGATGGAAACATACATGTAACTATGGTAACAACAGTAAAGCTTTCACTTCAAATTTTCTGTGGTATGATCTTAGTGCATTATTCCTATTGCTACTACAATGAATTACCACACATTTCATGGCTTAAAACATTAATTTATTACCTTACAGTTCTGTCCACCCAAAGTCTGAAATGGGTCTTGTGGGGCTATGTACCTCTGGGAAGCTCTAGGGGGCAATGTTTCCTTCCCTCTTCCAACTGCAGGAGGCCACCCTCATTTCTTTTCTTTTCTTTTTTTTTTTTTTTAAAGATTTTTCTTTTTATTTATTTGACAGACAGAGACCACAAGTAGAGAGGTAGGCAAAGAGAGAGGAGGATGCAGGCTCCCTGCTGAGCAGAGAGCCCGACGTGGGGCTCGATCCCAGGACCCTGAGATCATGACCTGAGCTGAAGGCAGAGGCTTTAACCCACTGAGCCACCCAGGTGCCCCACCCTCATTTCTTATGGGGGGCTCCCCTTCTTAGCAGAGCAATGGGGCATCCTCACATCTCTGACTCTGTCCTTCCCTTCTGCCTTCCTCTTTCTTTCGTGTTAAAGCACTTTGTGATTCCAGTGGGCTCACATAAGTATTCCAGGATAATCTTTTTAAGGTCAATTTATTAGCAATCTTAATTCCATTTGCAAATTTAATTCCTCTCCCCCTTTCTCATGTAACAAAACATATTCATAGGTTCCAGGAAGTAGAGCATGGGCATTTTTGGAGGTGATTATTCTGTAACTGACTTTACAGAACTTTTACATTTCTAGCAAATATGACATGTAAATACATTTAAAATGCATATATATGTATATAGATAGATATTTACATCTATATAATCTAGGGAGTTTTTAGATTTCTAGTAATTCCAATATTTAAATAAATACATTCAAGATCTATCTATATATCTATCTATGTATCTATCTGAACAAACATGACTTTGGAAACCAAATTTGTAAGGTTTTTAATTGAGCTCAGCCACTGACAGTTTTATATTGGTCATGAGTTACTTAAATTCTTGTTAAATTAAATTAAATAAGAAACGATAGTATTAACAGATCTCATTTATACTGTATCACTTCTTAGATAATTACTATTCTGACCATTCATAGTATAAATTAGATTTTTCTGTTTCTGTACTTTAAATAAAAAATGCATAGATACTCTTTTGTGTTTGACTTCTTTGGCTCAACATTATGTCTCTCTAACTCACCCATATGTTTATGCATAGTTAAGGATTTTTTGTCATTGTTCTATACTATTCTGGCATAGCATTCTATTCCATATTATATTCCACTGAATATAATACAATTTTTGATCCATTTTTTTTCTGATAGGCATTTGGGTAATTTGTTGTGTAGTTATTATACATAGTATAGTTCTGAACAGTCCAGTACTTATCTTTTGGTTAACACATGCATGCTTTTTGTTAGATATAAACCTTAAATTGGATTTATTGGATGTGTTGGACAGAATAATGCCCCCTAAAGATGTCCACACCTAATCCTTGAATATGTTACCTTACCTAGCAAAATGAATTTTACAGGTATGATTAAATCAAGGATTTGACTATGGGGAGATTATCCTGAATTATTAGGTCTGCTCAACCTAATCACAAGAATCCCTAACATCTGAGAACTTTTCCTGTCTGAGTTCAGAGTGGAAGGGAAATGTGATTACAGAAGAACACTTAAAGAGGGACGCGAACTTGTTGGCTTTGAAGATGGATAAATGAGTTCAAGAGCCAACAAATGGGGACAGTTTGAGAAGGTGAAAAGGGCAAGGAAAAGATTCTCTAGATCTTCCAGAAAGGAAATCAGCACTGCCAACACCTTGACTGAAACCCATGATGGACTTCTAACCTAGAGAATTGTTAGATAATACATCTGTGTTATTGAAAGCTACTAAATTTGTGGCAATATTTTATAGTAGCAATAAAAAAAAAATACACTGGATGACTGAGTAGTCATGTTCAGCCAGACCGTATGAATATACCTTTTTGTTAAATGAATTTAAGCCTGCATGATTTAAATTATTTGAAATTTGTTGAGGTTGTTTTTCAACATTTTACCATCAATATTCTGTCTTCTTATATTTGAAGTCTGTGTTTAATAAGCAATATATAGGGCACCTTGGTGGCTCAGTTGGTTAAGTGTCTGACTTCAGCTCATGTTTTGATCCCAGGGTCCTAGGATTGAGCCCTGCATTGGGCTCTCTGCTCAGCGGTGGTGTCTGCTTCTCCCTCTGCCTCTCTCAATCATGAATAAATAAATAAAATCTTTAAAAGAAAAATAAAAAGAAATCCTTTTAAAAATAATAAGCAATATAAAATAAAATTTTAACCATTTACTTGTAGTATTAAATCCATTCCATTTATTAAATAATTGATATGACAAAGATTATAGCTATCAGCTTATTGTTTCCTATTTAACATGTTATCTTTTAAAAAAATTCTACTTTGAGGTATAATTTGTATTTTAAAATGCACCCATTTTCCATACATCTCTTGAATTCTAACAAATATACATAATCATGACTATCACCAAAACCAAGATGTAGAACACTTTCTTTGCCCCAGGAAAGTACCATCCTGCTTCTTTTTCAATCAACTTATCACACCTCTGGTACCAGGAAATAATAATCTACATCATGTTCCTATTAAATTTGTTTTGTTTTTTGGCTGCTTTTCAGATAAATAGAAACTTGAAACCTGAATTATTTTGTGTCTGGCTTCTTTACACAGCATAAAGATTTTGAGATGTATTCATAATGTTATGTAAATTACTAGTTATTTTTTAAATCAGAGTAGAATCCTATTGTACGGATATATCACAATTTGTTTATCCATTCACCTTTAGGTTTTGATGATTATTAAGTAGAGTTAATATGAACTTTTTCACATAAGTCTTTCTGTATGAAAAAGTTAGCATTTCTTTTCAGGAAACACCTAAGAGTAGAATAATGGTTTATATTTAATTTCAAAAATAACTACCAGTGATTAACCCAAAGTGGTTAAAATTTTGCATTCCCACCAATATTTAAAAGAGAATCTGTTGTTTCATGTCACCACTGACAACTGGCATATTTACATTTTTAAATTTACCTTCAATTTAACTATAGTTGAGTGGAGTAGAATCTCAGTTTTGTTTAAGTTTACATGTTCTTGATAACTAATTATGTCAAATGTCTTTTTATGTGTTTATTGGCATGTATATATTTCATTTTATGAACTGCTTTTGTTCAGATTTTTTACCCATTTTTTTGGGTTGTTCATCTTCTTGTTACTAAGTTTTAAGAGCTTTTTAGATATTCTGGACACATATTATTAGTCTGTTAAATGGATTACTAGTTTTTTCCCAGTCTGACTTTAGCCTTTGCATTTTCTTAATGATGCCTTTTGAAGAGCAGAAAATTTTTTTTCTTTTAAGATTGATTTATTTTTTTATTATTTCATTTTATTTTCATTTGAATAACTTGTGATTTGTATGTTATTATATATATGTGTGTGTGTGTGTATATGTAGGTTTTTATAAATATAAATTATGGATGCCTAATTATAGTCTAATAAAGTTATTACTTTTCTACATTCCCTATTTTGCTAGTAACTTAGAATCTTTAAAATCCATTTTCAGGGGCACCTGGGTGGCTCAGTGGGTTAAAGCCTCTGCCTTCAGCTCAGGTCATGATCCCAGTGTCCTGGGATCAAGCCCTGCATCGGGCTCTCTGCTCAGCAAGGAACCTTCTTCCTCCTCTCTCTGCCTGCCTCTCTGCCTACTTGTAATCTCTGTCTGAAAAATAAATAAATAAAATCTCAAAAAAATTCATTTTGTATTATTATTATGATGGTGTTTTGTTTTACATATAATTTAAACTTCACAGGACTTTCTACAGTTGTTTTGTACACTCATTTATTTACTTTTTGTGGTGTATTTCAATTCCATTCTATATTTCTATGTCCACATTTTAGATCAGTTTTTTTCCCTGCCTGAAGGAAGATCTGGCTTTAATTTAGTCTTTTGTTTTTAACTATGTCCCTAATATTGACAACTTCCCTCAGTTTTTGTCTGCAAACATCTTTATTTCACTTTTACTTTTGAAGGATAAGAATATATTCACTTGTTATAGAATTCTAGGTTGGCAGTATTTTTTCTTTGGAAAAACAAAGATGTTATTCCACTTCCACTGCTTTCTGACTCCCATCATTAGTGGTGAGAAGACAGCTGCTATTTTTATGATTGATTTTTCTTTGAACACAAGGCACCTTTTTTCCTCTGGCTGGCTTTTAGGATTTACTTTTTTAGTCTTTTATTTGCAACAGCTTTACTGTGAAGTGCCTAGTTACACTTTCTTTTTGTATACAATGCTTAAGGTATAATTAGATTTCTTGTACTTATGAGTCTTTTATCATTTAAAAAATTTCGTAGCCATTATTCCTTTTAACACTTCTTTTGCCCCATTATTTCTCTCTTCTCCTTCTAAGACTTTGATCTTAATTATAATAGACCTTTGAAGAGTGCCCAAAATATCTCATATGCTCTGTTCAATTCTACATTTTTTTCTCACTACTTCAGTCTGTATATTTTTTTATGGACTTTCTCCTGTAACTGAAATTTTGTTTTAATGCGTCCATTTGAAACTATCCACTATTCATAATTTTAGATATCACATTTTATTTTCTGTTTGTAGTTCAACTCTTTTTTTCTTCTTGAGAGTCTAATACTTGGGTAAATTTCATTAACTTTTCATCTATCTTTTTCACTATGTTCTTTAACATTAATCATAGTAATTTTTAAGTATTTGTGCATTCTAATATATGGATTTTTGGTGTTCATTCTAATATATGCATCAATTCTCTGTCCTTTTCTTGATTGTTGGTCATATTTTCTTTTATTCATAGACCGTTTAAAACTTTTTAAAAATACCAGTCAGTGTGCAATGACATAATTCTAGAGGTATATTCCACTTAACAAAGTTTACCTTTTCCTCTGTAAGGCAAGTACCTGAAGAGTTAAACACCCAAACTGAACCAAAAATTCAGATGAGTTGGCCTTTGCTGAAGACTTAAAAGACTTTGTATACACCTGGTTTGTCTTTTTTCCTAAATATGACTCTCATAGACTTTTGATTGAGAGCGTTCCAAGTCAATATCCTTTACCTTAAAAGATTAAAGAGATTCAGTTCTGTTCAGTCAAGGATTTACCCTAACTCCACAGTCTTCCTCTGCCCCTGTGGCTTCACAGTTGTGCATAAGTCTTGCTGACAATGTTTTTAAAATAAGTGCCCTTTCTGTCATGTCTTGGTTTCACAAGTATCGCAGGTGTGATTTTACTGTGCTTTTTCAAACATTTGTTTTCTATTTTCACAGTCTCCTGTGTCCCCTCACTTTCCAGGTTATCACCTTTATCGAACTACTAAAAAGTTGAGTTTCTTCTTTGCCATTTTCCTTCTAGAGTCTCTATGCTTGTCCACAATTTGAAAATGTCTCCAGTAAAAAGTGGCTGAATATTGTCAACTTACCTTGGGAAAGGTCTCAACTTCTTTTATTTATGGATTTTTAGCACTTTATTCTTTATTGTTTCCAAGAGTTTTTGTTGCCTTTAAAAAATGTGATTAAGAAAAAAGAAGAAGAAGAAAAGAATCCACCATGTTTTTATTGTTTTATCAACCTTCAAGGTCATTTCTTCTCATATGGATTTCTAAAACTTCAAAACAGCAGTGCTGTGTCAAATTCTTACCATGTTTCATTTTTCTTTGATTTCTTATTCTGCAACCAAAAAGAAAAAGTTCTATGACTTAATTAAAATCTCATGTAATTAGACTATGTTCTTCTCGATAATCTCCCTTTTTAGTTACTCAAAGTCAAATGATTAGTAATTTTAGTTACACTGGAAATATTACAAATATGACATTTTACCATAGTCACATTCCTGGGGTTAGGGCATGAAAGTTCGTCCATTTTGGAATTCTACCTATCAAAATATCTATGTTTAAAATATCCCAAAACATTCATGAATTTACTCTCTAGTTAAATCAGTAAAACAGGCAGCAAGCCATCTAGGTATAGAACTGAAAGTACTCCCAATATTGTTATTTCTGCTCTCTTTATTATTTAACTTCTCTTTGAGAAGCATTCCCTCTATAGAAGGTTTGCTTTGATGACAATTGGGTGCGAAGGTTGTTAGCTGTGGAAAGACAAAGATCTTCTAGACAAAACATTGCCTTTCCTTCTGCCCCATAACTACTCGACATTTAAATAATGAGAGTCTAATTTGTGTCAGATTCTATTCTGGGTACTAGGGATAATGCAATGAGTAGACAAAATACCTGCTCTAGTACAACGCAGTAGTAGCCCCAGAAAAATAAATTTTTTAAATATACTATTAGATATAAAATATCTTTTATGTCAGAAATTTAAGACAACTGAATTAAAAAAAAATTTTTAATAAAGCAGGAATGGGGGCTAGAAAGTGTCTTAGAAAGAGTTGATGGTTGAAATTTTTTATAAAGTGATCAGTGAAAGCCTCACTGAAAGTTGATATTTGAATAACAATGTTAAGACAATCCTCTTCAGTTTTGTTTTTAGCCAAAAACAAAACTGAAGAGGATTGTCTTAACATTGTTGCTACTTTTCTTCCTATATTTTAAATCTTAGTTTTCTTCTTCAGAAGAAAACTATCTATCAATGGTCTTTTTAAAATTTTAGGTCTACTTGTACACTTTATAATCTGTGTTTCTCAAAGTGCAATCTGAAAACCAAATGTCTTAGGATAATCTCTAGTCACTTTGCCATAGCAATTTCTAAACTGAACACAAAAATTTGAGTCTGAAATTGGTTATTATATCCCTAACTTTTAACAAGCACCCATTTTGATGCTTATGCAAAACAAATTTGATAACAACTTCCTCTGATGAGGAAATTATTAAATCTATTTCCCATGGCTTTCCCTGGCACACATATGTTGGCAACACCTTTGCATCTCTATTGTCTGGTAATAAATATCCATTGAATAAATTAAAGCATGAGAGGCTTTCAAATAATTCCTGCACAGAAATGTCACCTGTGTGTTCTGTTCATAAATTCCAATGGATTTTACCTGGTTGTCTTTTAATTTTTGAAAAAAGAGCCATCATCTTGAGCAGAAAATTCATATTTATTTTCTAGTTTCAACATCACATTTTAGTCTATGTCACATGAAAATTATTTACCAATTAAACTCTTTATTTGTATTGGTAACATATTGCCAAACAATGCTATTTAATAAATAACCACAAAACCTCAGTGGCATAGAAGAATAAACTGACCATCCATTAGATCATAAAGATCTATGGATAGATTGATTTGGGGATGGGTTCAGGTGATTTCAAATGGGTTCACTCATGCACTTGTGCTCAGCTGAAGGCTGATTGGGTTGTTCCTGAATGTCCTGAGCTTAGACAGCCTGTCTTTGTTGCATATGGCATCTCATCTTCTAGGAGACTTGGAGAAGGGCAAAATTTTGGAGATTGGATAATTTGATATTATGTGTGGACAATATCTGAGGGGTAGAACTAATAAATAAATCCTAAACTATTCTTATAGTCATTCAGAATTTGGCCATAACAGCAGTGTTGATCTTTAGTTAAGTTAAAATTATTAATAAAATTTGGGGTGACTGGGAGGCTCATTTGGTTAAGTGTCTGCCTCAGCTCAGGTCATGATCCCAGGGTCCTGTGTTGGGCCTTGTGGTGGGTACCCTGTTCAGAAGTGAGCCTGTTGCTCTCTCTCTCTCTCTGCCACCCTCCATCTCTCTTTCAAAAAAAAAAAAAAAAAAAAGTAAAATTGGGTTTTAAACAAGATTTGCATAATACACACATTACTAGTATTGAAAGCAAGAAAAGTTACACTTAAACAACAATAACAACAAGGAGGAAAATGAAGGAATTTAGATTTCACCTAAATATAAGGAAGAATTTTGCATCAGGACTTCCAGCAAAAGGAATAAGCTGCTTCATGAAGTAATGATTTTTCCCAACACTGACAGCTTTATGAGCTCTATGGTATTTATATGCGTTGTTTTAGAGTGGATTTTAAACCTTAGAATAAACTGGTCTAATCTCTATGATTTCTTCTAATCATTAGATATTATTATTTGTAAATAAAAATTAAGCTGACATGCAATAATCACAAAAATGGAACTATAAATTATACATGAAGTTCTATGTAAATTCAAATTAAGAATGAACTTAAAATAAATATCAACTAACATATTATGATGTAGGTTGTTATAGTGGATAATTTTCTTGTTTGGGTATGTTAAGTTTTAATTTAGTCTGTGTCACAAATTGTCATACACATTTTCTGTCATTTGGTATGTTACTTGATCTGTTTCCCTCAACTGTAAATGTACAGTTAGATGACCTACGTGACATGAGGGAAAGAGTCATGTGGATAGCTATATTAGGAATATTTTAGGCAGAGGAAATAGTAAGTGCAAAGACTATGAGGTAAAGACATGCCTGGGTTATTAAAGGAACAAAAGGTTTTTGTAGCTGGAGCAACATGAAAGAGGAAGACAATGAAGTTGAGAAGTGGTTCAGATCGATGTTCAGGCGACATTGTGAAGACTTTGGAGTTTCACCGGAGAGGGGATGCAGAGCAATGACAGACACTTCAATTCCAGTTGCAGAACAGTGAAGAGACTGTGGAAGACAAGCAAGGAAGCAAAGAGGTCAGTCTTAGTCATAATAGTCCAGGATAATGAATCTTAAAGAGCATGTCGGTGGTACAGTGGTAGAGCAGGGTTGCAAATGGATGGCACTCCACTGACGGGATTTGCTGTGTGCTATTGGAGGAGGTCATCAAGAAGACTTGACCACCAGTTGACACTCGAGTTAGGCTTGGGCAATTGAGGCTTCTTACCCTAACTCCTGTTCTTGGAAAGTATGGTATTGTCCACTGTTCCTACAAAGGGGCCCACTTCCAAGGACTGAGAGAGCAACGGGGTGTTGAGAACCTCTGGACAATATTTGTGACTAAATCCAGTGAGGGCTTCTATATACAAACTTTTAAGATGTGGTGGGCTGGTGCAGAAAACTATTCATTTTGCAGCTGCCAAAGACAAGCCTGGTAAGTAAATTCCCTTGTTCATTAAAACTTCCACCTACTTGGTGTGCCTGGGTGGCTCAGTCATTAAGTGTCTGCCTTCGGCTGAGGGCATGATCCCAGGTTCCTGAGATGGAGCCCCACATCCGGCTCCCTGCTCGGTGTGAAGTCTGCTTCTCCCTCTCTCACTCCCTCTGCTTGTGTTCCCTCTCACTGTGTCTCTCTGTCAAACAAATAAATAAAATCTTAAAAAAAAAAAAAAGCCTGCCACCTACCAATCTGGAGTAAATAAAGACTTTATTTATTTATGAGAGAGGAAGAGAGAGACAGAGGGAGAATAGGAGAGAGAGAGAGCTCATGTGCACAGAAGCAGGAGCAGAGGGAGGGGCAGAAGGACAGGGAGAAGCAGACTCTCCACTGAGCAGCCCCTGAGCAGGAAGCCCTAGATGGGGCTTGATCCCAGGACCCCAGGAGCATGACCAGAACTAAAGGCAGATCTGAGCCAAAGGCAGGTGCTTAACTGAGTGAGCCACCCAGGCACCCTCTCTTGCCTTGCATACATAGGGGCTGCTTTCAGATTATTTCCAGGAAACTCCCAAGGAGGTTATGAACCAATGAATATGATAAAGAGAAGCCAATTATAAATGCAAGAAGTGAATCAGAGTTTTGGGTAAGCCAATTATTGGCTGATTAGGCTGTTTTAGATTTTAGTCAACAGAAGCATATCCCAAAACCAAAGGTGTAAATAATAAAACAATTTTTTCCATTGGTATGTTACAGTTTTTAAAAGTTCTAATTAACAGTATTATTAAATTGAAAATTTTTAGATTTATCTAGGTATTAAAGCATTACATTATGTATAGGAGACTTTCTTAATTAATATACTGATTTATATTTTTCTGATTTACTGAAAGACAGAATAACATATAATCAAGTGTAAGACTAGCTTCTTTGAATCTCAATTCTGCATTTTGTGGGTTTTGTGACCTTGGGAACTTACCTAAGTTCTCTGGGTGCTCTAATTTCCTTACCTATAAAATGAGGCTTATTAATTACCATGCATGATGCTTCTAAGGATGAGCAGTGTAGGAAAAGATGCTTATAATGGTATTATATAGCTAACTATCACCATCATAAATGAAACTCATTCCCCTCACAACAGCCCTATGAAGTAGCAGAGTGAAGTGCCAGGTAATTTTGATCACTGCACAAACAGGTTAATTCAGAACTTGCGAGCTGGCAAAGGAGGCAAGAGTGTTACAGACTTGAGGTTAGGGAGAGGAAAAACCTCTTGATCATGGAGGTGAGATATATCTCATTTTACAAGTTGCCTAGAATAAGCATTTCTCAGCATGTTTTTCCTTCCAGCTCCTAGAATATAAATGTCACCACTGAAAGGAAAACATCAATAAAGTAGAGGCTTGAAAAATCTTCAAATTCATCCTATGAATAAACGCTTCGATTTTTTGTTTACAGAGAAAGCACAATGCATATAACATAGAAATCATCTAGAAGAAGGGTCATTGATGTCATCCACACTCTGCAAGTTAAGGAAAATTCCTCTGGGTAAATCTTATGTTATTGAAATATGCCATTTGAAGTGTGTATAGCAAATGCAAAATGATAAGACAGGAATAAACCATTTATTAATAAACACTAACAGTTAAAAATATCCTGTATTATTAGATTATATCTATCAGTTCAGTAAACTGAAAGGCAGTACCTAAGGCTAGGAAATAGTCCATTTTTTCATTTATTAAAAAAAAATCAGGTGTTTGCTTTTGAGGCTCTGTGGAGTGCAACAGAATAAGCCCACATTAAACTTGTCTTTTTTTAAATATTGAAATTTTGAGGTGGAATGATATTTTATCCCTTAAAAATATCCAGCTTGTAGAGGCATAAGTGACATAAAATCAACTGCCAAGTATTTAGTAGACAGAATCTGGTAAGTTTTGATGTATGTATACATCTGTGAAACCGTAAAAATATTTTTACAAGCCTAAATAAGCTTTATTTTCAACAAATTTAGTACCTCATGGTGACCTTTCATTCATAGCTTATATACTTACAGTTCTTCCTCATTGATTTTATATGTAAAATTATACTAACATTTTCTTATGTACCTAAAACTACGTTATCCTTTTCCATACCTTGCCAATTATTCAAGGATCAGCTCCAATAACACACTCTTTGAAACTTTTCTGATGTCCTCTTCAGAAGAAACCTTCTCCTCTTTGAACAGCCTTTATTCTGTTTTATGTCCCATTGAATATATTATCTTACACTTAACTTGCAGATTAGTACATTCCTTATAGATCATAAATTTCATGAGGCAGAGAATCTGATTTATCTTTGTACCCATTTCAAAGCCTAACATGGAGTGTGTATTGAACTGAGTATAGTGCAGACTGATGAACAAAGATTTTCTAACCTAAATTTGCAAGTATGTTCTTCATTTAAAGTATCAGTTAACTATCCAGACAAGAAGATTTACCAGAATGAAGGAGAGGGGGAAGGGAGGGTGAGAGGTAAAAAGGAAGGAAAGTAGAAAGAAAACGACCACCAGGAGAGACAATAGCTTTAGGTTTTTTAGTGGTAAAGATTACGGAGATGTATTAAAATTCCTATCTGAAAACTATTTTAGGAATATTGGCACTTGCACACATTAGTGCGCTCATATAAGAAAAGTAATTACTAGTTATTCTGACATATTGAAATTTAATTGCATAATTCATGTAGGAGCTACATAAGAAACTTAATATAACACTAGTAGGGGGTGCCTGGGTGGCTCAGTCCTTAAACCACTGTCTTTGGCTCAGGTCCTGGGATTGAGCCTCACATCAGGCTCCCTGCTGGACGGGAAGCCTGCTTCTCCCTCTTCCACTCCCCCTGCTTGTGTTCCCTCTCTTGCTGTCTCTCTGTCAAATAAATAAATAAATTCTTAAGAAAAAAAAAAAAAAGAAAGAAACAAAACTAGTAGGAGCAAAGGAGTCACTTTAGTCATAAATAACAAAAATTCATCCTCCCCAGGAAACAAGTTTGTTTGTTTATTTAAACCTTTGTCCATTTAGATTCAGAACTTGCACTGAACCATTTTCTCCAATATGGCATGGCTTGTGTTTAGGGACTTTAGATGTATAATAGCCAAAATGTAGTCCAAGGGCAATATATGTTTAAATTCCATACAGAACTTTATTTTACTTTTATCATTTGATTTGTAAACTCTCTTTTCCCTCCTCATAACAGAGTATACAGTGAACTTGGCAAACATAGATAAGGATATTAGAAACTTGAGTTGATTTAACACATACAACACATTAGGGGCTGGAGAGAAGGAGCTGAATGAATATAAATGAGCATAGAACTGGTATACAAAATTGTCTTTCATATATACACAAAATTTGGGGGTAGGACTGGATATTTAAAATGTGAAATATTTTAGAGATATTAAATCATGGATATAATGCATATAAATACATATATATATATATATATACATATACATATGTATATATATATATACAACTTATATGAAGCTCTTCTATCTTAGCCAGGCTACACTCTTCTCCTAAAAAAGATCAGATGGTAAACACTAGTTAGTGCCTTCCATACATTTTTAATATATTTTTCATTCATGAAAGGCAGAAAATTCCTAAGACTGTCTGTGTACATCTTCAAAACACAAAACCAGCATCAAAATAATAGAAACAAAGGCAAACATAATGAACCCTGAGAAAAATATCAAACATATTAGACTCCTGCAGTTAGGTGTGACAAGTAAGTATTGGTTTTGCTTATAAGACCCCACTAAAGCAGAACAATGGGTCTGATGGTACAGGATAAATGTCTCTGATAGGATGCTGAGAGTGTTATTTATGGTTGTTTATAAAATATCCTGTCACAATGGCAGGCTGCTTAGGACCTCAGTATTTATGGAGTGGCCTTTTAGGTGCCCTCTGGTATACAAAATATTTAAGGAAGGAATAGAAAGTATGTTCAGCTTTGCCACTGTAAAATTGCCCCTTATCTTTCCCAACAACATGATCAGTCAAAAGCCAAATGTGTGAAATTTTCACAAAAGGAAACATACATGTGTAATCAGCTTGCAAATTTCTGTGAGGTGTTGTTTATCTTTTGTTTTGTTTTACAGAACCTCTTTATCAGATTAAGGATGTTTTCTATTCTTCCTAGTTTGCTGATGAAAGTTGTTTTAATATGTTTTTCTTTTTGTCACATGCTTTTTTGCATCTACTGAAATTGTTTCTGTCCTTAAAGCTGTTAATATGGTGAAATATCCTGCTTTATATTCTAATATTAAAATGACCATGTGACCTGAAACTAAACCCATTCAGTCAAGGCACAGTATTATTCCTGTATAATTTACTTACAACAATTCATTTTGATCTCTAAATTTAAGATAAAGACTGGCTTGTATTTCTTTCCTGTAAAAGTCCTCATAAAATTTTGTTACCAATGTGATAATGGTCTCATAGAATGAGCTAAGTTTTCTCACATATTCTATTTTCCCACAGAATTTCTTCCTTCAGTGTCTGGGAAAAATTATAATGAGACCATTTAGGACTGGAGGTTTCTTTGACAATCTGCTTTTATGTGCAACTTCAAATTCGTTAATATAAATAAAATATTTACATCACCTATAATGCTTTTTTCCCTAGAGATGTATCTAATTATTTGTCAAATATATTACCATAGGATTTTCAAAGTATCTTATTATACTTTTGGATATCTGTAAAAACTATGTAGATATCTTATTTTTATTCCTGGTATTATTACTTCAGTACATTTTAACTTAATATAAACACTGACATTTCTCAATTTATAGTGGTCTTGCTATTTCCTTTTTAATGTTCTCTTGTATTCTTGGTTGTCTTCTTATAGATTAAACAAATATTTTTATTTTTCTATTTTTCCCTTCACTTAGTTTTCATTTTATGTATGTTTGTATGTATACGTGTGCACACCCATACTCTTCTTTTTAGTGGTTACTTGAGAAATTACAATACACATATTTCAGTTACTACATTCTTATTTAAATTATTACTTTTGCCATTTTTTTTTAAAGATTTTTTTACTTTATTTATTTGTCAGAGAGGGAGAGTTCGCATGCACCAAGTAGGGGAAAAGGCAGGCAGAGGGAGAAGCAGGCTCCCTGCTAAGCAAGGAGCCCAATGAGGGACTCAATCCCAGGACCCTGGAATCATGGCCTGAGCCACCCACGCACTACTACTTCTACATTTTCTAAAACAATACTGGGACCTTGAATTGAATTAATGTACTTCCAGATGTTTACTTTTTTCATGATATTTAACCTACATGTTTTAAATTACATTAGACAGTATTATTTTTTGTCTACTTAACAGTTACTCAAATATATTTACTCTTTGTAAGGCTTCTTACTATTTTTTACATGCTTCTACTTTGTTCTAGAATTTTTTCTTCCCAATTTCTTTTTGATTTTATCTTTTTGTTTGTGTGACACTGTTGCTATCAATTTGCTTTAGTATTTTTCTTGAAAATGCATTTATTTTGCTTCAAATATTACAGAATATTTTGACAGGGCATAAATTTCTAGATTGACATTTTAACTTTTCTTTCACTACTTAAAGATGTCTTATTATTTCCTTCTGGCTTACTTCATATTTGCTAAAAAATAACTGTCAGTCTTAGTTTTGCTCCTGGCAGGTGTTTTTCCTTCTGATTTAATATAAGATCTTTTACCTTGGTTTTTAAAGCAGTTTATTAGGATATACTTAGGTGTTGGAAATGTTACCATTTCTAGTAGATGTTATAAATCATATCGATATATCAAATCTTTCTTGTGATTCATAGAATAAAAACCAAAAAGAAAGGAAAGTACACAAAATAAGTTGATAAAAGAAGATATAGATAATTATTCAACTAACTCAAAAGATTAAAAAGGAGAGAAAAGGTGATATTACAGTGGAAGGTGTGAAATGGACAGAGAGAGATCACAAGCAGACAGAGAGGCAGGCAGAGAGAGTGGGAGAAGCAGGCTCCCTACTGAGCAGAGAGCCCAATGTGGGGCTTGATCCCAGGACCCTAAGATCATTACCTGAGCTGAAGGCAGAGGCTTAACCCACTGAGCCACCCAGGCGCCCCTGAAGGTGTGAAAAAGAGAATAAGGAAAGGAAACTTGTCAAATGAAATAAATCAGTAATTTTATTTATTTATAATTATATTTAAAATTTTAAAATGTAACTAAAAAGCTAAGGTTGTTAGATAAGATATAAGTACACAAAACCCAGTGTATGCTGGGTTTTCTCAAAGGGCTTAACTGAAAATTAAGGTAACAGAAAGACTATAGAGACATAGAAAAAGATTAAGCTTACAAGTAGTATCCAAAAGAAAGTTGTTGTAGTTGTTGCCCTATTAGACAAAGTAGATTTAGGGGCAAGTGATGCTAGACAAAACCTGGAACATTTATTTTATTTTATTTTATAAGATCTTATTTATTTATCTGACAGAGACAGAGATCACAAGTAGGCACAGAGGCAGGCAGAGAGAGAGGGGGAAGCAGGCTCCCCGCTGAGCAGAGAGCCTGTTGCGGAACCCAATCCTAAGATGCTGAGATCACTACCAGAGCCAAAGGCAGAGGCCTAACCCACTGAGCCACCCAGGCGCCCCCCTGGAACATTTATTAGTACAATGAAGGCCCATGCAACACTCTAGAAATACACTAATAGCATCTGTTATGTCAAAAATACACCTATAGGTAAATCTGCTCAAAGCATTTTTGAATAGGCTTTATTAGGCAGATGTCTGCAAGGTATAGTTATCATTTTTTTGTTTCTAATGTGAAAAATTATTTTCTCTTAGCAAAGAATCAAAGTTCAAATTTTAAAGCTGTATGAATATTTACCTCAATTGGGCTAAAAAAAACCCTGCTTTTGAATTCCTATTTGTGATTCTTAAGTAAATATTAAAATTCTGAACATCCTGACTGAGAACCAAAATAGAATGTGACATAAGTATGACCAAAAAAACAACTTTTTTACAAAGAGGACATCTAATGCAGACAATAGAAAGTGCTCTCAGACTATGGAAATCTAATTTTTCAGTCAAGAATGTCTTTTAGGCTAATGTTTGTTTGTTTTTTTCCTGGTCAATCTAGCCTTGTCTATCTCAAGATTTCATGGCAATTAATTGATCTTTGCAGAGCCTCTTATGCACTGAAAGCATGTGTAATAGATTGGAGATTGCAATTAGAACTAAACTGACTTTGACTTTAGCTTTCTTCCATGCAGGTAGTCTAACTACCTTTGTTTTTTAAATATCAACTTGGCAGAGCAGAGTTAAGATCAACACATTGGACAATATTACCAACTGATCTCATTTGAAAACAAAATTGAGAATCAAGTGTCTTAAGTGGTTTTATTCCTTTCAACAATTTACTTGAGCATTTGTAGAAGATACTTTTATAGTCATCACAAAATGACCTTTTGGAGAAAGCACTCAACATGCTGAGTGAGTGCCCGTTTTGATAATGGGATTCAAACAACTAAATAATACAATTGACTTGAAAAAAAAAAAATGACTCTGACCTGTCTAGAAATTTGCTTCTCATAGGAAAATATCTGAATTTATTTGAGAATATATGAAGCACTTTTCCATATATGAAATTTCAGATTATATTTGAAATGAAATATTTTATACTTCCATGCACATTATGGTTTGGGACAGGTAGTATAATTTTATGTGCATTTTATATAAGCAATTAATAGAAGTTATCTGAATGATGATGTTTCATTAATTTTTAGAGTTCAGTTTGATTGCCTCATTCAGACTGAAAAACCATTTTGAAGTCAGGTCTTCAAAATGTCTGTACGGATCATGTATAAACCATGTCCTGGCTAATTTGTTTTCATTATGTAGCCAGAAACCTTTCCCATTTTATCCATTAGTTTTTTAGTGTAGACTTGTAGGTAGTAAGATGATCCAAGAAAACGTAGTAATTTGCTTTGGGAAATGTAAAAAATTACCTGGACATATCAAGTGAGAATATATATCAAATGAAAGTAATGGCAACTGAGATTAATAAAGGAAGTGAGACTATTACTAATCCTGTTATCATATTTTAAGTATAAGTAAACTGTGATTCAGTGAAGTTATGTGAACTTGATCAATGTCATATCACACAGTTAATGCCATGCTCTCCCATGTCTATTTTCCTATAAAGGCTCTTTCCTTACACCACAATGTTTATTCTATATAAATACACATGTTGAAGAACAAATTGGTATTAAAGATAATAGCAGATTAAACACCTAGGCATTTTGAAGAAGTTTCTATAAATGAGCAGTTACCTAGAGAAAATGATCTTTGATATGGATATATTATTTCTACTGGGGCTACATACATTTAGAACTTAATTATTGATATAAAGTGTTTATACGCAATAAATCATGCAATTATAAATGTCATGTTTGGAAGTATGAAACAGAAGTATGTCTTGTTCAGTTTTTAGGTAGAAGAAAAGTAAGAATTCATATCTCAAGGTGTGAATTAAATCAATGAAGTAGAACTTTCTGAGTACCATAGGTCCTGGGATGAAACCAAACAATACGGAATTTGTAGAGATTGGATCCTAGTAGCTACCTGAATATGCAGAGATGTCTAATTTACCATATACTTTTAGTTGTATGTAACATTAGGTAATGGAAAATTCATAAGTGTATAAAATATGAGTGGAGTAATGATTTGACGTTAGCGAAAAAGTATTTGCACTGACCGATGTCATTGCTTTTTTACTGTCTTCAATTATACTTTTTCTATTTCATTCACACAACTCTTTGATACTAATGTCATACTTTAACAAAAAGTTCACCAAGGTTGAGACATTGCAAAGAAATAAGAGAAAATTGTTTACCAGCCCACTAAATCATTATATGTAGTAACTTGTTCTCAGGTAAAGAAGTTATTTTTAAATCATATACTGAAAAACTGTTTAAATTAAAACATCTATGGATATTTATATTCTAAAAAATTTGTGTAATGCAACTCTCATAAACTTTACATACTTTGCAGGAAATCAAATGGATAATTACCAAAATACCGTTTCACAGAAATATTTAAACACAGAACACATCCAAAAATTTCTTGTTTATCTATTGCTGATCTATATCTTTTATTTAATCTTGAAATTTAAATCCTACACATTATCTGTTATGACTAAATTTACATTACAGATCATCATAGTCCCACTAAACACTCCTATTACCGTAATTTACACATCCATACTCAGCACACATAGAGATTTTAGATGGGTGTATTATCTATTACATTTAATTCTTTTTTTTTTAAGATTTTATTTATTTATTTGACAGACAGAGATCTCAAGTAGGCAGAGAGGCAGGCAGAGAGGGAGAGAGGGGGAAGCAGGCTCCCTGCTGAGCAGAGAGTCTGACGTGGGGCTTGATCCCAGGACCCTGAGATCATGACCTGAACCGGAGGCAGAAGCTTTAACCCACTGATCCACCCAGGCGCCCTATTACATTTAATTCTTAATAAGCCAAGAATGTAACCAATACACTGTCACATTTGGAAAGAAACTTCTATTTTTTGTTTTTTTTTTTTTTGTTTTTTTTTTTTTAAGATTTTATTTGTTTATTTGACAGAGAGAGATCACAAGTAAGCAGAGAAGCAGGCCGAGAGAGAGGAGGAAGCAGGCTCTCCACGGAGCAGAGAGCCCGATGTGGGGCTCGATCCCAGGACCCTGGGATCATGACCTGAGCTGAAGGCAGAGGCTTTAACATACTGAGCCACCCAGGTGCCCCTCTATTTTTGGTTTTATATTTAAATCAATACTGCTAAAGAATTGATCTTCTCCTTATACATTTATTATATGCATTTTTATATGTATATTTTCTATTAAGGGCTTTTAAAAACTATTTGTCATACCGGATACTTTTGCATTTATATACTGTATCACAAACAGGACAGGCTAGTTGGAGGCATGTTAGCACTTCAGAACATTTCTGCATTAGCTACTTCTCCCAGAAACACATATGATTTGGGTTTTCCTCCATTATAGCAGCACACAATATGAAGAAATCATATCAGTATTGATTTACAACATAGATAATTACAGAAGAATGTGTGAGAAAGCTTTCTAATAGAATTCTGTCAATCAACTCCAGGCCCAACTTTCTCATTATGTGTTTGCTGAAACTATATGATGGAATTTGTCTGGTGACATTTCAGGGATAGTGACTTTGATTTCAAAGGAAATGTTTCAGGTTCATTTCATTACCTTAGAAAAGTAAAAGCAAATTTGCCTTATAAAAAGCAATTACTTCTTAGCTGACCAGTGCACAATAGCAATATAAGAGAGATTTCTCATTCCACTATTCAAATTCTGAACCAGCAAACTAGTGTTTGATTTTGCTTTAAGCCAATTTTACCATGTTTGAATTGCAAAAGCATTTAATCTTCATAAAGTAGGTTATTATAATGGAGATCATATTGTATTGGTATGGAATACCAGCTAAAGAACAACAGGGTGGGATTTCTTCCCCAGAATTTATACCATTTAAAAAATGATATTTGGTAGAAAACATTCATGAAATTAAAAAAAAAAAATAAAGAAAACAGATTTTAGAGTGAGACATCATGTTATTTTTTGCTTTGCAGTTGTATTTATATCCCTTTCAGATTATAGTTCTATGAATTTTTAAGTGATGGATGCAAAAAATATTTCCATTCAACTAAAATGACTGTTACGAACAATATTGGAAAAATCTGGCCGAATCTATTTCCATTTATCTTTAGTATTTTAAATTTACTCTCTATAATAAAATATATTTCATACTTCTATAAGCTTTTTAGAATAAAAGTATTTTCATTTAATTTTTAATAGATAATACAGAGCAGGTAGTATTAGCAGGAAGTGGCATCACACCTCAAGTGGAGACTTAAGGAAGACCAACTCTGGGAACCGTTGTGAAAATTTTATGAAGAAAACCAACATATTAAATGAAGTAAAGTGGTTCAAAACCCTGGACTTCTTACCTCAAACCAATGGAGATTTTTATTTCTGGTGGAAGAAAGGAACAGTTAGTGAGACAACATCCTTAATCCTGATGATCCTTCCTTCTCATCTTTACTGCTAAGACTGGCATATTCATCATATGGATTATTAATTTCTCAAATATCTGGAATTTGTCAGCCTCCACACATTTTTAAATTTAAAGTACACTTTGTACTTAAAAAAACAAAACAAAACAAGAAATTGGTGAGGCTATTTGCAAGTAGAGATCCCCTTCAGTACCAAATCTAATAAGGGGTTAGATGAAAGCTACTGATCATAAAAATTGTCCTATAAATACAGTGGAGTGGTAAAACCTAAAATTTGAAATTAACAAAGAGAAAAAAGATGTGCTTAGATTAAACAAGTTTTTTTTATTAGCATCACTTCAATTTACTTTCTAAAATAAATACCCAGTGTGAAAAACATGAAAAGAGAGAAAAAGTATCAACAAATAAACAGCATTGAAATGTAGAAAAAGTTGGGGTGCCTGGGTGGCTCAGTGGGTTAAAGCCTCTGCCTTCGGCTCAGGTCATGATCTCAGGGTCCTGGGATCTAACCCCACATCTGGCTCTCTACTCAGCGGGGCCTGCCTCTCCCTCTCTCTCTCTGCCTGCCTCTCTGCCTAATTGTGATCTCTGTCTGTTGAATAAATAAATAAAATCTTAAAAAAAAAAAAAAAAGAAATGTAGAAAAAGTTGATCTCCCAATTTAAATGAGTTTTAAGTGTCCACCATTGGAATTAGTAATAACCATGGTATAAACAGATTTTAGTATTTTATTTAATTTTTTTAAAGATTTTATTTATTTGAGAGAGAAAATGCAAGAAAGGGTGGGAAGGGCAGAGGGGGAGAGACAAGCTGATTCTGGCTGAGTAGGGAGCCCCAACTGGGGCTCGATCCCAGACCCCAGGAACATGACCTGAGCTGAAGGCACGCTTAACTGAGTCACCCAGGTGCCCCAGATTTTAACATTGTAAATAATAAAATTTTATATATGTATTTATCTATGAAAATTACTGAAAGGAAACCTATTTTGGACTTGAATCCAGAGGCCAGGAAGGGGAGCTGTCACATCCTACCACTTGTAATTGCGGCCCAAAACAAGAAGAGACTAATCTTTCAAGTCCGTGCTATTTTAGATACTACTTTACTACCCCAGGAGGAGGAAAAAAGATTTTCCTCCTTCCCTGGCAATAGCTCAGCCAATGAGAGAGTGTCATAACTCTCCCAATCAAAAGCCACTATACTTTGAATTCCCAGTTTACTCCAAGGGCCTTTTTGTTTATAACCTCCATCCCAACATCCCCCTTTTCCTCTATAAAAGAGTTGGGTTTTTCCTTTCTTTTTCAGACTTACCTACAGTTTCTCCATAGCTATCTTGTCCTGGATTATAATTCTCTGCTATTCTTCAATAAAGCCATTTTTTTTTGTTTTTTTTTGGTGGCGGTTTTATTTTGAAGGTTAACATATCTATTTATATATGTTTTGTGTGAGTGTCAAAATATTAAGGACAAGAAATAAGAATGTGCCATGTTATTTTCTGCTAAAGTGTGTTAACATTTTTGAATGTTATCTGAATATATAGTAATTTTTACAGTCTGATATAAGAAGTGATTTAAATATCACTATATGTTAATAAATGATTTAAATTTTTAATTCAACACTACCATGCTTAGAGCCAATAGTCAAGTGATTTATTTTTTGTCAATGGAACTGCAATAAATTTTTATGCATCAAATAAGTATCAATGAACCTTGTAAGGCTATAAAACTCTATCTTTACAATAGTAAGTCTAGCAGATAAATTTGAGTTTTTATCTCTATAAGAACAAAAAAGAAAACCATGACTAAAAATGACATATGAACTTCACCACATAAATATTAAAGAATAAAAGGAAAAATGTAAAAACCCATAATAAAATATACATTTGTAGGAACAAAGAGGATGTAAATCACCTAAATGGGGCACAGTAAGTCCAACAGAATACAAGAGAATGGAAATAAGGTAGTGAGGTGTCAGTGGACAAATAGAAGAATGAAGCATGAGTCAGAGTTTCAACACCAATCAGGATAAATGGGAGAAACACATGCAACACGCCTAAGCCTAAGTGAAAAAACACTTTTGGGCAGGGGAGACATTTACAATTGGAATTCTAAACTAAAACTCACATTTAGCATTGCACATAGAAATACTTAAAGTTAGGGCACCTGGGTGGCTTAGTCAGTTAAGTGTCTGCCTTCGGCTCAGGGCAGAATCTCAGGGCCCTGCAATCAAGCCCTCTCCTTCTGTGCTCTCTCTTGCTCTCTCTCTCAAATAAATAAAAAAAAATCCTTAAAAAAGAAATACGTATAGTCACAAAACTGGAGTTTTTTTAGACATAGACTGTTTTTGTGAACTTGAGAAAAATAGAATCAAGATCTGAGGTTACTTGGCAACATTTGCTGAGGTGAAAATAATTTTCAGGTATTTTAAAAATAGGACTCAAATGCTATTTTAAGTGTAGAGGAGGAAAAATAATTTTTGTCTCTACCCTTCTAAATTCTTGGCTGAGACACTCCTGTAATAAAAGACAGATTAACAAGAGAACAAGACACAGAAATGTAATAACATATGTAACTCCTGAATACATGGGAGGTAAGCAAGAAAACTGAGTAACTCTCTGAAATGGCCCAAGATGTCACTTTAAATACCATCTCTAGCTAAGGGCAAAAGATGTTGAGTTTGGTGCTGCCAGTTATGGGAGATTTTCTGGCAAAGCATAGTCAACAAGTGCATGGTTGTTACACAGATATAAGTCCATGCTTTCTCCATTAATAAGAGGTTCTGGAGATTTAGTTATCCTCTTCCTGGCACACAGAAGAGACAACTACAATTGGAGATTTCCTTTATAAATGTAAATGTTTCTAACAAAAGGGTTGACTTCTATTTGGTTTTCAGAGTCTTCCCTATGTCTCCTATTTCTTAATAATCTGCTCAAGATAATCTTTACACCAAAAAGGCATATTTTGGAGTGGCAAATTCTGCTCCCCTTCATAATAAAATGTTCAATTGTCACATAGTCTTATCCTATGTTTTAATTAAGAGATCTTAATTAAAATGAAAAGGGTCATCCACATTCTTCGAAGCTCTTTCACTTTTATTTAGAAAGTTCAAGAATTATTTAAAAAAACTGAGAGATAAATTCCTGACAGATATCTCTCTTCTTTTCTTTATATAGAGATGATTTATGGTATTGGTGGCTTAGTCAGTTAAGTGTCTGTCTTCAGCTCAGGTCATGATCTCAGTTTGGGTCCTGGGATCCAACCTCTTCTCAGCGAGGAGCCTGCTTCTTCCTCTCCCTCTGCTTCTGCCCCTCCCCCTGATCCTGGTCCCTCTTGTGCATGAACTCTCTCTCTCAAATAAATAAATAAAATCTTAAAAAAAAAAAAAAGAAAGAACATTTGTAAAGTATGCATATGAATTCCACTGGTGATGTTTTTAATAATAATGTAAGCACTTTGATTATTACTGTTTAATAAACATTCAATAGATCATTGTTTCCTTATGGCTTACTTATAAGTCAATCAGCATCCCCAGATTCAACCCCATAAAGCATACACTCCAAACTCTACATTACTCAATGATCCCCCCATAGAGTACAGACTCCAGTATTCTCAGCCCTTTGGTCCCCATTTTCTCTTTGCTTGATATACTTTGGAATCACATAACAAATATCACTTTCTTTCTAGAACTATGCTTGCCACCATTAGGTAGGATTAACCTTCATTCATGTTCCTTCAACTTTCTTTATAAGCCTCTTTTATGTAAAATACTTCATCTCACTCTCCCATAAGATGGAATTTCCAAAGAGGCAAGTGTTCTTACTCAATGTTATCTCCTAAGCACCTATCACAGTGCTTGATGTGTATTACCAGATTATGACAAATGCAATAACTATAGATGACAATTGCTAGCACAGAGCAGCAACTGTTGGTTAAAGTTATAGGTAATTTGCTATGTGTCCACTGATAGGCTTTTTACGTTAGTTGTTCATTTAATTATGCAATATCTCTATAAAGTTGATACATTATTATATTCACTATAATATGTTGTAGTTGTAGAGGAAATAAAGGAAAATAGAGTAATTTATGTATGGGTGTTAGGTGACTATGGATACAGATCACAAGGTAGCCTTGAATTGTGTAGATTGAATTGTGTTGCCTCTGTGTGCGGTCTTCCAGTTCTGTATAACTAAAGACAATAGTATCTACAAGTTTGAGAGGACTCACCAAAAATGAGAGTCCTCAAGATGGCTACAGGCCCACTGGGGGAAAAATGACATGGAGAAATAATTATAACCAGCATACTAAAAGTTACCAACTCTAGGATAAAATTTAAACATCGCATCTGAGTATAATTTAGGCAGATTTGATCATGGTATGATAAAATGACAGAACTGTTTTTTTTTTTCCCTATCTATACGCCATTTCATCTGCTGACCCATTTACCCCAGTTGCTCTGCTTAGAAAGCAAGGAACAAACTAACAACCAATCAAACAAACAAACAAAAACCAAAAGCCCACAGATCCTGCTTTGTATGGAATACCTAAAGCAGAAGCAAAGGCTCATTCACATCTTCCCACCACAATCTGATTCAGAATTTTGCTATTTGGACCCTCAGCCTGTTCGACTATCTCTATCTACCAGCTCCAAATCAGATCAATACCTCAAACCTCAAACTACTTTCACACAGTTAGCAAGATTAGTTCCTGGGTTTTTATTACATTGGTACCACAATTGTAAATCTTCAAATGCGACATGATGAATAACTATTTTTAAATGTCTTTGGAGATTAGTACCTTGTTCCTTTTTTTTTGGTGTGACAGGCAACACTTAAGGAAAGAAATATTCCTTAAGGAAAGGCATTATTCCAAAGAACACTGCTTAACTTTTCTACTGACTCTGAAATTCTGAATCTCCTAATGTTGAGTGGAAAGGAGAGTGGAGATAATACCAGATAAGCTTTCTGAATTCTACTGTGGTTAAAAAGATCACTAACTCAAGATTTTAGTGTAAAAGAAAATGCCATGAAGAATTACTAACTTTTAACAATAACAAACATAAAAGATGTGGAAATAGAGAAAAACTTGTCCCCTGGGGCTTTGTTGTTTTACCATTTAAAATGAAGTAATGAGATAATACAACAATTAACAGCCACATACAATAGGAAGCTTATCAAACATGACAGTTTTATGATTGCTAAAATGATATGTTTTTCAGAATTAAGATCTAGTCTAGAAATACACTGTGTTCTTACCTAAGTGCCAATCACTCTAAAATATTCCTTAAAAAAAAAATCTGCAGAATTTTTCACATCATTCAACTTACCCATAAGAAGTTCTAAAAATTTACTGAACTCTGTATGAAATTACATTCATTAAAAGCTGTAATGAAGGGTTAGGGTTTGGCAAGAGTGTTTCAAGCCAGCATTATAATTACAAACTAAATCTTTTCCAACAAATGGAGAAGCATAAATGATGAAGGAGTTAAAAATAAAAAAAAAAAGCAACTTTAAAACAAAGTATGATTCACACAAAAATAAGTTTAAGAGAAAATTAGTACATAGGATGAATGATGAATTAAAGGAAAATTTAACATGATTTACTTTAGGGGCAATTAAAATTCTAGTTTCATTAATCTTATTTTACTTTATTTTATAATTTTGATTATCACCACAACTCAGTCACTATCAGACCATATAATATGATTCATGTGTCTTAAAGTCAGATCACCTATTTTCTTTTTTTTTTAAAATATTTTATTTATTTATTTGACAGACAGAGATCACAAGTAGGCAGAGAGGCAGGCATAAAGAGAGGAGGGGAAGCAGGCTTCCTGCTGAGCAGAGAGCCCGATGCGGGGCTTGATCCAAGGACCCTGAGACCATGACCTGAGCTGAAGGCAGAGGCTTTAACCCACTGAGCCACCGAGGTGCCCCAGATCACCTATTTTCTTGATAGAAACTTTCTACCATTATTTTCCTTGGCTGATGAATTTGTTTTCTGCCAATTGCAAAATGTAGTTTCTGAGAGTCTCATTCAAGACTTTATATCAACTCTTCTAAAACTCAAGTGACAATGTAGTTGATCCTTTGCAAAATGACTTCTTTCTACTGAACTTCTCTGGGGATGAGACTGAAAGGCACACCACACTGCAAGAATCTCAGACGGGAATGAAAAACAAAGAGCAGGACAGCTGCAAATATCCATGTCCAAGAGACCAGTAGACAACATTAGTGACAAGCTGGAATCAGGAAGCCACAGGAGAAATTTAGGGAATGGGTATGGCCAGATCGAAGACAAGCAATCAGAAGCCAAGTAAGTGTCATGAGCACACTATGATGGCACACATATGACTTGTGTCTTTCCACAATGTCAGCTTTATTCGATCATGAAGCAAGGTTAAAACAGGTTCAGAAGTCCAAACTCAATGGCATTATACTATGCATTTAACTTGCATTCCTACACGTCACAAAATCAAAGCACAAAATAGACACACAACAAACACAAAATAACAAAGGGTGAAAAGTTAATCAACCAAATGTGAAGTCAATCCCTGAGACCAGCTGAGATAAGCCCTCAGTCTGGTCCAGGTCATCTCTCAGCCCATGCTGCTTATTATGTTCAAGCAGCGGAGGGATCTCTGTTATGTTCCAAGATCAAGGTGGCATTTGCCTTTTTAAGACCATCAGATGTGAAAGGCTCAGTGTTTGGAGAGTCTGGCAGTTTGCTGCAAAATTCCTCCCTTCTTAAAGGAGTTTAATCAGTCTTGGACCTTTGCAGGTCTCCTCTGATTCTGCTGGTTATCAATTCCGGGTGTTGTCAGCCTATGCTGGTTTTGGTGAGATCTGGTCTTAGCTGCAATGCCCTTGGACGCTTACATCACTGCTTGACATGAGTGATTCCATTTTGCTCTCTACAGTAAGCAACAATCAAAGGGGGAATTGAAACAGTAACAAAACCTGTGACTACAGGTGTTTGCAAGCAGCAAGAAGCTATTATTACCATAAAACTTAGCAGAGCCTGCTTAAAAAAAGCTACACTTTTTAAGCAGTAAGAAAAGCTGGTTTGGTCTTTCAGTTGGGAGCATTCATTTGGCCATAGTTAGGAAGTGTTAGGCAAGTGGATCAGCAACAGCTGTTTACAAGATTCTTAAATGGACACACATATGTTGTAACCATTTGTATTTAAAAGAGTCACATCATCATCCCAGAGGGAGATATCATGTTAAATCTGCCCTTTGTGACAATGAGTCTTGCTGATTATGAGTGCTAAAAGGGACTATAAAATTATCTAGTCCAATGTCCCAATTGTATTATTGTGAAAAGACAGTCAAAGTCAATTTAAATAGCTATCCAAGGTTTAAAGTTTAGGCAAAAAAAAGTAGTCTAAAACCCAATGCTCTTGACTTTTTTTACACGCCTTCCATCACAAACCTTCTCCCACCACTCTGGAAATCTTTTTCCTAGCCTAAAAATGAAATTACACTTCACTGCTATAGTGAAAATGGAAATAATAAAACTAGCTTTGGTGAAAATTAATATTTTGGCTATTTCTCCAACTATAGAATGTTCCCAATATAATAGATACCTTTAAGCAACTCCTTTCTTGGCAGCTCAAATAATAACTCTATAAAATATTATGTCTATGCCCTGCTGATATTGTAATAGACTTTTGCTTCAATCTTCTGGTACCATTGTACAGTTTCAAAAGAACACTATCTCCTCTGCTACGCTATGAAATCAAAATAACAATTTTCTTTAGCTCCATTATTTTTCCTATGGAGTTGCAGAAATTTTAAAGCATATTAATGTGTTTCAACTGTTAGTAAATTGCTTTTGCTTCTTTTGGAACAGAAAGCAATAAATATGGACTGGGGCATTGAGAAGTCCTGGAGTTACAAGCTGAAGAAGATCTTAATTTATGATAGTCAAGCCTGCTATTTTAGGGAATCCTAAGTGGTCTGTAGAACCTAAAGTACAACCTGAGGATGTTTTTTCTGATGTATAAATTAGGGGTAGAGTTTGAAGTTTATTGCAATAAGTTAATTCAACATCAGGTTAAACCTGGAACTTGCTTAGTTGATTTCGCCTTCTCAACTTCCTTCAAAATATGCCTTGCAAGCTGTTAGGAAAAGTCTATAGTGGTATTAGAGGCAAATTCTATAATGATTTAAAAGATATAGTGGAATTGTGGCTAAGCCCTGGGAATGGATATCTATCCTATGAATCATGTCAGGGAGAAATACATATGTGGAAGATTTATAAAAGGGGAAAGTAGTAAAGAAGTCTGGTCAGGGGTGCCTGCGTGGCACAGTGGTTTAAGCCTCTGCCTTCAGCTCAGGTTGTGACCTCAGGGTCCTAGGATCGAGCCCCCCCATCGGCTTTCTGCTCAGCAGGGAGCCTGCTTCCCCCCTACCCCGCCCCACCCCGCCTCTGCCTCTCTGCCTACTTGTGATCTCTCTCTGTCAAACAAATAAAAATAAAATCTTTTTTTCTTAAAGATTTTATTTATTTATTCAAGAGAGAGAGAGAGAGCATGAGAGGAGAGAGGTCAGAGGGAGAAGCAGACTCCCTGCCAAGCGGGGAGCCCGATGTGGGACTCGATCCTGGGACTCCAGGATCGTGACCTGAGCCGAAGGCAGTCATCCAACCAACTGAGCCACCCAGGCGCCCCTAAAAATAAAATCTTAAAAAAAAAAATGGTAGAATCAAATCGTGAAGCCATCTGAGTCTGGTAGTTTCTGTTTGTTTGTTTATTCCAGTGTAGTGAACATACAGTGTTCTATTCATTTTAATTGTACAATATAGTGATTCACCAATTCCATATATTATGCAGTGCTTATCATGATAACTACACTCCTTTATTCCCTTCATCTATTCATACCTCCCACCCCCTTCCCTCTGGTAACCACTTATTAGTTCTCTATAGTTTAGAGTCTGTGTTTTGGCTTCTCTCTTCTTCTTTCTTATATGGGTAACTTTTGATTACTGATTCATTCACTTCACTTCTTATAGGTCCATTAGGATTGTCAATTTTTTCCTACATCAGCTATCATAGTTTGTGTGTTCTTAGGAATTTGTCCTTTTCATCTAAGTGATCTAATTTCATGGAGTCCATAGGATTCCATATATAATCCTTTGTATATCTGTAGAATCAAGAGCAATGTCTTCTATTTCATTTCAGTTTCTAGAGATTTGAGTCTTCTCTCTTTTCCTTAGTCAATCTAGCTAAATGTTTGTCAGTTTTGGTGTTTTTTTTAATAGAAGCAGCTTTCAGTTCCATTAATTTTCTCTATTCATTTTTTTCTATTGATTTAATTAACTTCCATTATAAACTTTATTTCTTTCCTTCTGTTTGCTTTAGTTTTGGCTTGCTCTTTTTTCCTCCAACATCTTAAAAAGGAAGATTACCTTCTTGTATTTCCAGTGAGCCTATGTTGATGCACTTAATGGTGTCCCACATTTCTTTCCTTTTTTTTTTTTTTTCGATTTTATTTATTTATTAGAGAGAGAGAGAGAACAAGCAGAAGGAAGAGGCAGAGGAAGAAAGAGAAGCAGGCTCCCTGCTGTGGGCTGGATCCCAGGACCCAGGATAATGACCTGAGCCAAAGGCAGATGTTTAACTGACTGAGCCACCCAGGCACCCAGTGTCCCCCATTCTGATGCTCATTTCAGTTTTTATTCATTCTTTCTTCTCTTTCTTCTTCAACATTCATAATCTCTATTCATCTATCTTTGATTTTGCCTGTTCTTTTTTCTGCCAGTTCAAATGTTTGTTAATATCCTGTCATGAGTCTCTTCAGCTGTAGTTTTCAACTCCAGAATTTTCAGTTGATTCTTATTCATAATTACCACTTGTTGGTATTTTTTACTTGATGTGACATCAGTATTATACCTTCCTTTTTTCTTAAGTCATGCTTTCTTTTAGCTCTGTGAACATGCTTATTATGGCTACTTTAAAGTGTTTATTTTTCAGATAACGCTAACATCTGGTCCCTCTCACAGGTAATTTATGGTGGCTTCTTTTTTCTCCCCAAGTATATGGGTCATATTTTACTGTTTCTTCTTATGTATCATTTTTAATTGGATATTTTATATATTACAGCAACTTGGGACTGCCCTGCCCTCCTGGAGCATGTCGTTGTTTATTTAGTCACTCACTGAATTATTTTAGCAAAGTCTATTTCCCTCTCACAATCTTTAGACTCTGATACTCCATTGGGAGGTGCAGCTTTGGGCATTCCAGAGTCACTATAGGATGGCAGTGGTTTTGGTAGGGCTGTCTTCTTCTCTTTTCCATGCCATACCTCTTAAACCTGGCTAATTGCAACTGATTGCTCTATTATTTTCAACAAAGTCCTGAGTGGTCTTGGTTCAAAAGCCACAGACTATTGCCACTCCTACTGAATTTTTGTAAATGTTTTTTGAAAAGATTTTTTTTTTTTCATTTGCTGATCACCCTAAGACCATTTCCAGAGGCCATTTTTGAGCTGATCTTTTTAAATAGTTCTTACTAGTTTTACTGGGAAGTGGCTCAGTGCATCCCCTCATGGTGTCATGATGAATGTTGATTCCCTGTGTGGGTGTTTTTTACTTTTGAGATATTTGGGTATTTCCCAAGTATCACTCTGTCTTTTATTTAAGATGTAATTACTTAATCCTCAGAACATATTCAATTTTAAAAATATATTAATATTTGTTTCATGCTTTATGTTAATCAACTGTATTAAAATAATAACCTTTAAAAAATTATTTATTTATTTATTTAGAAAGCATGAGCCTGATGTGTGGCTTGATCCCAGGACCCTGAGATCCCAGGACCATGACCTCAGGTCATGACCTGAGCTGAAGGTAGATGCTTTATTGACTGTGCCCTAAATTCAGGGGCCCCTAAAATAATAAGTTAAAATTAAAAAAAAATATTTGTTTTGTGGTCCAGGATACAGTCTTACTATATTTTTCATGTAAACTGAAAAGAAGTGTCTATTTATTAGGTGAAATGTTCTATAAATGTCAATTCAGTCAAGTTGGTTATTAGTGTTGTTCAAGTGTTCTATATTTTTTTCTGATTTTTACTTGTCTCACTTATTGAGTGAGGAGTGTTGAAATCTACTAGAATTGTGGATTTGTCTATTTCTTCTTTCAGTTTTAATCTCAAGTATTTTTAAGCTTTATTATTACATACATAAACATGTAGTATTGCTATGTCATCTGGAGGAATTGGCCTATTAATTAATCATCATGAAGAACTTCTTTATTCCTGGTAATATCATTTTCTTATCTATTTTTTTTTCTGAAACTAATGTAGCCATTTAATCTTTCTTTTTGACTGGTGCTAAAATGGTACGTCTTTTTCATTTCTTGTACATTTAAGCTATCCATGTCCTATTTTGAAAAGTGGGTGTCTTGTAGACAGCATATAGTTGTGTCTTGCCTTTTTATTTTAAATCAAGCCTGACAACCTCTACTTTTAACCATTACATGTAATGTCATTATCATTACAGCTGTGTTTAAATCTACCATGTTGCTATTATTTTTCTGCTTTTTTTTTCCTATCTGTTCCAGCATCCTATGTGAGAAATCTTACCATATTCTAGAGCCACAGGGTGTTAGATAACAGATTTTTTTATTATGTTCAATTTGCCAACACATAGTACATCATTAGTTTTTGATGTAGTGCTCAATGATTCATTAGTTGTGTGTAACATTCAGTGCTCATCACATTCAGTGCCCTCCTAATACCCATGACCTGGCTACCTTATCCCCTCCCTTCTGTAACCCTCTGTTTTCCTGAGTCCAGAGTGTCTCATGGTTTGTCTCCCTCTCTGATTTCTTCCTGTTCAGTTTTCCCTCCCTCCCCCGGTCCTCTGTGCTATTCCTTGTATCCCACATATGAGTGAAACCATATTACAACTGTCTTACTCTGAGGTAACATATTTTTATCTCACATAAATACAAAAAGAAGCCATAATATGCAAATTATGTTTATATGTAAAAACTGAACATATCAGGGGCACCTGAGTGTCTGTTGGTTAAGCTGCTTCTGCCTTTGGCTCAGGCTTTTCCCTCTCCCTCTGCCTGCCACTCCCACTGGTTGTGCTCTATCTCTCTATCTTTCTCTCTGTGTGTCAAATAAATAAATAAAATATTTTTTAAAAATCAACTTTTTAGATAGTTACATATATATGGGTGGGAAATAAACTTTATTAATATAACACCAAAAGTAAAACCTATGAAGAAAAAATAGTGTCTTAAAGTAAATATATATATATATATATGTATATATATATATATATAATAAAATAAAAACTAGAATGAAAATTAAATTAAATGGTAAAAGTCTATAATTGCATTTTCTGAAATTATTATAAACCAAAACAGAAACCTAAGGAAAACAGACATAAAATACATCATTATGTCAGCCATTGTGGTAAGCAGAATTCAAGATGATTCTAAATGAGTCATACTCTTATGTGATCCACTCTCCTTGGATGATGGCTAAATTTGTGACTGCTTCTAGGTTATGGAGCAAAGGTGATGAAATAATCATGCTTGTGATTTTATTTTAGCCACTGGAGATAGACTGCCTTGCTGACTTTGAAGAAGGAAACCCCATACTGTGATTGTGACAAGGCCCATGAAAGGACTTCATAGCAAGTACTGGGAGCAGCCTTTTGGGGTTAAGAGTAGGCCTTGCTATTAGCTTAAAAAACACAGGGTTTCTTCACTAAACTGAACTATGTATGACACAACTTCTGACAACAACTGTGTGAACTTGGAAGAGGATCCCAAGCTTTAGAAAGGTATGCAGACCTGATAAAACCTTTATTTCAGGACACCTGGGTGGCTTAGTTGGTTGGGCACCTGCCTTCGGCTCAGGTCATGATCCTGGAGTCCCAGGTTCAAGTCCCTCATCGGGCTCCCTGCTTGGCGGGGAGTCTGCTTTTCCTCTCTGACCTTCTCCCTCTCATGCTCTCTCTCTCTCTCTCTCTCAAATAAATAAAATAAATCTAAAAAAAAATCTTTATTTCAGCCTGGTAAGAAGAGAACTCAACTAAGCCATGCCTAGATGTTAGATTCACAAAAACTGTGATATAATAAGTGTATGTTGTTTTAAGATGCTAATTTTGTGTTTATGCAGCAGAAGACTGATGCATCTATAGCAGGATAACACCACCAAAATGTTCAAAAACATCAAAAATACAACTAACAATGAACAGATGTCATTGTTCATTTACAACATAAAATCATAGCACGTATGAAGCATTAATACATGCATTTATATACTTTATGTTTCTATTATTTTGTTATTTATAAAGCTTATTTTGACACTTACATTTATATATAATCTTTTCCTCCATGTACACCTACTATAATTTTTATAAATGTTGGTAATCTCTATGTCTATATGCATAATACCACCCCCCTTGACATGAATGCAGAGGATCAAATATTTTCATGTTCTACTGATGAAATCTATATTGGATACACATTTACACAATTCTTGACAGGGTTAAAAAACTCAGCAAATATTTGGTACTTATGACAATGTTGGCTAGCAAGTACAGAAAATATAAGGAAAATGAATTACTATTCTAAATAACACATGACAAAATCCCACTTTTCTATTTATGTAAATATGTATTTTTATATATATAACCTAGTTATACAGCATAAACATGTATTTATTGTTTTCTCTAAAATACATATAAAAACAGAAAAATATTTGTGAATTTATTTGGCATTTCATTGATAGAGGTTTTTCCTGAATAATGGGTATATGCATGATTTTGTGAACATTAATTTTTTCTTTTCTAAAGATTTTATTTATTTATTTGACAGAGAGAGAGGGATCACAAGTAGGCAGAGAGGTAGGTGGAGAGAGTGGGGGAAGCAGGCTCCCCACTGACCAGAGAGCCCAATGTGGGGCTCGATCCCGGGACCCTGAGACCATGACCTCAGCCAAAGGCAGAGGCTTAACCCACTGAGCCACCCAGGTGCCTCCATTAATTTTTTCTTATAAATTCTTTTTATTTTATATTATTCTTCAAAGTACACTTTGTTTTTTTATATGAAAATTAGAGTTTTAATTTTTTCTTATTTATAAATAATAAGGTGATATTTTATTATCTTATCTTGGTTTTACAATTGTTATTTTAGTACCACAAAAGTGTTTTATTTTATGGTCATTAATGCACAAATTTTAAGCTCCCTGAGGTGATGAGAGGTACATCCTTTTTGTCAGGTGCTTGATCAGTATGTGTAGAAAGAATAAGTGAATAAGCATCATGATGAGCCATGTGGCAGCCCTTTACATTCAAGAATAATTTCTCTTTTCAGTAACAATCCCTTTCGAAAAAATTCAGTACTTTGAATAACTACAGTAGTGCCCCTTTATCCATGGCTTCACTTTCCAGTTCTAGTTACCTGGGGTCAATAGTGGTCTGGAAGTAGATGAACCTCATGATGTATCATCACAAGATCAGTCCCATCATGAGAAGGTACATCATTCACCCCACTTCATCTGATCAGTTAGGCCTTTTATCACCTCATATCATCACAATAAGAAGGGCAAGTACAGTATAAGATATTTTGTGAGAGACCATATTCATGTAACTTTCATTATAGTTAAAATTGTTTTATTTTATTATCAGTTATTGTTAATATTTTACTTTGCCTAATTTATTAATTAAGCTTATCATAGGTATGTATGTATAGGGGAAATTATAATGTACAGGGGTTTAAGTACCATCTGTGATTTTAGGCATCCACTGGGGGTCTTGGAATGACCTCCATGCATAAGGGGAACTACTTTAGTTAGATTTCCTTTCTATGGTTTGATAATATAGTTACTTTTCAAAACACCAGGGATTGATTCAGCAACTTTTTTTTTTCCTACCTTGCAAAATACCATTACCACTCAAAGGCACTAATTAAACTCAACTGAACACATGGGAGGCATTAGGCAGACAGAGTTGCAGCCTGCTGTGAGCCTAATAATCTTGGTATAAGAAATGTTTAAAAACAAAATTCAGTTGAATAAATTGTAAAGATCTTATTGGCTTTATTCAACAATTCATGAATTGGACAGCATCCCATCTAGCTGTTAGAAAGGAACTCTGAGGAGCTATACAGAATGAAAGGCTTTTATAGGCAAAAGGGCAAGGGAGTTATACTAGCAAAAAAGAAACTGGTTTTGACAAGGTCACCTTCCTTGGGGGGCAGTAAAGTTCTCTATCAGGCAGATTACCTCACTAGCACTGACCAGGTAACTCCTGGTGGACTGGTTTAGGATTCTTTCCTGGGATAGGCCAAAACATTAAATGAAGTATTAAGTCTCAGTTTGGTGACATGAAGCTTAGCATAAGTGACTCCATTTTGGACCCACTATCTTGTTTTTAACAGGAGTATTATTAAGAAGAAAGAGGGGAGGTCATAGATCAGTTGAAGTCACTTTTCATACTATTCATCCATTCACAAGTAAATTTTTAATATTTTTGCATAGTTTAACTTTCAAAAATTCCTTATAGTGTACTATTAATTCTAATCACAGAAATTTGAATGATCTCCAAGAATGCTAAGACTGCCATCCTACCTTCTAAAATAGCCACTCTTGGGGCAGCTGTTTGGCTCAGATGGTTAAGCGTCTGCCTCTGGCTCAGGTCATGATCTCCCGCATTGGGCTCCTTGCTCAGTGGGTTGTCTGCTTCTCCCTTTCCCTCTGCCTCTCCCCTTGCTTGTATTCCCTCTGTCTCTCTCACTCTCAAATAAATAAAATCTTTAAAAAATAAAATAAAATAGCCACTCTTTTTCTGTATGTTGTCAATAGGATAAAGGGATTCTTCTTGGTGGTTGTTACTGACAAAAATTTTAAGAGAAACCAGTAATAGAGTACTAAGGACAGAAAGAGAATATCTAGAATAATACTTCTGAAGTAGTTAACAATTAGTAGGTGCTTATTAGGGTGCTCAAATTCTTTACATGTATCAGGTCATTTAAAATTGTGGGAGGTAGAAAACATCTTTGTTACAATTGCGGATGCCATAATAACTCTAAATTACCTTTATTGTCCTTTTATATGACCCTTATTTAACTTTCAATAAGCCTGAGAAATGAACGAGATTTATTTTCCCTGCAAGAATATTAATTTTAGGACCTACACATGACATAATATCATTTAAAAGGTTTTTTTTCACTTGTTTAGTGCTCTTCTGTTTAACATCCATGTGAAAAGAAATTTGTGACTTATTTATGTAAATTTTTAAATTGATTTTGATATTGTCCTGGTAACTTGCTGTGACCCAGAACCTATTTCTCTTATAATAAAAGTGGTGTTAAAGGCAGACCATTTCACTGAAAATGTGCAATTATTAAAACAAAAAAAGTTATTCTCAAAATCATGCATATTTGAGCAATATGTACAGGTGGAAATTTGCACATTTGGAAAGCCCATACAGTCTTAAAGCAACAGTGTTTCAGGCATATATATATAGTATACACACACACACACACACACGTATCTCCTATTGCTCACATCTGGGTAGAAACTAAATTGAGAGAATATTTATTAATTGGATCATTCATAATTAGATTTTCTCCCCAAGTATCATGAAATGAACTTTTGGATATACAAGGTTGACAGTTTTCATTACATTTATTTTTGGGAAATAATAAAAATTTAAATGTCACAATATCTTTTTCACATAGTGTTTAAATTACTTTTGTGGATTATTATAACCTCTTTAAATTAGAAAAACTTTGTTTTGCACTTCCTATAGAGGGAAAATCCAGTTTTCCCTGCTTTGTGTTTCTTTTCCATGTGTCTCCTTTACTGCTCAAAATATAAGACAACTCACAAAGAGCACTTCATTTCTGATACTTCTAGTCACCAAATGCATGGAGGTTTTTCCCCACACCAAGAAATTCTTTGTGATTCCATCTGAGTGTCTTAAAATTCAACTCAGTTCTGACACTATCTACCTGAGTATAATGTCAGATCCCACAGGTTAAGGGCTCAATCACTCAAGACTGCTCTCACCCCACTTCAGATGCCAATCTCAAGTTAGGTCTCCAGGTTACCCATAACTTCTGTCTAATTTGGCTATAAATATAATCTCCAGTTGGGGGTAATCATGGAGTTTCCCCTATTCAGGCTCAATTAACTTGTTAGAGTTGGTTCACAGCATTCAAGGAAACATTTACTTATGTTTATCAATTTATTAAAGGACTTGATAAAGGATACAGATCAGCAGCCAGAAGGAGAGATACATAGAGTGAAGTCTGGGAGGGTCCAGAGCACAGGACATTCTGTCCTTCACCCTCCTGATATGGATGTGTTCATCAAAATGGAAGCTCTCTGAGCCTTGTACTTTCAGGATTTAATAGACACTTCCTCATGTAGGCATGATCAATCATTAACTTCATGTTCAGTTTTTCTCCCTTCTCAAGAGATTGGGACGTGGGGCTAAAAATTCCCACTTATGGCTTGTTCTTTTTGGTGACCAGCCTCATCCAAGAGCCATTAGGATCCCAGCTCAAGAGTCACATCATTAGAATAAAAGACACTCCTATCACCCAGGAAATAATAACGGTTTCAGGAGGCTAATGTCAGCAATGAGTCAAAGACCAAATTTTAGAACAAGAGATGTTCCTCATGTTATTATCACTTAAGAAAATATAGGGGTTTTAGGAGCCCTGTGTCAGCAGCCTCAGGCAGAGACCAACACATAATTCTTATTATAAATCACATTGCAGTCTTTTTTTTTTAAGATTTTATTTATTTATTTGACAGACAGAGATCACAAGTAGGCAGAGAAGCAGGCAGAGAGAGAAGAGGAAGCAGACTCCCTGCTGAGCAGAGAGCCCAATGGGGGCTCGATCCCAGGACCCTGGGACCATGATCTGAGCTGAAGGTAGAGGCTTTAACCCACTGAGCCACCCAGGCGCCCCTCACATTGCAGTCTTATTCTGAAAATAACATACAGAGCATTTAAGATTAACTTAATGTCATTTGTAAATGTCTCCAGCTCCCAATACACACTGATTATATAGATCATAATTGTGGGTCTAGTTTGCCATATAATAAAATAGAAACAGGGTACCTGATCTCATTGAGCTTATTCTCCAGTGTGGGGGGGGAGTAGGTTTTAATTTTTTTAGAGTGTTAAAGAAATAAAAAACAAAGCATCATAATAAAGTGTTAAAATATTCAATGTACTTTGAGAGGGTATTACAAGTGGACATAATTTAGAAGACGGATTCATAAAAAACTTTTCTGATGAAATGACATTTAAGCTGAGTCTGGAAAGATGGGAATGAATTGGGCAGAAAATGTGTGCTTGAGTTGAGAAGCATTCTAGAGCAGAAGCACAATTTGAAAAAGCTCTGAAGCAAAAAGATTTTGATGGATATGGACGCATATGAGTCTGATGTGACTGAATTGTTATAAGGGAAAAAGTGGCTTCAGCTCAATCTGGAGAATTTATAGGTCAGAATATGCCAGGTTTCACTGGTCATATTAAGGATGTGGGATTTTGTTGTATGTCCAGTTGAGGACCCCTGGAAGGTTTTAAGGAGGAGGCTCAGATGTTTGGGTCTGTACTCTAAACAAAACAACCACTCTTTTCCTTTTGTAAGTAACTTTAAAGAAGAACACCCCCCCCCCAAAAAAAAGAGGAGATGGGAATGCCCAAACCAGTGGAAGAACAGTTGCACAGATGATAGCACTGGGAATGGGAACACCTGAGCAAAGTTGATATACATTGGAGGACAACCTGAAAAGGACTGGTGATTAGTTAGATGCAGTGAATGAGTGAGAGGGAGCATATCAAAAAAAGACTCTATATTTGTTTGTATCAGCTACATAAAAGTGATTTTTAAAATTTTAATTTTAGGGGCGCCTGGGTGGCTCAGTGGGTTAAAATTTTAATTTTATTTGTTGGTTATCTGATCCATGCCACTGTCAAGTCAAGAAAATTCAACATTTAATTAGATCAAAATTTATGTGGTTCATATTCCTCTAGAAATGGTTCCATTTGCCATGGTATAAGATCTAGTATAGTATATTTTACTAGGATTAATTAGCAATGATATAGATATGACTACTGAAAAAAGTAAAAAATGAATGTGTTTCTTCAGTCATCTAACTGCTTAGACTTAGACTCACTGCTTAAAAGACCCCGAGGCTCAAGATGGGACAAAGCCAGACAGAACTCTATTGGGGAGAAAAATAACAAGAAGACAGGCTTCCAGATTTACCAGGCTTTTCAAAGTCTCTAACTTTTCAAAAAAAAAAGCTCAGTTTATAGAAACTCACATTTTTAGTAACTTTGAAAAGTGCTATGGGCTAGAAAAAGAACCTAGCTGATTATACTATGTAGAACTTGGAGAGTTGTAGGAAGCAACTCCTAGAGAATTAGAAATATACATCTGAGATATAATTTATGTAATTGAGTGGCTTTGTAAGCATATTCAATTCTTTGGATACCATCTTAGGAACAATAAGAATTAAGTGGAGACCATTAGGTAAATATGTTAAGGCATTATGCAAGAAATATATGTATTTAAAAATATTATGTCTGCAGTATTGAATAGATTGTAGATATTAAAAAATACTATAAAACATGGGAGGAGATGTAACAAGAAATAAACTAAAAGAAAGCCAACATAGCTATATTAATATCAGACACAATAGATTTCAATGAAAATAGCATAACTGGAATAAAGAGGCCACTGTACAACAAGACTTAGTTCATCAAGATATAATAATTTAAAAACTGTATGCCTAGGGGCGCCTGCCTGGGTTGCTCATTCAGTTAAGCGTCTGTCCTCTGCTCAGGTCATGACCCCAAAGTCCTGTGTAGGGCTCTCTGTTCAGCAGGGAACCTGCTTCTCCCTATCCCTCTGTCTGTCACTCCTCCTGCTCATGCTCACTCTCTCTCTCTCTGTCAAATAAATAAATACATCTTTAAAAAAATACTGTAGGATTGAAGTTTTAGAAAGATTATAGTAATCCAAGTAAACAAGGTGGATCCTTTATGTAAGGCAGTATCTATGAGATTTAAGATTCAGATAACTTTGAGATATTTAAAGATGTTTTTAATAGGAGTCACAGTTTCACATTTGACAAGATAATTAAATAAAAACAATGAATAATTAGCATTAACCACTGTTTCCTGTGATTTACTGTATAAGTGCTTTACTTTTAAATTTTGAACATCACTGCAATGCTTTATATAGACACCTAATTCATAATATGTAGCTTAATAAACTAAAATTTTTAAAAGAAAATGAATAGTTCGCTTAAGTTCAGAAAGCTCAAAATGACAAATCTATGTCTTGTGCCTTTTTTTTTTTTTTAAGATTTTATTTATTTATTTGACAGAGAGAGTGCGAGCACAGGCAGACAGAGTGGCAGGCAGAGGCAGAGGGAGAAGCAGGCTCCCCGCCGAGCAAGGAGCCCGATGTGGGACTCGATCCCAGGACGCTGGGATCATGACCTGAGCCGAAGGCAGCTGCTTAACCAACTGAGCCACCCAGGCGTCCCTGTCTTGTGCCTTTTGATCTGATTTTAGAGGGTAACTATGGTATAGAACAAGAAAAATGAATCAAGGGTAAAATCTAGGTTTTCTAATTAGAAAACTGTTTGGATGTAATACCAAAAAAAATTGGATATCTAAAACTGAACAATTTAAAATCAGAACCTGAGCCCAAAAAACCCATGATCATATATTCTATGAGGTTCTATGTGGAATAACTTGTAAGACTCTCTGTAAAGAGACAAGTTTCATTCTTCTCAAAATGTCTGAATTACTTTTTACTTCCTTCAGAGTTTTGGTTGAAAGTTTTAGGTATTGCTTTATTTTTTTAACTGAATAAGTTCCAAGTTTTAATATGTAAAATCTCATAGATCTATTCTTTTAGTGATTGGTCAGTATTTTCCCATGGCCTAGATAATGCATTTTTAGGCATGTACCTACTTTTAGGCATTGGAATCTACTCTTGACTGACTACTCCAAGGCAATTATAGACAATATGTAAATGAATGGTCATGGCTATGTTTCAATAAAACTTTATTTATAAATACAGGTGGCCAATTAATAGGGTCATAGTTTGCTGATCCTGAACGATACATATTGAATATAAATATACAAGCTGCTCAATCTAAAGAAGATAATGTTATAATGTGAAAACAGTTTCATTCAAAATCAATAAAATAAGCTATGTTCTTAAAATAATAAATGTGGCAAGTTTTATTTAGAATAAACATTGTCTAATCACAGTATTTTCTTATTAAGAAGAATCATAGAAAATATTATTAATGGAACCTACCCCAAACTTGCAGATAATGCAAAAAAGAATATAACCAGTACTTCTACTCTCATACTGGGCATTGCTGAATTTTCTATTTAAGTATTCTCTAAAATATCTACATTATCTAGGGAAATTAAATTCTGTCTCACTTTAACTGAATACCCTCATTCTGTGAGTTTGCCTAGTTACTTGTACATCAGGTGCTGCAGAAATACAAATAATTTTTGCTAGGTACAAAACAATTTTGTAGATTACTGTCATCTTTGCTGGCAGCACATTAACCAAATCTGTCTCCAACTTGAAATGTGTTTCCTGATGAAATCTATAACTTCATCTAATTCTCCCTTCACCTGTTTACTATCTTACATGTTCTCTCATTAATGAGGCAATAAATGTGTTCATTTTATGTTTGTATAAAGTGCCATTTTTAGAATCTTTAACATTTAAAAATTGTACTTTGATAGTATTTCACATTTAAGGCTTTACATTTTTGAGTAAAATTCATGTAATATTTTGATTCTTGCAAAACCTATAAGCAGTGGCTAATTTTTTTAAAAGATTATATTTATTTATTTAAGAGAGAGAGAGAGCATGCACAAGTAGCAGGGAGGGGCGGGGGAAGCAGACTCCCTGCTCATCAGGGAGCTCAACAACATGGGGCTGGATCCCAGGACTCTTGATCCCAGGACCCCAGGATCATGACAAGAGCTAAGGGAAGACACTTAACCAACCGAGCCACCCAGGAGCCCCAGTGATTCTTAATCTTCCTTTATCAGAAACCCTTCAGTCAATGGATGGTGAATAAGAAATTTCTTTCTAGAACATATAGAACATATATTTAATCACAATTATGTGTAATGGTCATTCATATCCTACTCTCTGAATCTCATTTAAAATTCTTGAATGTATTCAAGAATAATATTGATTAATATTGATTAAGCTGGGCTTAATCAATATAGATAGATGTGGGGCTTGTTTAATTTCCTAAAGTGTATCCTTTTAGTTTTTTAATTTTTTTAAATAAACTCAGTATTCAAAGCATCTTTGGCTACAAATACACCTCCCATATCCATCACCTTTATGTGTTCTCTACTCTTCTCTGACAAAATTTATATTTTGTTTAATTTATTCATGTGAGAGAGGAATAAGTGCCACAGTGTTTGATTTAACACTAAGCAAAGGCTGATATCAAAGTTTAAAAAAATAGTGGAATTTTAGGCATTCATTAGCCAAATATAAATGAGGACAGATACATTTCATACATATGTAATTCTTTGGTCTATCCATCCAATAGGACTTGAGCTGATCAATGGAAAGTAGCATCTGCGTGCTGACTTCAGAGATTTATCATGAGATCGACCGGGTCTTTCCAGGTTTGTACATCATTGTAAAACTACTATGCAAGGGGCGCCTGGGTGGCTCAGTGGGTTAAAGCCTCTGCCTTCAGCTCAGGTCATGATCCCAGGGTCCTGGGATCGAGCCCCATATCGGGCTCTCTGCTCAGTGGGGAGCCTGCTTCCTCCTCTCTGTCTGCCTGCTTGTGATCTCTGTCTGTCAAATAAATAAAAATAAATCTTTAAAAAAAAAAACAACTACTATGCAATATTAACTCTTGAGATTCTCCTATCTTCTTTAGGAGTACATATGCATGCCAGGATATGAAGTTCTCTGATTTTATACATATCCATTTTAAATTCACTTGGTACTTATATTTTGATTTTTAATCTCTAAGTTAATCATTGTGTTTCCATTTCAGATTTGTCTGACTCATCTAATTAAATGCTACATTACATTGCATGTTGGAATTATTTTTATTCTCTTGTTACCTTGTAGAAAGTATGATGTTTAATGTACACATAGAAATATTAATGAAATAACAGATTTATGATAATAATTTTAGAAGATTTGTAGCTATGGTGAGAGAGGAAAATGATATTGTAGTGGGAAAATGTGGTTTTCTTTCACTCAAAATACTTTCTCCAAAATGTGATTTTTTTTTTTAAATTCAAAGTGCAACTTTCCCTAAAACAGATTTGTTTGGGAATTTCAACTGTGGGACAGATATGTTACCAAATGTTTACTTGCTTTTTTGGGAATATATCATAAATTCTCATATATCAGAAGAATCAATGAATCTTACACACTTTCCTCTTATCTAAATTTCTCAGTATTTTATCAGCAGATGGCACTCTCTGAATAACCCATTTAAATTAATTTCTTTGGTACTTATGCTATTTTTAAATTATTTTAAGTGTACTCATGGGGAACAGAATGGTTTTGTTAAGAAGCATAAGGAACACTCATTCTACATTTAATGCAGAATGTAATTATTTAGTCCGCACACCCAGACTGACAATAAGTTTCTCTACTTTAACTTCATACCAGAAATTGAATGTTTCCCTTTTATTTATGGCCAGGTCAAGAAATTTTGCTTTTGTATCAACAGAGGGGTTTCATGTTTCATTTATTTCTAAGGATGAAATTGCATTATGTCTTCGGTAGCTATAACAAAATACCACAGACTAGATAGCTTATAAACTACAGAGTTTTTTTCTCACAATTCTAGAGGCGAATTTCATTTCACTTTCATTTTTTAATAGACTGAGCCTACAGTTAGCACCACCAAAGATTAAAGTTGTCCTGTAAGTTAGAATTCAGGAGTAGATTTCACTTTCCTGAACTCATTTACTAAAATCAAACACCAATTATATGGACGGAGAAGCAGTTTCTTCCTTGATTGCTAGTAAAGGGAATTGTTCCGGGGGCTCCTGGGTGGCTCAGTGAGTTAAAAATCTAGAAGATTTTTACAGGATCTCACAAATCTAGAAGATCAGGGTGCTAGCATTGCTGGGCAAGGACCCCTTTCCAGGTCACAGTGGAAATGGCAAGCTAGCTCTCTGGAGCCTTTTTGTGAGGGCACTGAAGCCATTCATGAGGACTCCACCGTCATGACCTAATCATTTCCAAAAGTCCAACCTCTGAACACTGTCAGCTTTGGCATTAGGTTTTCAACATAAAAACTGTGGACTGGGGCCAGGGACAGTCATTCAGAACATAGCAACTTAGGTGAGGTACTATTTTCTTTCTCTAAGTCCTTTTGAGGCTTAGAGTTTATACCTAAATCCACAATTATAATAACTGAACCTTCACTCTCTTCTGCCATATATCACTACACCATTACATGCTTTAATCCTTGATTTTTCCTTCTGATATTGCAAGGGATATCTAGAAAGAAGTTTTAGGTAGTGTCTGCCTGAAGAACTTTCAGGGTCTTCTTCCATGACCTCATGATCTCTATTAACACATTAGTGTGTAAATAGGATACACCTGTAAAGATTTTACCACCTGCCTGAATTTTCTCTTTAAATCTTATCTCTGGTCTCCATCATATGCAAGTGACTCCTTAATTAATCTCTTCAACTCCTGGACATTTCCCTTTTTTTTTTTTTTAAGATTTTATGTATTTATTTGACAGAGAGCGATCACAAGTAGGCAGAGCAGCAGGCAGAGAGAGAGAGAGAGAGAAGCAGGCTCCCCGTTGAGCAGAGAGCCCGATTCGGGGCTTGATCCCAAGACCCTGAGATCATGACCTGAGCCAAAGGCAGAGGCTTAACCCACTGAGCCACCCAAGCGCCCCCTGAACAACTCCCTTTACTGGCAATCAAGGAAGAAACTGCTTCTCCGTCCATGTAATTGGTGTTGATTTTAGTAAATGAGTTCAGGAAAGTGAAATCTACTCCTGAATTCTAACTTACAGAACAACTTTAATCTTTGGTGGTGCTAACTGTAGGTTCAGTCTATTAAAAAATGAAAGGTTGGGGCTCCTGGGTGGCTCAGTGGGTTAAAGCCTCTGCCTTTGGCTCAGGTCATGATCCCAGGATCCTGGGATCTAGCCCTGAATCTGGCTCTCTGCTCAGCAGGGAGCCTGCTTCCCTTCCTCTCTCTGTCTGCCTGCTTCTCTGCCTGCTTGTGATCTTTTTTTTTTAAAAAAAAAAAGAAAGGTTTTAAGAACAGATATAATTAGCATTGTCTGCAATGCTGTCCAAAAACATATTACAGTAAGATAACATTTTCAACTACTGGATGGGTTCAGTAAACAGGCTGATGAAGTGCAGCGATTGCAAAAATGTGGAGAAATGGTTATATACATTCAATTCTGTTACAGAAGTAAGTAAATTACAAAGATTTATGAAATTTTCTGGTCATTACTATCTACATTTAAATGTATTATTCCATAATTACAGTTTGAAGCCTATACTCTACTAAAATAAAAGCAATATTTATGAAGATACATGGGCAAGATGTTTACTGTAGCAGCATTTGTTTTGGCAAAACAAAACAACAAGGAAAATATTAACAACTTCATAAGCTACTGCTAAAAAGACTGAGTTAGATCAGCATGAATTTTATCAGAAAGAGATCAATGATATATCGTTTAAAATATTGTAATCAACATAGTATTTTCCAATATCTTTAAAAAAGAAAATATCTCTCTTTCTCTCTCTTCTCATTCTGTCCCACCTTCCTCTGTCCCTCTTTCTCTGCACACATTCATAGAAACACATATATACATATGCACATATTTTTGATAAGCACAGAGAAATTATGAATGATTACATAGCATAGTTTTATAAATATATGTAATAATCTAATAAAACATTTATATCTGAATATACATAACTTTTATAATGTATATAACATATCTAAATAATATATATAAATATAGACAGTCTAAGAGTGGTATTGGGGGAAGTATGAGATTAATGTTTTTTCATTTGTGTACAATTCGTATTGCTTAATTTGTTACAATGAACATTATTAAACTTGAAATTATAATAAATTATAATAATCAATCAAACTTGAAGATAACTAAATGAAATAAAATAATATCTGAAAACTGGTAATATGAGAGATGACAAGAATATAGCACTTGAAAATAAAAGATACAAATTACTTTTGAAAGGACTATTTTTGTAATAAATGACAAATAACAGTCTGATTTTGTACTTCTCACTTTCCCATTGAAATAATCAAAACATAAGAGGTAAAGTTACGATAACACTTATTACTGGAAATATTATGTATGGAATCTAGAAAACAAAAAAAGCCAAACTCAGAAGCAAACAGTAGAAAGGTGGTTGTCAGATACTGGAGTGTGGGGGAAACAAATATTTGTCAAAGGATATGACTTTCCAGTGATAAGATGAGTAAGTTCTGAAGATCTAACATATAGAATGGTGACCATTGTTAATAATACTGTATTGCATACTTGAAAGTTGTTAAGAAAAATGGATTTTAAACATTCTCACCACAAAGGGATAAAAAAAGTAACAATGGGAGATGATGTATCTGTTTTTAACTTGTTTGAGGTGATCACACTGTATACTTCTATCAAATCATCATGTTGTATACTTAAGGTATGTACAATTATATCTGTAAATTATATTTCTGTCAATTATATTTCTTATCTGTCAAAGTCTAGATAAGAAGGGTTTCAATATTTAAATCATCCAAAGGTAAACAAGAGGCTATTTCAAAAATATTTGCCCCAGTTGATACCTTTTGTACAGGTCAGGCTTATTTGACTTCTCTACTCTTCATCAAGTATCTATTTCTGAAATTATTCCAAGACCAAATTTTTCAGTGACACTTTATGAATCAGCAATAAAATTGGATTAGAGGTGGCACATTGTCTCTTAAAATAGGAACTCATAGTAATTGACTAAAGATTCAAGAGACATAATGGCCTACTCACATTTTTAGGTTTTTTTCTGCACTGCTGTTGCAAGTGACAAACTGCAGACCGCACGACCAAACAGCAGAATCAAGTTTTATTTTTTATTTAATAAACCCCAAAGGAGTTCTTTTTACTGATTTAGCATTTATGCCATTAAGTAATAGACAATTATCTCATGGAAAGAAAATATACATCCAATGACAGTTGTCTCTCCTGCAGCCTGATCTTTCCTCCAGACCTTACCCTTCTATGCTTTATTATTCTTCTTAATAACATTTTCTGTTATGTAATTTCAAAAAGTGAACACCCTGTTTCTTAGCAACTTAGATCAGAGAAATGTTGCAAATTTTTCTTCATGTCCCATCATTATGACCAAGGATTGCTGTGAACCAGAATGGAAAAAGAATCTCCACTTGGAGTACTTGTGACACCGCCAGGAGGGGACCAGTCACTCCAACCAACCCTCTCAATTACGTTGCATTTGTTGGTTGTGACAAGGCTTATTACGCAAAATACTTTATTAATGATTTTTGGGAATGAGAATTAAGTTTTGGCTCATACTGTCATCCTTTCATTATTCAGCCTCCACTCTAATTGACAAAATGTCTTATTAGAGTTTATAATATGTAGTTTGCACTATTTCTCAGTTTCTGTAGTTTTTCTCTTACTTTTATTTGTATTCTGCTCATTCTTTGGTTTGGTAAGTCTAGTTTGGAGGGTTTCCTATCCCCTCACTTAGATTTCCAGAAGTCTCACTATTTAAATATATTTTAGTGTTAATAAAACACTGACAGAGGGAAATGAGAAAGGAAAGGGGGAAGAGGAGAAATTGACAGAGTGAAGAATCAAGGTGGTTTAGGAGCTACCTTCTATTAGACAAGACATTTAAAAGGACAGAAAGAGTAAAGGATCGGTGGGGATGTAAGTTAGTTTAATGCTCTGGTTACAGGACATTGAGATAATGAACAGCCTATAGCTCTACTTTTTTACTGAAGTAAGAAGCGAGGCCATTTGCTCGGAAAGAATACAAAATAACCACATAGTGTCTTAGTTTTGAACACTAAGTGGGATTTTTTTTTCTTTACATTTTTTGTTGGTTGTTCATTTGTTTGCTTTTCTGAATTGTGAAAGCCCTTGTATATTGTATGATTATTAATCTTCTATGCTGATTATTATTATTTTATTTTGGCTAAACTTGTTACATCTATTATTCATTTTAAGTATGCTTTTTAATTTGTGGTCAAGCTGAGAAACTTCAGTGATATTTTGCTATTTTTGTCACTTGTTTTTTTTTACATAATATCAAATTCCTTTTCCTATAGCAGCCCCAATTAACTTTGGGGGCATGAATTCTTATTTATAGAATTTGTGGTTCCATAAACTAGGTGTCATGGGAGACCCAAGGTAGATCATTTCCTTAGGATTCTGAATCTAGATTGGACAAATACAAGCATGGGAGGAAATGGTGGGAGCACATTTGTTCTCATGCTGGTGCCCATGTAAACAATTTCCCTAAACCTGATCTCTGACAGGGTCAATAATTATAATTACTACATTTATATATACATGTACATGCATGCATATTTCTCTTTCTTGCTTATGTTAAAACATATAATCTGTAAAATACAAATTTATTTTTTGTTTCTGCAATTTTATATCCCTTACTCATTTATATTACAACCTAATTTCTCTGGATTATTGCATGGATTAAAATTCAGGAAAGAACAAGTTTCAGGGACAATGTGTCAGAGATGCTGACTACTTGGTAATAAAATACCGTGTTTTACATTATTATAAGGACTGTCAAAACATCTAACATGTTACAATAGTCCTATCAAAACAGCTATGATACGATGGTGTACTTTCTTTGTCTAGATGGATTCATAAAAACAGGGATGTTCTGACAGTCCTCTTAACGAGGATACAATACTCATATTCACTACACTATGTTATTCCTTATTTTTTATGGATGCATGTTTAACTACTAAAATAAGTATGACAAGATAAACTCCCCTCCAAATATTCTTAAAATTCACAGACTTTGATGACTTTATAAATCAAAATACATGTATTATTCCATTCCATTTCAGTAATAATAGCCTAAAACAGATTTCTCATTTACTGTGCTATGAAAAAACTAAAGAAACAAAAGTATAGAATCTGCCTGTTTCATGTATTCTTTTCTTTACTTAAAAAGTAAATTTCTTTACTTAAAAAGTAAAACTTAAAACAAACTTTGCAGATATGGAGCACATATTTAATACTCTTTTCCTGATATAATCATATAAAATATTTTAATATATTAATTTTATTTTAAATAAATTATATTCAATAAAATATATTCAATATATATTTAATATATTAATATAATAATTAATGATATAATCATATAAAATATTTTATCTAAGTGAAATCCCCAAGTTTCACCTTTAACTAACGAAGTAGAATATTATTTTAATCCAACTGTATGCATCTTTCAGAGAGTATAGATTCAAAGACATGCCAGTAAAATATTTAAGCATTAGCCAAATATTTTTTCTAGGACACAATTATCTTTTTATCTGAAGGCAGGGGCCTTCTTTTGATTCCACTGTACTGTAGAAGGACATATTATTCAACTAATATTGACCAAGCACTAGCAACAGAATAAAAGTATAAAAGCTTCACTTCTCAAGGATAATATTAAGGCATCAGAGTTTTATCTAAGATGGACAGAGAATAAAGTTTAAGAGAAGCTATGTATTTAAAAATCACTACCCTAATGGATGACATATATAACTAACATTTGTTGTGTAGTAAATATGAGATATAACTATTCCTCTTCCTATTCATAAGTTTACTTATTTAATCTTACCATAACCCTTCATGGTGAGTAAAATTATCATCTATTTTCTAACAGATCAAGAACTGATGCACAGAGGTTAAGTACAATGCCCCAGGTCACACAGCTATGAAACAGAGGGAGATGTCAATACAGATTGTCTGGCTCTAGCCACTATGATAAACTGCCAGTCAAAGCTCAGCATACTATTAGATACAGTTAATGTCCATCAACTGCTTACTAAGATTAGTATTTTTTGACAGAACGAGAGGTTTTTGCACATTATAGTATAACTGTAATTATTAGTAATACTGTATTTCATCTAATTGAAGTTGCCATCAAATATAATTCACACCCCTATTTTATGTACCACTAAATAGGAATTGTCAATTTAATTATAATATGATTTTTGCCAAATTTTTATTTTGTAATTATTAAAAGAATTATTTTGACAGATCTGACAGAGTATTTAGAATGATATATGACACTTAACACTAATACACGCACATATCTAGACCTTTTTAGTGTATTTAGTGTCAACAGTATCATTTCAAGGTGCATCATAAACATCAATTATAATAACCATCTCAGCTTTAGATATTCTAAAATGTGAAAAACAAGTTTGGAAGAGATAAAATATAAAAGTAGCTGTCATTTACTGAAGGCCTACAAAAACTACAGTATCCTACTTGGTGTCTTTACGTGGATTATATCATCAAATTTCATCAAAAGAAAACAGAGGACCAGAGCTGTAACAAACCCAGTGTAAAAAAAGGAAGAGCTAACAGCCATAAAGTAAGTCCTATCATAATGTGTAATTGTTCACATGTAGCATCATTCTTTAAAAAGAAATTTAAGTAATAACAGTCTTTTGGGACTAAAAACACATTCATAGCCACCAACTTCAACACACTAACCATAATGTGTACTACTATAAGAGAGACTTGATTCCTTTAAATCATGTTTATTTATGACCCAAGTCAAAATTTAAGTAAAATCTTAAATCAAGCTATAATTCAGCTGAATGCCTTTTATTTTTTTTTAGAGTAAAATGTATTCTGTAGCATTCAGATGTTTCTTAAAGTTACTTAAAACATAAATTTAACATATACAAATAGTCATTTGGATAATTACTAAAGATTTTTAATGACGTGCTAAAAGTATGTCATGAATTATAATAAAGTCTTAACTTATAGTTTTAATATTTTGTTTATGACTTAAAAGATAATATAAAATGAATATGAAAAAAACAATGAAATATCAAGGGAACATATAAAACTTTGCATACTAATAAAAGTTTTTCAAAATTCTGACCTCCTTTCTCATGTTATGTCCAAAAATTGGAAGTGCAGAACTCCTGAGGCATTGATTGAAATTTTTCTGTGAACAGGGCTTATAGGTAGAGACTTACTTTTTTTTTGAGAGAGAGAGAGAATGATAGGAGAGAGGTCAGCAAGAGAAACAGACTCCCTGCTTAGCAGGCAGCCTGATGTAGGACTCTATTCCAGGACTCCAGGATCATGACCTGAACCGAAGGCAGTTACCTAACCAACTGAGCCACCCAGGTGCCCGAGACTTACTTTTTGCTTAGGCAATAATGCCACAGTATCAAAGAAGAAGGATTTCAAGAAGAGCATTTTGGGAGGATCTGGTTCAAAATATTACAGCTGTTCCAAAAAAGAATGGAATACTGTATGACTAGAAAAAAATCTGGTTCTTTGAAATGTCAACTAATGCAAAAGAAGACAAAAGGGAAAAATAAAGAGCAGGGTGGGGGGAAATGGGACAAAACAAAGAGCAAAATGATATATTTACATCCAACCAAGATGGTGACTGCATTAAATATAAGTAGGTTAAACATACCAATTATAAGGCAGAGGCTGTCAGACTATATATTTTTTAAAAGAATCAATTAGGAGCGTCTGCGTGGCTCAGTCAGTTAAACGACTGCCTTCAGCTCAGGTCACGATCCCAGGGTCCTGGGATCGAGCGCCACATCAGGTTCTCCACTCAGCGGCAAGTCTGCTTCTCCTTTTCTGTGATCTCTCTCACTTTCATTCTCTCTCAAATAAATAAATAAAATCTTAAAAAAAATAAAAGAATCAATTATATTCTGCTAGAGGAAATGCACTTTATATAACAAGAGAAAGATGGATTAAAAAAGAATGCAACAAGGTATATCAGGCAGACATTAACTAAAAGGAGGCTATACTAATATCAAACAAATTATGTTCCATTAGTGATAGAGAAGGATATTTCATAATGACAAAAGTGTCAATTCATCAAGAAGCCCTGGAAATCTTTGAATGCAATTGATCAAGAGAGAGAGAAGGAAAAGACCATTTATCAATATTAGAAAAAAAGAGGGTTGTCACTAGATAGCTTAAAGAATTTAAAAGATAATAAAAGCACAAGCCAACATTATTCTAGTAAATATGACATATTAGATGGGGTAGACATGAGGAAATGATCATGGGACTATATTAATTACTAATCAATTTAACAGAATATATCCATACAGATTTTTAGTAATATTAATCATTAGTGTTTTTCAAAGAAGTTGTCTATCCCATCAAAATTCTCCGAATTTTTCCATAAAGACAAGATCACATTATTTTTAAGATGTTAATTCATCACTAATTATTCAATATGGGCATATCTCATTTTACTGTGCTCTACTGTGCTTTGCCATAGTTCTTTTGTTTTTAAACAAAATAAAGATTTGTGGCAACCCTGTGTATATTTGTAATAGGCAGAGAGACCTCACTATAGACTGTTGTATGGACTGGAGCCTGTGAACTGGCTTCAGCTCCACTTGGACAGGTGTGGGAACACCTGGGAAAGCCTAACTTATGCAGACACCTGCAGAATAGAGCCTGTGTAGAAGTCCAGATTTTCAGAAGAGACATTTCAGCATACTCTGCTGGAGTGTGTGTGTGAATTTGGATACACTGGAGTGGTAAGAGAAAATTTGCCAGCATTACCATTCTTCTATTCTATCAGTGACATTTTTTCCAACAACATTTACTCCCTGTTTCTCTGCATCACATTTTGGTAATTCTCACAATATCTCAAACAGTTTTATTATTATTATATTTGTTACGGTGATCTGTGATCAGTGATCTTTGATGTTGCTATGATAATTTGGGTGCCACCAATCACATCCATATAAGACAGCAAACTTAATCCATAAATGTTGGGTGTGTTCTGACTGCTCCATTGACTGGCTAACTCCGTATCTCTCCTCTCTTCAAGCTTCCCTACTCCCTGAGACACAATATTGAAATCAGGCCAATTAATAACTCTACAATTGCTTATAAATGTTCAAGTTAAAGGAAAAGTCACATGTATCTGGGAAGAATGGTGATACTCCAGCAGAGTATGCTGAAATGTCTCTTCTGAAAATCTTGACTTCTACACAGGCTCTAGTCTGCGGGTGTCTGCATAAGTTAGGCTTTCCCAGGTGTTCCCACACTGTCCAAGAAGAGCTGAAGCCAGTTCACAGGCTCCAGTGCATACCACAGTCTATACTGAGGTCTCTCTGCCTATTATCCATTGCATAGCTGGGTGAGATGCCTCCCGGTCCCTTGGCCTATAATGTTGGAATCCACAAGTCCCAAAGGGGCACTTTTGTTTGTAAATGAATGTCAAATTTTAGTTGTTAAAGGAGGGACAAAAATGAGGGATATCTTCTCTCACCACAAATGCTGACGTCACTTCTACATTTCTGAGTTATAGTTGGTACAAGGTTTCTAGCTTTTTTGAGAAATAAGTTGAAATCATTGATTTTAAGACTTTTTATTCATATATATATGGATCTAATGCAATAAATATTTCTTTGGGTACTACTTTAGCAGCAACTGTCCAGTTTTGACATGCCAGATTTATTATAGTTCATTTCTAAAATTTGGCTGTCTCTGAAAATTATACATTACTTAAAGTTGTTTAATTGTTTGAATTCCAGGCAGTAAGAGATTTTATATATATCTTTTCATTACTGTTTTCCAGTTTAATTCTATCACACTCAGGAGAGATTATTTTGAATGATTTCAGTCATTTGGAATTTGCAGAAGCTCTTTTTAGGGCTTAGACACTCGAGTCCATGTACACTTGATAAGAAGTTTATTGTAATCTTTAAGATTTTCTAGGCATTTACTGCATTTTTCTGATTTCTACTGTTGGTACTTTTATTTATTCTGTCTACTTTATAATACTTACACTCAAGCAATGTATACCATCTGAATTTATTCTTTTTCAATACTGTTTTGTATCTTCTACAGCATTTTTATTTGCATAAAAAATTAGAATAAATTTGCCAAATGCTACAAAGATGTCTTCTGGGTTTATTTGAATCTATAGGTCTATTTGGTAAGAAAATCATTATGGCTTTGAGTTTTCTGATCCACATACAGTTTATACTTGTATTTTATTTCCTGCACAGTATTCACTCCAAAATGAATAATTCTATCATTGGTTTACCCTTTTTTTATGTAACTATTGCTAATTTGTCTCATAAACTACATGAATCAGCTCTGAACAATATTTGTTCAGTTATATGGCCTTCTTCCAAGGCCACACATCTCTAAATACTAATATAAACAAAATTTAAATCTTTATTTAAGACATTATTTTTCAAGTTTAAATCCAAGTGTGAATCCAAGTTTAGAATAAGTGGTTTATAGATATCAACTTGTATTTTGCCTAAATAAAAAAATATAGAGAGAAAGCTTATTTCCATCCTTACTTTAAGGTCTAAAATTCTTCTCATTGTACGGGTATCTACCCAGATTTTTACCTAGAGCCATATGTGAGGTGGCTCTGTGATATGTGGCTGATTCCTCCCACTTATTGCAGGGATGTCACAGGGAGCCACCTACAAAACAAATTTCTCTCCTTTCCTTAGGAAACTAAATATTTGTAACAATTCCATGGGTATGTAGATGAAGGAAATGTGGAATTATTATGGAAATAAGTGAACTAGGTGAATAAGATCTATATTCATGAACATTACTTGTGTTTTCAGGAACTTAGGTCTGATCTTGAATATACTTCCAATGAAGAAGGGATGTTATTGCGCGTAGTCAGTTTCATGATTTATTAGGTCAGATAACATTTAGGTCATGATAAGCAGGTCAGTCAGCATGGGTTCTGTTGTTCTATAGTCTGGTGATCAGTTCATCTCAATAACAATGTAAGAGCTGTTTCTCAATAGGAAAATATGAAGTCTCCAAATAAGGTATGCTCTAATACCCTAGAAGCACATTTTATGACTCTCCTTTCAGAAATTGCTTCAGTCTCCAAAGAGCATCCTGATCTGCCACAGACACTTCAAGCAATATTTGATCTGCTCAAGGTCAGAACTGCTTGCAACATACCATAAGGTGATGGATAGAATTATTCTCCTCTAGGAATTTTTCCAAAACACACACTTCTTCTCTCCTGAGAGAGATCAGTACACGGAAAGTGATATGTATAGCATATAGAATTCAGTGGAGACCTTATACATTTTTCTACGACATGTAACAAGAGCAGCAAATTCTCTTTCTTCCTTTCTTTTTTTCCATTTTAGAAGTATTCTGACATGCTCAGTACTTCTGGCTCTCCAAAACTACACTGCAGTATAGGTCTTCAACTTCAACCTCTCTCCCCCTTCTAACATATATAGATATTACTGAGACTTCTAAGGTACTTTTTACTCCTTGTTCCTCAGGTCACATTATCTTGATGTTTTCAGCATAGAGGCAAGAATGAGAAAGTATGGAATTAAAATATAATGGAACCACATAATTGTGGACTTAATGACAAATAATTAGATTGTGTTCATTTCCCTTCCAGTCTGAAGTCAAACACTTGCTGGCTCAGTGGTAGTGAACCCCATGAAATGATGTAGGCTAACTTGCTCCAATAAATAAGAGATGCCAAGAGAATCTTCTTCCATTGGTTGTATCATCTAATTACATTTATGATAATATTGTTATTTTTACAAGATTCATCTGTTTTCCTCATAGGCCATACAAACAAGTAAAGTAGATTTTAATGTCAGGAACATTCTCTTCTGACACACACCTCAGAGTTAGAAGAATATCCAGAATGGGTGAGTTTCCATATCTTCACTCCCAGAGTACACTGCAAGATGGACTTATGTCCAAATTCCATTCATTTTCTGAATTCAATGATACCCATTTGAACTGGAGGCTCATTTTGGTTTCCTACATTATAAAATATTAGTAATACCTCAAATCCAGGATATAGTCTTTACCCTCCCTCAAAATCAATCACTCCTGTATATATGTGCCTTTGGAGAAGACGGGGTGAAATAATTTTAGTGAAAACTTATGGTGGTATCATTCCAAATGCTTTAGGGTGGTGTCATGGATCTTCATCATGGAATGATTTGCAATAAAATGGCCAATCACATTAGTATTTCATTCCACGTGACTATGAATAATAATTTAAGTATTTTCCTGTTGCATTCCATGAATTACTAATGTTATATCTCTCAATGATAATTGAGTTTCTGAAAACTCAATTATGTCAAAACTGAAAACCCAAGAATGTCAGATAATCAATCTCAGTTTCCCATCTTTGAGTCATATTTACCCACTATAATTTCCAGTTATACCACAGATTGTCATTAAAGATATATGGAAAGGAAGATAAACTATTTTAGGTATTACAGCAGTTATTTAAAACAGGAAAATGGATGCTTATAAAATTATTAGAGGTTTTAAAGAAGTTAGCTTCAGGCTAGGGCTTCTCAAATGATTGCCAGAAAACAATAAAACAAGCCTCTGTTATCATCTCTGCCACAGCTGTGAGCACAGAAAAAAAAAAAAAAAGGTCATTGCTGCGACTACTGGGGTCAACTATGCATGCTTTACCTGAAATTCAGGAATCCAGAATCAGGAAATTAGTACCAGAATTTCCACAATGTCATGGACACTGGAAAGTGAAACCCAGCAGCTTTTGGTACTGCACCACCTTCCAAAATCTATGGAGTGACTCATCATTATGACATCCACGATCTTGTCCAACAACCTAATGTAGCATGTAGTTGGCCTCTGCTTAACTGCTGTCTTTCTAATTTTGGAAAGCAATATAATTTTGAAACTTAGCTACAATCCAGAACCTAATTAGCATCAAGGGAAACTAAAAGAAATGTCCTATCTCTGCAACATAGGAAAGAAAATTGGAAGGGGCTTGAAATCAGTTATATCCAGTCCAACTTAAAGGCCATCATATTGAATGGGAAGAACTGTAAGATTACAAAATGATGACTATCCTAGGAGTGGAAAAGAGTGTGAGTTAGCATCCAAATTTTTCAGATAATGAGAAGAATTAAGCCCACTAGTATTATTAATCAAATACATGAATTATATATGTATGTGTGTGTGTATATATATATATATATATATATATATATATATATAAAGATTTCATTTATTTATTTGACAGAGATCACAAGTAGGCAGAGAGGCAGGCAGAGAGAGGAGGAAGCAGGCTCCCTGCTGAGCAGAAAGCCCGATGTCGGGCTCTATCCTAGGACCCTGGCATCATGACCTGAGCCGAAGGCAGAGGCTTTAACTCACTGAGCCACCCAGGTGCCCCTGAATTATATTTTCGATCAGGGGCTGGCAAACTACCATTTGTGTCCTGTTTTTGTAATGTACATGAGCTAAAAATGTTTTTTTACATTTTTAAAGTGGTAAGAAAAAGTGTAAAAGAAGATGACCGATATCTTATGCAGTGAGCAAACCTTAAAATATTTATTATTGGGCCTTTTTCCCAAAAATGTCTGCTGACCATTTGTCAGATGAGAACAAATTGGTCAGAGAGAACATAATTCATTAGAATTTAGTATCCATGAAGCAAAAGACTTTGTGTGCCTTTCCTATACTCATTTCTAGTATGGTGTCTGATACCTGGTACACAGTAAGTACTTTTTTTTTTTTTTAAAGATTTTATTTATTTGACAGATAGAAATCACAAGTATGCAGAGAGGCAGGCACAGAGAGAAAGGGAGGCAGGCTCCCTGCCGAGTAGAGAGCCCGATGCGGGGCTCGATCCCAGGACCCTGGGATCATGACCTGAGCCGAAGGCAGAGGCTTTAACCCACTGAGCCACCCAGGCACCCCCACAGTAAGTACTTTTACAACACTACCAATCTTTAGCAGACTTTAGCATGACCTTTGTATATAGTGTCTTTTTGTACACACATTAACACTGTCATTCAGATAATGCAATAACATAAGCAATATGTTATTCTAGATTGATATGCTTGTCCAAGTATTGCACTTACTGATATCCAACCACATATAAAATCAACTCTGGTTTTGATAAGAGCTTTATCACCAGTCAGCTTCTATCCAACTTTGATCTTTTCCTCTTCTGGTGAAATTTATCTCAAGCAATATATTCCATGTCACTGAAAGCCATTAATCCAGTTTAATGGCATTTTATCCACACCTCTGAATGCATTAGAAAACAAAAACAGAACAACAACAACAAAACTCTATTAAGAGATAGATTTGCCTTTGAACACCCAAGGATTCATGTGCAAAATAAATCCCTTTTACTACAGACATGACAAATCATTACTTTAACTGGCAATATAATATGCTTTAATACCATTTTACTATGTATTTTTCTTTTGAACACTTGAATGAACAGATCTATATTTTTTAAAATATTTTTCTCCACATGAAAACATTGTTAAAATTATCTAAAACTAATATTTCAGATTTTATATTGACAAGTACACAACATACATAATATAAAAGATACTCTGTCCATTTATGTTTGAAGATGTTCAAATAAAGATAAAGAATATCACAAATTCAAATAGCAGGAAGAATATTCAGAGTATTGGAATAAGTGAACATGACATAAAATGCAAACAAATTGTATCTGATCAAAGAGAAGAATGATGTCCTATAAGCTCTTTTGTCTCTAGATAGGTTACTGAAATTTCAAATGGACCTTACTAATGACATGATCTTCTTTTAAATATTTTGCCAATACAGAGACAAATATGCTATTTGGGTGCTTGTTTGTTGAGTGAATTTTATTAAGTAATTTTTCTAAGCAAAAGCTTGGTAGCTCCAAGGTTATAACCTAAGGCAGTGGAAAACTGGTACTTTAATTTTTTCCATCCTTAGGAAATGGTTAATTTCTCAAGTTAAAGTCCCTTTGAATAAATATATGAGAACTTTTTTTTCTATCTGAAAAATCAAGCTACAATTATAATTAACTCACAGATAAATTAAAAACCATATTTTCCCTGAAAGATAAACTTGACCAATCATAATATCTACTTTCTGGGAAAAATAATCTTTTATTTTAAATATCTTCTATTTTCTTAAATAGGTTTCTCTAATTCAAGGATGCATTCATAAGTGTTAAGTTAATGAATGATATTATACTTCTAAAAGGCAATCAAGATGTTAGTATAATTTTGAAAGGTGGAAAAAAAGTTCTCAAAATCTACCTAAAGTTGTTAGAAAAATACAGTGTATTTAATATTTCTTTAACACAGGCAAAAATATTCTAAAAATATTGTTCACAGTCAATTTATTTCTTTTTATATTTTATGTTGTATAATTTCAAATAAATTTACCCTTCTTTAAACACTTTTAAATCTGGCATTTGCTGTTAAGATAAAGTAAATTTTGAACTATAGTAGTCAGGTTTTGGGGTGTTTGTCCATGAGTCAACAACCAGTTTTAACTTTTTAAACATTTTCTGGGTTTCTGGAATTTTTTAATTTTTAATTTACAAGTGTCTGTTTCTATTCATAATAAATTATGCCCACTGTCCACCTCTAACCATAATAAATTAGACCAAAATATTTCTTTCATGCCAGATTTAGAATCCATTGCTGTGGATTATTTTCCTTATATAAATTTTCACATGAACAGCTGGATGCTACAGTGATTATAGTATTTCTTGTGGACTGACAGCCAACATAAATGGTTCACAAAGAACAAGAGCAAACCCACACAAAGAAGCAGAGATGCTGTTGGGGTTCAAATGCCCACCTTCATTCTTACCTTGGGTTTCTGTGAAACACAGCTCTATTTGTAGAAAGCCTTCTCTAATTTATTGAATTATTAGTTATTTTCCCTCAAATTCGTTTTTGTTGCCTGCAGCAAAAGAGGCATAATTAATGAAAAAGCCCTACTGTCTTCATTGTTCTAGTAATGTTATCAGTAGTTCTCCTAATCAAAAATGCAAACTTATTAACCTGGAATTATAATTTAATACAATATGGGTTTTAAAATATTTTATGAAAACTGTTGCTTCAGTTTTAAATTTTTTCTGTTCTTTGTATATATATTCTTTCTTTTTATAAATTAAAAAATATTTGTATTTAAATTCCAGTTAGTTAACATACAGTATAATATTAGTTTCAGGTGTACAATTTAGTGATTCATCACAGTGTCCTCCTTAATCCCCATCACCTATTTAACCCATCCCTCTCACCCCTCTGGGAATCACCAGTTTGTTCACTGTAGTTAAGTGTATATATTTTTATTCATTGATTCACAAATATTTATTGAGCTACTACTGTGAAAATGTCACCAGGTTAAGTATCATATAGTCACATTTTTCTCTCTTGCATTTTCCCTGGTTTTTGAGTTGAAAATAATTGTTTTGCTTTTCTGAATAATCATGCTTTATTATTTATAATCTTAATATAATCCTATGTTTCTGACTTATAATAACATGATTAATGCATATGACCAGTCTCCTCTTCTGGAATTTAAGATCTGTTCATACATTTTAATACATAAAAATACCATAATACATAGATAATCAAGATATTTGTTGAAGGAATGTGGGTTATTGAACATTAGCCTATTTTATTGTTTTTATTACTCCCTATTACATGAACATTTCTATTTTATAAAATCCAAGTTTCTATCTCTGTGGTTACAGTTGCCTGTGTCAGAGAAATAATTTTATTCTTCAGCTCCTTTCTTGCTTTCTGCAGTGGGAATGCACTTTGGCCCATGATCCCTTACTCCATACCTCTCTCTGTATAAACTAAGCACTGATTCCCTCACCACTTCCTGGTAGTCATTTTAAACAATTATGATAATCTTAGTCTAAGCCTTGGTAGTGTTTTAAACATTAATTTTATGATATTTTTCAAACTTCTTGATATTCAAAACTATAGTTTCATTTATCACTTCTTTGTTAATGATTAATCTGCATCTTTTGTGTTATTTAATTCTTCATTTAATTTCCCTATTCCCATTTACTTCATAGATACTTGACTATCCAATTTATATATTGAAGTACCCAGGTACTCTTAACTCTTGTTACTGGTGGGAGCTTCCCCTCCCTGAAACACAGACTCTAGTAACACATACCCAAGGGTATGGTAAAAGAAGGCAAAAATGCCTGAAGTGTCCTCCTGGGAATGATGGTAAATGGGTCTCACTAATACTTCCAAATGCTGCCATTTTGGGGTCTATCTTTTGGGGATTAAAGCATATAATAATTATTAATTTAGAGGGTAAATTGTTCCCATCCTCAATGGTGACCTCCAAGATAATGGCTTAGATGCACTTTCAAGGCTGATGCAAAGGCTATTTACTCTATAAGGCTGGGAGCTGTGAGTGGTTCAGTAGACCAATGTTTCCATGATCATGTGTCCACTGCCACACTGCATTTTGCTGTTTTTTTTTTTAACTTTTTATTTAAATTCCAATTAGTTAACATAGAGTGTAATATTAGTTTCAAATGTACAATTTAGTGATACAGCACTTCCATACACCATCCAGTGCTCAAGACAAGTGCACTCCTTAATCCTCATTGATTATGTAACTTGTCCCCTAACACACCTTCCCTCTGGGAACCAACGTTTGTTCTCTATAGTAAAGAGTCTGTCTCATGGTTTCAAGACTCTTTTTTTTTTCCCCCTTTGCTCATTTGTTTTGTTTCTTAAATTTCACATATGAGTGAAATGACATGGTATTTGTCTTTCTATAACTTCTTTGACTTAGCATAATACTCTCTAGCTCCATCCATTTTGTTGCAAATGGCAAAATTTCATTCTTTTTTATGGCTGAATAATACACATATACACACCCACATTTTCCTTATACACTCATCAGCTTATGGATGCATGAGCAGTTTCCATAATTTGGCTATTGTAGATAATGCTGCTATAAACATTGGGGTGTGTGTATCCCTTTGAGTTAGTATTTTTGTTTTATTTGAGTAAATACCTAGTAGTGCAATTGTTGGATTGTAGGGTAGTTCGATTTTTAACTTGAGGAACCTCCATACTGTTTTCCAGAGTGGCTACACCATTTTGGAAATTAGACTTTTGTTTTGGGGCAATGTTATGTGTGATTCCCTATGAGTGGATCAAATAGCCCTCAGATAATTGCTGGTTAAGGCCCTCTGAAAAAGAGTGATATGCTCATAACTGAAATATATGTGGGTTCCAATTAAGATGAACTGAAGAAAGGCTTCCAATTCAACAATCTCACCATGAAGTAAATGGTTGTTCTTCTCAAGGGATGATGCTGTACTGTAGACTCAACATTGATCATTCCTGCTGACTAGTTATATATTTGATGTGGACTTTCCTTATGTATGGGGTCACAGCGTGAGGTCAGTGAAAAGCCTACTTTCTTGCCACCATTGCCACTCTGTCATCACGCTTTGTTGGGATGTCTCATGTAAAAACTCTAATAATATCATTCACTAAATCTTTCTGCTCACTCATTACTTAGAGACTTTTTTGTAGTCAATACTGTGTGGTGTTAGAAAGTAATACAAATATCTTTACCCACTCTGTACCTACTCTCATAGAATCATCAACATGCTCTTTTTTGGTCAATCATCTTCATCCCTGAGCTTCCTTTGTCATTCTCTAATGTACTGATTATGTCTAGCTGGAATCATCTAATTTCCATGTTTAAAATTACTAATCCTTTAGAATCAACTACCTGAGAACTGTCTGCTTTTGTCTATTCACTTCTACCAGTATCTTACCCAATCATAGCATCAGTAACATTTTTTTTAAATATTTTATTTATTCATTTGATAGACAGAGATTACAAGTAGGCAGAGAGGCAGAGAAAGACAGAGGAGAAAGCAGGCTGTCCGCAGAGCAGAGAGCCCGATGCGGGGCTCGATCCCACGACCCTGGGATCATGACCCGAGCCGAAGGCAGCGGCTTTAACACACTGAGCCACCCAGGCGCCCCCATCAGTAACATTTTAATAGAAGCACTCTACATTCCTGGCTAAAGTTGGCCAGAGATCATTATTTGACTCAGTGATGGGGTTAGACTGGCAGGTGACCCCTACTCTCAGGAAAAAGACATAACTTTGAGAGAAGAAGCTTCCTTTGGGATACGGTTATTCCACTTGAGGAAATCAGCTTTGTGCCATTAACAGCCAACAGTCCTCATGGTTAGGAAAGCAAGTACCTCAGCCTTGAAGAGAGGTTCGAATTATTTTTCCATTGCATTCAGGATGCTTTCCTTCTTATTTTAAATGCCATTCCAGGTTCATCTTTTTTTATTCTCCAATGGCCACTTTCTACATTCCACTTTGCACTTTCCTTTTTCAAAATAATGTTATCAAGGATCAACATTGATCATGTCATTCTCCACCCAAAACCACCAGCAAATGTCTGTCTTCTAAGGGAATATAGGGTCCTAACTTAATTTGGTATTAGAAGCTTTGAAGCATCTTCGATTTGATTTATATCACAATTGACCTTACATATTTTATGTCTCTTGATTATCCTTAATTTCATATTTGGATACTCCCCTGACTTCAAAACTTGTTGTGAAAATAATATACATTTATGCAAATGAAACGGCAAAGATGCCACACTTTAATTTATATTCAAGTGTGAAATTAGTATGCAATTGGTAACACAGACTACTGGAATAGTGAGCACATTTTTTGTGGTTGACTTGGGAGATGTGCAGAAGGTAAAAGGAAGGAAATGGTATTCTAGGTATTGAAGAAGACAGAGAAATGGTTAGGTGAGGTGTATATATAGCCTTTGCAAGGACAACATAGAGGAAAATCTGAACAACAACAACAACAATAAGGGAAAGGTTTTCATTTTGGTGACTAATGGGGGATATAGATGTAAAATAAGGATTTTTTAGATTATTAATGACCAGAACTACCATTTCACAAAATTTGGATTTTATACCTTTTAAGGGAATGGAATGATAAAAGGGGTTTTCCAATTTATCTGAAAAGAACATATTTTCTCTATGATGTTATTTAGGATTTATCTTTGTATTAATTGGAAAATATGTCATTTTTACTTATTTCAATGTAATATATAAGTTCAAAATAATAATAATAATAGCCATTATATAATTTTTACTTTCCTCTGGATAAGTTAAAGAATTGCCATATATTAAGAGAATTCAATGCATGAAATAACTTTTTATACCTTCTTAACTCTAATTTAAGCAACAGAATATCTCTGAAAAAGAGAAATATAGAGAAACTAGTGGAGAAAAAAGAAGTCATTAATAAAGTTGTTCTTATTTCTGATTTCTGATGGGTTATCTAACTGCAGATATTCATACTGATTGGAATTAGGTAAACATTTGAAGAAATAATATAGTATAGGAGAAAATCACTAGATTGATTATCTGTGAAATTGGCTTAAACTAGGTCAATCACTAGATTGATTGACACTAGATTGATTATCTGTGAAATAAGCTTAAACAAATAAGCGTAAACAAAACCAACCCATTATAAGACACTATAATAGGTAGTAGGATGTGGTGATGTATAATTTTAGAAGTTCTCTTTTGATTGCTTCCTTTTCTTCTCTTCAGTGAAATAAAATGCAAAGTTATAAAATAAATGGGAGGATGGAGAAAGATTGCTGGATGCCTGAGGAGCAAAAACAATGTCTGAAGTCATCATGCAGGCAGTGGAAAGATGAAGGAACTGAACGAATATAGAAAAATAGTTTGGCAACGTTAAGGACATGTTGAGAATGATGATAGTGGACATAATGTGATTCCGCTGAAAAATTTAAGTTAAGCAACTTTAGTTGAGATATCCTGAAAATAAAGTGTCTTAAAAAGCTGTAAGTTTATTTCTGTTTCCATTAACAGATCTGAGGTGATTGCCTCAGGTTAGTAGGGAATTCTACTTCTGCTTCTGATAATCATTCAATGCCCTAGTTTCTTCCCTAACTTGATCTTGGCTTTTCTCCAGGGCTGACTTTATCTGCATGTTCAAGTATAGCTAACAAATTTATTTCGGGCTGTGAGAAAGAGAGCAAGATCATTCGCTTAACATTTTTTATAAGTAAAAAAAAAAAAAGACAAAGTATGAAAACACCACTTCTGCTAACACTGAACTGGAGAAAAATTAGTGATGTAGGCACAGCCTGCCATAACGGTGTAAGATGGTGGGAAGTCTATCTACCTGGACATGCATCTATTGCAGAAGATGGAGATAATGGATTATACTAATGTCTTCCATATATAGCAAACTTTGAAAAAACGTTCAGCACATCCACATTCAGGTGTGAAGTCAAGAAAGTTTGGATATAAACAGAGCTTTATTTTCCAAGAGACTGCAAGGAAGGGAGCAATATCCAAAGAATTTCTGGGTCTCTGCAAAGTTGTGATTATAATATTGGGCAAGGGGATCCAAGCGTTGGGAAAAGTGAAATAAAGATACAGAGTGGGGGCTGCTATTGAGGGTTACTGAAAAAATGCTGAGAAACACTGTTTTACAGGAAGTGGTATGGCTATGGGAACTGACTTTAAATGGGTGGAATACCTTAAATCAAGGTTTTTTGTGTTTGTCTTTTTTAAAGATAAGTTAATAGTGAGAAGTTCGAAGGAATAAATACAGGACTTGTGTTATCAAGTCATGCGTTATCTAAGGTAACTGGAGGAGAGAAATTCAAGGAATTAAGAGGCTGGATTCATAGTTGCAGCACTGAAACACTACACTGGAGAAGTTACCATCTGTAGGTCTACTTAAATGCCAATCATTCATCCTCTTCTCTTAGAGTAGGATCTTGGCACAGCTTTTCTATATAAATTCTCCTTGCTTGCTTCTCATTTTATGATGAGCCATTCCCAGTCATTATATATAACCTCTTATGTGAAGAATTTTAAAAACAGTAAGACTTTACATTCCTAAGCAAAAGCAAAAGAAAGCAAAACAAAGAAACAAACAAAAAACGGATTCCTACTCCATAAATTCAGACAGTGAGTCAGACAACATATCCTATATCTTTCCATCTGGGTTTTGATAAAATAATTCACGCTATCTGCCTGTCAATGCACGGGTAATCCATAAAATAATACATTTTATTGTTTTGTGAAGGAGGGCATTTAATGCTTAAGAAGAGAGACTGTTCTTCTGCTTAGTAGTCCAGTCACAAAGTTATGTGTGTGTTTTAATCTTTACTTGGCATAAATAACCCTGCCACTTTTCATTCAGATTGCATTGCCTCTAATTCTGCGTTCTCCTCAAGAATGCCTTTTCTACTTGTTATTTAGATCTTTCAAATATTTACAGATCATTTTCATATTCCCTTAGCCCCGCTATAAATATATGTTGCTTTAATGTCCCCCCATAAATCAGTCTTCCCTTCTCATTATTCAGTTGTTTTCTTCCTGGACTCTTTCCAGCATTACTACATATGTCTGGTATTGGAGTGCCCCAGAATTAACACAATATTGCAGCTGCAGTCCCATCAATGATGATATCAATTTACATGCTGAGCATGAGATGTCTCTTCATTTTGTATTTACTATTATATTTGTGGATTTTCTTTTGTTGACTGTGCTACATCACTTTTTTAATGGAATATTTTAGTTAAATTAAGGCTTTCATTTATTGTCATTTCTAATATCCATAGATTAGTCACAAAATTGGTCTCTAAAATCCATGATTTTATTTCACATTCAATTGTGATTTTATTTTCCCTAGAAATTTTATTTTCAAGTCACATTACTAGCACATCATTACATCTTAAAAAAACATTTATAGTGATATCAAATGTATGATAAATTTTAAAGAAAACGTGCAAGACCTGCACAGACATTGAGAACTAAAAACATTGCTGATTGCCATTAAGCAATTAAAGAAGGCTTAAATAAAAGGAGACAGGTAACTTGGTCACATCTCAGAAGTCTTAATACTACAAAGGGGTCAAATCTATCTAAAATAAATGATAAATGAAATACCTATTAATATCTCAGTAGTCTTTTTATAGAAATTGACATGCTGTTTCTAAATTCATTCAGAAATGCCAAGGACCTATAATTGCCAAGTAACTTTCAAAACATAAGGACAAAGTCAAAGGGCTAATGTGATTTTAAAACTCAGTATAAATCTACAGAATTATGAGAGTGTCATTTTCATATCAAGATACAGAAATAGATCAATGGAAAAGAGAAAATCTAGAAACACACTGACACACATATAGGCAACTAATCTTTGTAACAGTTTTATTACACTACAATTCATATGCCATGAAATTCACCCACTTAAAGTATACAATTCAATTACATTTAATATGTTGACATAATTGCACAACCATAAACACAACCAAATTTAGAACATTTTTAACACCTCAAAATGAAAAACCATACTCTAGATACCACCTCCCAACACCTTAATCTTCTTCAGCCCTAAATAAACACAAATCTACTTTCTGCCTTTATAGATTTGCTTATTCTTGTCCTTTTAAATAAATGAATAATATGTGGTCATGTGCAACTGGCTTCCCTCATTTAACATGTTTACGGGATTCGTACATGGTGTAGCATGTATCAGCACTTGGATCTTTTTATGGCCAAATCATACTGCACTGTGGGGGTACACCACAATTTTGTTTATCCATTCATCATTTAATGAAAATTTGGGTTGTTTCCACTTTTTTGGCAATTATAAATATTGCTGCTGTCAACACGTGTGCAAATTATATGCACACTTATTTTCATTTCTCTTTGATATATATGTAGGGTGGAATTGTTGGGCCAATTGGGAACACTGTATTTAAAATCTGAATAACTTCTGGATTGTTCTCCAAAGTGACTGCACCGTTTTTATTTCCACCAACAATCTATGAAAGTTTTGACTTTTCCACATCCACATTCTCGTCACTTATTATATGGCATTTTCATTCTATTGGGCTTAAAGTTGAGTCTCACTGTGGTTTCAATTTGCATTTCCCTGATGACTAATTATGTTGAACATCTTCTTATGTGCTTGGTAGCCATTCATCCGTCTTTTATTGAGAGATGTTTATTCATAAACTTTGCATGTTTTTAATCATTTGTATTTTAACAAGAATTCTTTAAATATTCTTATCAGTTATATAATTTGCAAATATTTTCTGCCTTTCTTTATGCATCTTTTCACTTTCTTGGTAATATTCTTTGATGCACAAAAGTTTTTAATTTCGATGAGCTAAGCTTTATTTTTTTCATTTTCTTCCTTGTGCTTTTGCTGCTGTATCTAAGAACCCTTGCCAAGTACAAGGTCACGAATATTTATTCGTATGTTTTCTTCTAAGTGTTTTATAGTTTGAGATCTTACCATCTACATGGTATGAAGTAAGGTGTCAACTCCATTCTTTCGCAGGTGGATTTCCAGTTGTCTCAGCACCACATGTTGAAAAGATCATTCTATCCCAAGGCGAATGGTCTTGGTTCCTTTGTCAAAAATCAGTTGACCACAGATGCGATGCATATGTTTATTTCTATCTCACTGATCTATGTTTTTATCCATGTGCCCGTACCACATTATTTTAATTACTATAGCTTGTAGTAACTTTTGAAGCCAGGAAAAATTAATCATCCTAATTTGTTCTTTTTAAGACTATTTTGACTTTTCAGTGTCTCTTGAGCTTTCACAGAAATTTTAGGACCAGCAAATCAATTCCTATTAAGAAGGAGCCTGGAATTTTGAAGGGATTATGCTGAATATAGTAGATTAGATCAGTTTGGGCCATAATGCTACTTAAAAAATATTATCTTCTTATCTATGACTATGGGAATCTAATGTCTTGTATTTTTCAGACTTTAAATTCTGTACTTTTATTAAATTTAGTCCTAAGTATTTTATTATTTTGGATAATATTATAAATGATACTGAATTTCAATTTTTTGTATTGTTATAGCTATTTTTCTAGAAACGCAACTGATTTTTGTGTTTATGTTGTATCCTAAACTTTACTGACTTTTTTTAGCTCTAAATATTTGTGTGTCTGTATGAATTCTTTAGGATTTTCTCTATATTAAATTACACCACCTGCAAATTGGGATGTTTTAATTTTATCTTTTCCAATTTGGATGCTCTTTATTTCTTTTTCTTTTTTCAAAAGATTTTATTTATTCATTTGAGACAGAAAAATACAGAGAGAGAGAGCATGAGCAGGGGGAGAGACAGAGGGAGACAGAAAAGCAGACTCTCTGCTGAGCTGGGAGCCCAATGCAGGACCCCAATGTGGGACCCCATCCAAGGACCCTGAGATCATGACCTAAGCCAAAGGAAGACACTTAACCATCTGAACCACCCAGGTGCCCTATTTCTTTTTCTAATTTAATTGCTCCATCTCAAACTTCCAGTACAAGGTTGTACAAAAGTGTCCCATTAGGCATTCTTGCCATGTTCTTGATCTTAGATTAAGATTTTCAGTCTTGCATAACTGCAGATATGAGCTGCGGGTTTTTCATAAATGTCCTTTTTTGAGTTTCGGAGGTTCCTTTTAATTCTTAATTCATTAAGGATTTTTATCAAGAAAGGGTGTTGAATATTTTCAAATGTGTTTTCTACATCAATTGAGATAATCATGTGTGGGTTTCCCCCCCTTATTTTTTTATTTTTATTTTTTTAAAGATTTTATTTATTTATTTGACAGAGATCACAAGTAGGCAGAGAGGCAGGCAGAGAGAGAAGGGGAAGCAGACTCCCTGCTGAGCAGAGAGCCCAATGAGGGGCTCGATCCCAGGACCCCGGGATCCCGACCTGAGCTGAAGGCAGAGGCTTAACCCACTGAACCACCCAGGTACCCCCTCCTTATTTTATTTATGTGCTATATTACATTGATTTTTTTTTTTTTGTATGTTGAAATAACCCTGTATTCCTGTGACAAGTTCCATTTGGTCATGCTATACAATCCTCTTAACATAATGCCTGGGGTCAGTTAGCTTGCATGCTGTTGAGGGTATTCACTTGTATATTGATAAGACATACTGGTTTGTAGTTTTCTTTTCTTGGAATTTTGTCTGGTTTTGTTATTAGGGTAATGATGGCCTTATAAGAATAAGTTTCAAGTGGTCCTTCCTCTTCTTTTTTGGGAATAAATTGAAAAGGATAATTATTAATTCTTTTTTGAAGTGATTGGTAGAATTTATCAGTGAGCCCATGTGGACCTGAACTTTCATTTGCTGGGAGGTTTTTGAGTGCAGATGTTTTAATTTGATAGTTGTGCTCATATTTTCTATTTTCTTGAGTCAGTTTGGTAATATGTGTTTTTCTAGGAATCTGGCAATTTCATCTAGGTTTAATTAATTTGTTGTCATCTAATCAATCATAATATTCTCTTATAACCCTTTTTGTATCTGTAAAGTCAATAGTAATGTTCCCAATTCACTTCTTATTTGTTTATTTATTTTTAATATTTATTTATTTATTTGAGAAAGAGAAGGAAGGGAAAAGCAGAGAGAGGAAGAGAGAATTTGAAGCAGACTCTGTGCTCAGGGTGGAGCCTGATGTAGGGCTAGATCCCCACAACCAGAAGATCATGCCCTGAGCTGAAACCAAGAGTTGGTCACTTAACTGACTGAGCCACTCAGGCACCCCTCATTTCTTATTTTAGTAATCTGAGTATTTTATTTTTTTCTTAATCAACCTACTTTAAAAGCTTGCCATTTTTTGTTGATCTTTTCTAATAATCCTTTTTTTTTTTTTTTTTTTTGAGAGAGAGAGAGAGAGGAGGGGGTGGAAAAGGGGCAGAGGAAGAGGGAGAGAATTTTAAGCAAGCTCTTTGCTCAGAGTGGAGCCAACATAAACTCACTGCAAAGTGAACATGTAAATGTGTAGTAAAAGTGGAGGAATCACAAAAACCACATTATAAGCACAGACGGAACTAACTATACCATGGTTTAGAAATTATAATATGCTACCTTGCATTGTAGATTAATTAACCAGTTCAACTATTCCAAGGGCTAGGTATATTTTTGTTGTGGTAGTTGATAGTTAAGATAATTGATGCAAGAACTTTAATATGTCTACAGGTAGCAAGTGATGACACCAAATTCGAAGTATAGGTGTCTCTAAGTCTCTAGATTCTGTGCTTTTCCCTTTTTCATAAATGTTTTACAAAATAGTCCATTTTTACTTACCCATATGCAAATTATCAATATCAGTCACCAGCTCATATATCAAAACTTTCTGATATGTTTTAGTTTGTATATCTTCAATTCTAATTTCATTTATGTAAAATTTTTATGTTTGGAAAATTAGCAAACATTGTAATTTTTACATGACAACAGTTTGTGATGATTATCATTCTATTCATTTTATAAATCTAAATTTACTGCCATTGCTGTATCTTACATTTTAGCAATCATTTTTTCCCTTCAGTTTTGTACTATACAGAACTGGTCCAAATCTATGTAGCATACCTGGATGTGAAATGAATGAAAGTCTGCTTACATCCGAATGGAGGTAGGTCTACCAAGTTAGATGAAAAAAAAAGCTGCCACATATCACAACTATGCTAATTTTTCTTGCTTGGTTTCCCCTCTTGCACAGATTTTTCATAGCTTCTGTTTAAATTAGTTGAATGTGAGCCAGTCCTATTTAGGTTCATCTGAACATGTGAAATAGTCAAATTAGATCATTTTCTCTAAAGACTAACAAGAAATTGAGAAAGAAAAAACTTGGTCCAAGATTTTGTTGTAGGTGTATTTTTGCCATAAATCTGCCACCATATTCAATTAATGTACTGAAATCTTGTAGTGTAATATTTTAATCATCAACTGTGTTCTCTATTCTTTAAATTAACAAATACCAGAATAACTTGTCCGACTACTCTAATGATTTAAATCTGCAATCCTTTCTGACTTGATTATACAGTGCTATTAACCATTTCCAGAGTAACTATTAATCAAAAAGTCATTTAATCTTTATCTTATTGACAGGAAATCTATCTTAACTCTGTTAACTATACAGCTCTCCAAACCCTCAACTTTCAGGTTTCCCAAATCCCATTCTCATAAATGGTTTATTCACCTTTTTCTTTGCCTTAGGAAATTTTTTCCTACAGGTATTATGTGACTTTTAGTATTTTAGATTTCTTTTTCTTCTCAACACAGAAATACATAAGACCTATATACCTCAGAAGAGGAAATATTGGTGCCCTTAAGTAAAAGAGACAAGTGAAGAGACAATGGTTCTCACTTTCATAGATAAAATGGATAATGAGATCATGACCTGTGCGGAAATCAGAAGTCTGATGCTTAAATGACAGCCACCCAGGTGCCCCTAAAATCAGATTTCTATTTATGTTTCTTATGTCAGGTTAATTTTCAAAAAATATTTTATTTATTTGAGAGAGAAAGAGAGAATGTGCTGGGGGGGAGGGGCAGAAGGAGAGGGAGAAGCAGGCTCCCTGCTGATCAGGGAACCCAATGTGGGGATCCCAGGATTCTGATATCATGATGTGAGTCCAAGGCAGATATTTAGAGGACTGAACCACCCACGCACCCCTATTTCTGGTTAATTTCAAAGAACAATTTTCTTTGGTTCGTGAACTGAATATGAGTAAGTTAGTAAATGCACTAATAATAATTTATTCTTTCATCCTATAGCCAGAGACCCTGTTAAAATGGTGGGGGTTGGGGTTACTGCAGATAAGAATGTCATTATCATTTTTGTTTGTTTTTCTTATTGGAACAAAACAGTTTTTCTTCAAAGGTGAGCAAGCCCACTAACTTCTCTTTTTATAGTTCTCTCAAACTGCCATAATAAATAATGTTATATAATGTCTTCTTGGTTCATAACGGACATAATCAAATCTGAGCAAATTCACAATGAATACTGTTTAAATGTGCTGTCACCTGCATAGCTTTTGCTTTTCAATTAAAAGAATGCCACAGATTAAATTATAAGAATATCTTAATGAAATATGCATAGCTTCTAATTAGGAGGAGTAGCAAACTTATTTTTATGGCATTCTTGAACATTTAAAGAATAAGAGAAAGTGGACGAATTCACTACTTAAATATAATGCAGCGCAATAGACAACAATAGTATGCACTATATAAAAGATCCTGCCATCATGCTTTGTCTCCTTAATTAACAGCATGGAAAATTGGATCAAATTATTTTCCACCCAGCATCAAATTTAGATATATGGTCCAGTCTTATGTAACATTAACTGATGTTAAACAATTTCCTAGTGCTTTATCAAATTTTTTTTTTCCAGCAAAGTTAATTCATACTTGGAGTTAACATGATAGGAAATAGAAAAATAAGAATTTTTTCATGGTTGAGTAAAGACTGTAATTATTCAATAATCAGTATCAGTAATTGAACATCCACCTTTAGATGGACAAATTTCAAAATTACTAATTTAAGAAATAAGAAAAATACTGCTGAAAGTCTGTGTAATGTTGCCACTTAAAATATCAATTTTAAAATTTGTAAACACATATAGGTAATTTTACTTGCTATTGATTATAACTGTCAAAAATCAAAATGCCTCTTTAGACTGGGAAGTAGTCTTAAAAATTTGTGTCCTCTCCTAGAAAACCAAAGTATCTGAAGATTAATGGTACTCAAAATATTTTTAATGAATTAGTAAATAATTATTTTATTACATATTTACATTCAATTTACACACTTTCAATTATTATGGACAATGAAATTGCTCTCACTGCTAAAAAATACATACACACAGATACGACTTCAAAATAGTTGTGTGTATATATGTTTGTCTGTTTTGTCAATGGGAACAGTAAAAAGAGGTCTTATATATGAAAAAGAAAATATTCTTTTAAATGAAAAATAAATGAGATGATATTTATAGGTGCTTCTTTATTTTGAGCCTTTTGATATGCGCCTGGGTGGCTCAGTTGGTTAAGCATCTGCCTTCAGCTCAGGTTATGTCCCAGGGTCCTGACATCAAGTCTAGCACTGGGCTCCTTGCTCCGCAGGGAGCCTGTTTCTCTCTCTGATTGCTGCTCCCCAGCTTGTGCTAAGAAATAAATAATTATTTTAAAATCTTAAAAAAAGAATAATAAAATGTGTAGAATCATAGAAAATACACAGTACAGTCACTGTCCAGAAATGTTTCTGCAATCAACTGTCCATCTTCCTCCAAAAGAACGTGTTGATAGAGCAGATTATATAGGACAAGAAGTTTCTTAATATGGAGTTCTTATATATGCTGTAGTGCTTGAAAATGGAAGAAAAAGAGTTTTCCTCTGAAGCAAGTTGACCATGCACTGTGTAAGTTTGGTTTTTACTTTTCTGTGACATCCATGTCTCGGGATAGATAACACGAGTTTTTTTGATTCTAGTGTGACTCTGGTGAAAGAAGCCAAGTTTGTTGTCTTATTCAGTTATTTATTCTTAAAACTTTTCAGAAAACTTGTACATGATAGGCATGAAATAAATTACAAGTAGATAACTGAATGTGTGAATAGATCTAAGGACCTGACTTATATTCAAGGCAATCTTGAAAAAGTTATGGTGGCTTTCTTAATAATTTATCCTCACGTAATTAAAATGTTAGGACAGGAAATCAGAGGTAAGGGGTGGTTTTAGGATATTTTGCACTTTTTTTTTTTAGCTTTTTTTTTTTGATTTTTTTTTTTTTTACTTTATTTAAGCTTTATTTAAACATATGATGTAACCCCACCACCCTCACCAAACCCCTCTTCCCCCCACCCCCCTCAGTTTGTTTTATGACATTAAGAGTCTCTTTTGGTTTTTCTCCCTCCCGATCCCATCTTCTTTCATTTTTACTTTTCCTACCACCTTAACTCCCACCCCCGTTGCATCGCACTTTTATGTGTATTTGTACTTGAATTCTCCTGGGAATGCCCTGGTTCTTTTGTTACAGCCTGGGTTATCTTTTCTGAGACAATCGTAACTACTGAAGAAATCCAACATTCTGATGACCTTAGATACTTAAGGTTTTAGGGGGACATGTATCTTTTTAAAAAGTCTGTATTATATATGTACTATATATCTGTATGTATATTTACATATATATATGCACATGAACCCAAAAGTAGGTATTTAAATTTTAAATTATGTATCATTTGTTTCAGATATACCTTGTGTCTCTATATAATTTGAAGCTGATTTGAATCTGAGACCATCATTACTGTTAAAAGCTATGGAAATATAGGATTAAGAGCATTTCAAAGACTTCTTGGGGGTGCCTGGGTGTTTCAGTTGGTTAAGCAACTAACTCTTGATTTCAGCTCAGGCCATGATCTCAGGGTTGTGAGACTGAGCTGGGAGTCTGCTTAAGATTCTCTCTCTCCGGGGTGCCTGGGTGGCTCAGTCCTTAAGTGTCTGCCTTCTGTTCAGGTCATGATCCCAGGGTCTACAATTTGATCATATTTTACAGATAGCTGAATGCTTCTAGCAGAGCACAGTCTGAAAAGCCACATATCTGTTCTCCAGTCAGTTCTCAAGCATAACAGAGGTACAAAATCCGAGGTTTCCAACAGTATGTGTATGATAGAGAGATAAGAGCAGAAGGGCTCTCATGAATCCCATATGACTGCTCAGTATTATTTCTACCAGTCAGTTGTGAAGTTATTGAAATACTTAACAATATTGATTTTAGCCTTTTTTTGGGGGGAGCCTCAAATTTAAGTCCTGGGTGAGTTTAAATCAGTACTTAACAAGAAGTAGGAATCCTTGATGTGGATCCTGGCTCTCCTATGAACTGGATACACAAAATTGACTTTAAGCCACCTTTCTGAACTTGAATACATAAATCAAAATGCTCATGACTCTTTCTATATATTAGGTAAGGGAGATGATGAGAATATACTTAATTTTGGGCATGGCAGTGCCACCAATGTTTTAATAGGTTGGCTGTTCTCCAATCAGCCTGTAATTCTCCAGTCTCTTTCTGTTGTGTTTTTTTTCTAACTCTCAGAAATTGCTTGGCTTGGAGAGACTGATTATAGGTATTCTGATTCTGTAAGGTACATACTAGAGATGCTTCAGGAACTTAGAAGCTTAGATAAAGTTAGGCTTGACTTTAGCTGAAAGTTACTTTAATATTATATTTATCTGAAATTGTGTTAGAAAAGTAGGTAAATGTAACCTGTAAATGTAAATGTAAATGTAAACCTGGCTGAAAATTCACAGTCTATATTCAGATGTGCAATAAAAATGTAATTTCGTAGACAACTATCATATGATCTCCCTGATATGAGGAAGTGGAGATGCAAGGGGGGCCAGTTAAGGGTGTAGGAAAAGAATAAATGAAACGAGATGGAATTTGGAGGGAGACAAAACAAAAGAGACTCTTAATGTCATAAAACAAACTGAGGGGGGCGGGAGGAAGGGGTGTTGGGAGAGGGTGGTGGGATTACACTATATGTTTATAAAAAAATTAAAAAATTTAAAAAAAGAGAAAAAATGTAATTTCTACTTCACATCATTTATCTGACCACCATAATGAGCTTCCCCCAAGAGGTTTGCCCAAAAAACCCTTACAACAGTCTGGTTTAAATAAACTGTTGGAAAGATGATTGAAGGGAATGTCTATCTTCCTCTCTCTCTTCTCCTTAAAGATGACAAAATAGGAAGAATTTGATTATGAAAAAATAGTCAGTTTTACCTTTTACACTTGAAACTTCTGAGCATTGCACATATGCTTTGTTTCTTTCAGAGACTGAGTTTCTAGATCCTTATCATCATCTTTGTTTCATTGATTTGATTTCACTGTTCCAGGGTAATTTTGAATAGTATAAGTGGTAGCTCATAGTTCTTAGCAGAAAGAGGCTAACTTGGAATTTCAGCAATACTGGAAGCCTGATGCTTAGATCCAAGCCACTATTTACCATTGTCTGGGAAAGTCTGGCATACTTAGTGGGGAACTGGAAGTAAAGCAGAGAGTCAGTATTTTGCACAACAGTATTTCAATTTATTATTTATATTGGGAAAAAGATGTTTAATTGGAACAAAGATGGTAGAGGACTGCTAAGTAATGTTTTAATGATATATTAATGTATGTGCATACATGCATACATGTAAATGTGTTTGTACAGACAATTATTTACACAAAAACTCTATTCAATTTTCCAAATTTCCTGAAAGTAAATCCTTATTATTGCCATTGGGAGGCAAAATGCAAGTAGATACTCTTGTGCTAACAGCTCATGAGAGAAACTGAATTATTACCTATGGGACTTTCTGTTCTCACTAAGCCAAAATAGCTGTCTTCTGATGCTGAAAATATAAAAACTGCTATAGAGTCGATCTAAGGCTTTTTTTTTTTTTTTAAGGTTAAAAACTACGGACGGCTGTCAAATTTCATTTTTGTATTCTATTTTATTTTTTTTTAAGATTTTATTCACTTATTTGACAGACAAAGATCACAAGTAGGCAGAGAGGCAGGCAGAGAGAGAGGAGAAAGCAGGCTCCCTGCTGAGCAGAGATCCCAACGCAGGGCTTGATCCCAGGACCCTGGGACCACAACCTGAGCTGAAGGCAGAGGCCTTAACCCACTGAGCCACACAGGCATCCGTCATTTTTGTATTTTAAATTATTTTATCCTGGTATAAAATTATATGGATTATGCTTAGAGGAAGGCAGTAAGGTCTGTTTCTAAATTACATTATTATTTTCTTTCCTTTTAAAAAGGAGACAGAAAGTCTTGAAATGATTTCTCATGTTATCACCTATTTTTGCATATATCATTTATCAGTATCTAATATATATGCCAAATATGTGTTTAGTCTGTTCATCATATTAAATAATTAAATAAAAACTGAATGCTTTTAATTATGAACATTGGATTTTACTTTATATTGATTCATGATTCCATGAAGACTAGTGAACAAGGAAACATTTAATAATCATTTTGCTACAAGTATATTGTAGATGGAGTTTAGGAGAGGATCATAGAATAATTAAATTGATAATATACATCATGTAAAAAATATAAACTGCCTTTGAAAATGTCCAATTTTATTAACACATCTCATTGAGAATCTGGTTGAGAATTTATTTTAAACAGGTATCCAATTTATGTAAAAAGCACACTATAAAGAGAAGGATACTGAAATATAAAATCAAAACATAAAGAAAGCATTCTAGAACTATGGAGGAGTTTTTTGCAAAACCTAACAAAATTATACATGCAGTTATCTTTTTAAATTCAGAAATCCTATTTCTGAAGGTGCAATGGCAAAAACAGAGGATGTTATATTTGAGCTTTATTTTTTATACAAAAATTTGAAAACAAGGACATGGATGTAAGTAAGGATTCTGGTTTTATATTTTGAAATCATGTATATTTTGACATAATTCAAAAGAAAAATAAAGTAAAATAATCTAACAATTGTTAAAATTGAAGATAATGAAGTCTAACTATATATAAACTTGGTGGCATTAATTCAACTAAGAAGAATTATATTTGTGAACTAAATATATATTTTGACTGTAGTCTTAGTGAGATAAACCCTATGGCTAAAAAGGATGGCAAATAAATAATAAATCTCATGTATTAACCCCATTATTTAATTATTACTAAATGGCTTTTTGGAATATTATATAACTATGCATATGTGGGTAGATAGATATAGAGAAGTAGGTGAAAAAAATAATCATGTCCTTGTTAATATTGTATCAGAAATCAAGTTTCCAAGTGGAAAATATATGCAAATATAAAATCCAAGTAGTCAAGCAGATTCTGTAATCTTGAATTTCAACTTATTTTTTTCTAAAAAAAAATACATATTTCCAACTCTGCTCATCACAAAGGGCTAGAAGCAATGCTAGTTCAGAAAAATAAGTGGTCCAAACACACTGATAATAGTTTTTAAGTTGAATTCTGTAATATTCTTACCTATTATCTCCTCAAATGTTTTGTCTGCCTTCTGTAACTCTGATAAGATGAATGAAACTTCCCCCTTAATCTCTTCACTAAGCTAACAAAACTAAATATATCTATCACTTGAATTTCGTTGGTCAGTATAGGTAATGTGAATTTGAACTGTATCTCTACACAGAGATCAACTTGAGAATATAAAGTTTCAACTATTTATTTTGTTTTTATTCATTGTGCTCTGACTAGCACCAAATAGCTTTTCATGAAATTCCCTGAAGATAGAAAACAGTTAAGTGCTAAGGTGAAAAACATGGATAGAAAAAGTAATAGAAACTATCAGAGAGAATGGTGTTTAGTTTAGATGAGTACTCAGTAGCTAGAATTGAGTAAGTGAGAAAGAAATTTGGATAAGATATCAGAAAGACAATAGCAAGCAGAACTGTAGAGGTGTCTGGTCATTATAAAGAATGGAGGATTTTAAATAGGGAGGTAACATTATTTAACTCACATTTAACAGAATCACACTGAATGGTGTATTAAGAACAAACTTAGGGGACAAAGATAAATTCAGATACAGCAGTTAGGATGTTTTATAATGTACTCTCAGTAATATTTGGTGGTGACTTGGATCAGGGTTGTAGCTACAGAGGTGAAGAGAAGTGGCTGAATAAGGAAATATTTGTTTAAAAGCCAAGCATAAGGGATACACATTGCAATCAGAGTTTCTTAAATTTCTTTCATATACTGGATTACTTCCAAAACTTGCCAGTAGTTCAAGATCTTGATGTCTAAAAGCATGAATGCAATCTCTCCCTCAACAATTTGACCTGCCACCTGTTTAAGGTTGGTCCCTCTACATTCTTTCTTGTTCTCACATCTAAGATGATTAGACTCTACCTTTTGTTGACTCTAACTTCTGAAATGTTTCTGGTGGCAATTTTTTATTTTACATACCCAAACTCTAGTCAAAATTTTGTATTTATCAAGACCTTTATAAAAATCTTCTAATTTCCATTTTTAACCACTAAGATAATTTTTTCTCTACTCTTGGCATATCAAATTCTCAAAATTCTGCTTATTTAATTTTTTTAATGGCTCCTCACACCTAAATCTAACCTCCTTAAAAAACTATGTAAGGTCTGAGGGTTTTAGGCTGATAAAATTACTACTTGTTGGGCTGGGTAAAAATCACAAATAACGTGCAGAATAAGACAAAGAGGAGAGTGCATGCCCGTTCTTATATATTATATATCTCTATATATCTATATATTTAACTATCTTTGGGTGAGTTTTCTACCAGATTGATAGCATAAACTGAATAGGTAGATGGTCTGCCTATAATTCTTTGGTTGCCTATAATTCTAGCCCTAAAGTTAGAAGTTATTTTAATATCATCTCAAGCATCTGGAAAAATGATTCATTCCTTAAACAAAAGTTAAAATTTAATTTTCTAAATAAAGATTCCTTTTCTAATCTCTCACAGCATTTTGTTGGTTATTATCATATTATTAGGCTTACACTCAAATGTCTTTATTGTGATTTGTACACCTTTACTGGTTATTTTCTCTAATGGAGAGAATATTTTGGACCCAGCCCATTCAATAACTGATTCAATGTCTGTGTCTGTCTGTCTTTCTTTCTTTCCCTTTGAAATGGCATTCATTGAAAATTTACTCATGTAATATTTGTACTGAAGTATCATATAAGTAGAATATTTTTCCTTATCTCAAATATTCAAAAGATAAAGTACTAGGGAATGTTTATACATTAAATATTATTTATCTAGGATTTAAAAATGTGGAACAAAGCTTAATTCTGGCTTGTTTATTGACTCAGTCTTCTAGTCTGTGGGTAGAGTACATTCATTTAATTCAGAACACTTCATGGGAAAACAAAAAAGTTGGTGGTTTCTGAATTTACCTATCTTGCTTTCCATTGAAGGTAATCTATTTTAACAAACTATAAATTTAGGAAGTTTTCCTTTTTTGCCCCCAAATCTCTCATATTAGACCCACAGATTTAATGTGTGACCAATTTGTTCTTCCAAGACTTGTTTCATTATACCACTCTGCTCTCCAAGCTACCAAATACAGAATCCAAAATAGAACAAGTCTGTTGTCTTGAGACTGCTCTGAGATTATTTATATTTTAAAAAACTCACTTAAATACCTGCAAAATGTTGACTTTTTATTCTTTAATTATATATTTTATACTGTCAGCATTTTGGTAATGAATATTCAGTGCAGTAGCATAGCCATTTAGTGCTAAAATGAATTTATTTTTAAAGAAGATGACATCTCATTTTATCTAGGCTTTTCTCATGCCTCTACTTATAACTAGCATGTTTTATCTAAATAATTGGGAATACACTCCCTATATTAGTTTGCTAGAACTGACATAGAAAATACCACAGACTATGGGGCTCAAATAACAAAATGTATTTTCCCCACAGTCTGCAAGCTAGAAGCCCAAAATCATGGTATTACCAGGTTTGGTTTCTTCCAACACCTCTCTACTTAGCTTCTGGATCGCTGGCTTCCAGTTGTGTCACATGGTCACTCCTCTGTGCCCAGGTATCTTTGATGTCTCCTTTTGCATGCCCAAATTTCCTGTTCTTACGAGGACACCAGTCAAATTGGATTAAGTCCCACTCTAATGGTCCATTTTAACTAAGTCACCACTTTAAAGGCTCCATCTCTAAATACCATCAGATTTGGAGCTATGTAAGGGCTTCAATATATGAATTTGGGGAGATGTTCAATTCAGCCCATAACACCTCTCTTGTTGATTTTGATTTCTTGCCCTCTGATCAGTAAAAAACTATCATTTATAAGCTTACCTTCACCAAGGGTCTCAAATACTTAAAACTTCTTGCTAAAGCTTAATTTATTTGATATATTTCAGTTATGTAGTGTCATGTTATAAATATGTACTGTTAAGTGAAAACTGGTACCTAGGGGATAGGCTGAGATGAAGGAAAAGCTAAAATTATCTGGGAAAAAACGTAAATTTAGAATAAAAGTGATGCAGCTTAAATATTCTCTATTCACTTAATTTGGGTCTTATGTTTTTAATATTTTTACCTGACAAAATCATGCATTCATACACTAATAGGCAAGTTTTATTGTTTATCTGTTTGTTGACTGCAAAAGCAATCTCTAATCTTTTCAATCTTTTAAAATTGTTCAGGGCAATTAAGCCCTAGAAACCTAGAAACAAGGCCAGAATGTGGAGTGCTCAATTTGCATATTCAAATTCCCAATTATGTGCATAGTAATATGCAAATAAGTCTTATTTCCTCTTGACTAAGAACTTTATGGTAGGAAAATTACCTATTTGTCCTTGCAAAAAACCAGACATGAACCACAAACCTTCCCCCTTAATGATGAGACTGATGAGTTCTATTTTTCTGAGAACTACTTATCTGGAAGATCCCAACTCTTCATATTAAACTGCAACAGAAGTAAGAAAAATATAGCACTCTAAATATTTGTTATTTTCTCCATATATACATTTGTGTGTTCACATATGCAGGCATATGCATGCACATATAATTGTGTCTGTGTGTACACATTTCCATAATTTCTAGACAGCTCAAAATATAACAAATTCTGATATACTGGATAGTCTACAGTTATTGGGAGGGCAGGACGTTGGGCTGGGATTAAATACTGTGCAATATGATACAACTACTTTTAAACATAAATATACGTATTTATGTTTAACATATCATATATTTATATTTTAGAGAGAGAGAACAGAGGTCAGGGGCAGAGGGAGAGGGAGAGTGAAACTGGTGCTGAGTGTAGAGCCCCACAAGGGCTTGATGTCATGACCCTGAGATCAGACCTGAGCTGAAACCAAGAGTCAGACACACAGCCAACCCAGGAGCCCCTTAAACATCTATCTTAAGAACTAGAGTTAACATTCCCTATAGATACCATTTCCTACTCAATTATAATTAAGTACAATTTAAGTTTAACTTTGAAATTATTAAGAAAATTATTTTTCTGAATATTAACATCAACATTATATACCATAAGATATGCAAATACACAAAAGAGAACTAAAATTTATTAATTTTGATAAATGATTTAAGGTTTTCCAGCCTAAAATGAGATATAATGTTCTCACTTGTAAATATCTAAGTACAGCCTTTATGTTCAATAATTATTATTTACAAATAGTTATTTGTAAATAATTTCATTGTAAAGTATTTTGCTAAGTACCATGTCCTATTTTAAATTCTATGTATGAATTTCATTCATTTGTTTGTATAGTGTTAAAGTCCAATCTGACCTGGTGTTTCTAAAATTTATATGGATACTTTAAGGACAAAGAATCATAAATGTACTCTATAAGGGGAAGAACAAGATGCCAAATTGTGGTGTTTTTAAAATAAAGGTATATAAACCAAGACACTGTACATTACCATAGAATAGGAATAATGTAGAGACTAATGGATTAGAATAGAACATGACAAGAATGTAAGAAAGAGCATGGGATTCAGAATCAGTCTATTTCAATATAATGTGGTATTTGGAGATAAACTAACAAGTGACAAATGAGTGTCCTTGAGAAATTAAAAATTACTTACATCCTGGCATCTGACATTTGCCGTCTATAACATATAGATAATAAAGTGTTATGGACTGAATTATTTGTGCCCATTCTTCTTAGTTGAAGGCCTAACCCACAAGGTGATGGTATTTGTAGGTGGGGCCTTTGGGAGATAATTAGGTCATGAGGGTGGAGCCCTCATGAATGGGATTCCTGTCTTTACAAAAAGAGATCAGAGAGAGAATAGTTCTCTCTTGGCTAAGTGAGGAAACAACAGCAAGAAAACCAGGAAGCTGACTCTCACCAGATATTGCATCTGCAGGCACCATGATGTTGTCTTCTTCATTTTTTTTTTTTAAAGATTTTATTTATTTGAGAGAGAAAGAGAGAGCATGCACAAGTGGAGGGAGGGGCAAAGTAGGCAAAATGCTGAGCAGGGATCCTGTCCTGAAGCTTGACCCTAGGACCCCAGAATCATGACCTAAGCTGAAGGCAGACGCTTAACCGACTGAGCCACCCAGGCACCCTTAGTCTTTTCATTCTTTACATGTTACTATCAGCTGAATTCAGGGACATTATTCTTAGCCCTGCATTGATAATTTCTCTAAAAAGGAATTTTGCTATACATTAGGCAAGTTTTAAAATTTTACATATATTCCATTATACTTTGAAGGTCAGTTTTTCCCCTATGTTTTGAATAAATTTGCTTTATATTTGATATCTTTTGAGTATATCAATTTGGAAAGCTCTACAGTGTGACACAGTTAAGCCTGTGCACAATCTATTCTCCTTTGGTTGAACATTTCACTTATATTTTAGTTAGTTTACTTACTTTTGTGTTCTATTTCAAAAAAAGCTTGTTTTGGTATACATATTTGTGTTTACATGTAAGATATTCTCCAGAATATATGTGGAATGCAAGTGGAATCCTAAGCCCTATGCTATAAGCAATGTCGATGTTACAAATTACTGAAAAATACCTTTGAAAAGTGGTCATACCATTTTCATGGGCAGTGAAGATAATTCCTTTTTTAACACATGCTAACATTTTGTATCAAAATATTTAAGTTTTATGAAATGATGATTATGCAATTTTATCTTTTTTTCTTTAAATTTGTTTTTAGAGATTATTCATGAGATTGAGTTTCTTTTCATATATTTAATGGTTGCAAAGATTTCTCTTTTTTTAAAGATTTTATTTATTTATTTGACAGACAGAGATCACAAGTAGGCAGAGAGGCAGGCAGAGAGAGAGGAGGAAGCAGGCTCCCCGCTGAGCAGAGAGCCCGATGTGGGGCTTGATCCCAGGACTCTGGGATCATGATCTGAGCTGAAGGCAGAGGCCCTAACCCTCTGAGCCACCCAGGCGCCCCGCAATGATTTCTCTTTACAGAATTTTTTAAAAAATATCTTGCCTATTATTGCATAGTACTTTTTGCGCTATTTTGGTCCAGCTATGTAACAAAATTATGCTATTTCTCCTTGCCTTGTATATGTTTAACATATAAACAAATTTTCTTTCTGGATTCTTTTCCTTATTATTTTATATAGGGAGTGTTAGTGGTAGTTAAATTTAGAATTTAATCTTTGAGTGACCAGATATACTACAGGGTTGTGATTGAAATAAAGAGAGAATCAATATCCCAAGAGGCTTTGGAACTGAATGTTTCTCTCCTACTATGGAATTGTGGGCTGACATTTTTGTAGTTGATTTTTCTTTTGTTCACACATAATATTATTTTTGTATCAAAGTTTAAATATAAGAAGATCGCATATATAAATGATGAGAAGCCATTTAGTTGGACCCAGCTGATGACTAGACTGTTGGCAGTGAGGTCTAGGCCCATCCCTATGTAACTGGCTCTGTGGCACCATTGCTATTCGGCACACCACATTCCCAGACTCCCTTGGCAACCAGCTTCTGGTTGAGAAAGTTCTGACAGTGAACGTCACTGACGAAAGATAATGCAGAAGCATTATCTTCATGCTTTGACCTTAGGTCAGCTTCTCTCTAGCAACAACAATTATAGCTCTAGTCTCCAGCTTTTGGGGCACTCCCAGCACCAACTTTACCACATTTCCTCAAAGGCACCAAGAGCATACTTCAACTCCTCAGTTATCTGAGCCATGCACTTTGCTGGTGAAATAACAAGCTAGATTTACCTCTATCTGTCTATTAACACCTGTTAGGCCACACACACACACAGGTAACCAGAGCAGGATCTCTTTGGTGTCCTTCCCACTGTAGTTTACCAGCAATAGGGCATCCAGCCTGGAGTTCCAAACACCAGCTACCAGGTGCAATGCAATGCCTCTAACAGGTCTGAACAAACCCCATGGTGAATATTTGTCCACTCGGAGGTTTTATTAACTCCTCCTCCTCCTTTTTCTGTTTTTCTTCCTTCTCCTTCTTTCCTTCCTTCTTCCCTCCCTTCATTCCTTCCTTCTCCTCCTCTTATAATCCTCCTTTTCTCCTCGATTCACACCTTTGATTCACATCTCCATATACTATTATTAACTCATTTAAGATCAGTCCTGAATACTAGAACATTTAAAAGATCTGCAAGTTACCGAAAAGTTTGGCCAAGGTTAAAAAACTACTACACTATTATTTGCTTTATACCTTGGGTTTGTGAATATTCATTACATTATTAAGAGATGATAAAAAAATATAAAACAACAATATGGCCATGCATGAACCAAGAGTAGTATTGGTTCATGAACTATGGATGTTAGTAATCCAATTTCACACATTTGACTTTCAGAAAAGGAACAGGAAATGGTCAAGTTTCTTTTCTTTCCAACAAATTGGTAAATAATACAGATATACAGATAAAGTAATGATTATGATTAATTAGATTGTATTTTATTTATTTATTTTTAAAGATTTTATTTATTTATTTGGCACACGGAGATCACAAGTAGGCAGAGAGGCAGGTGGAGAGAGAGGAGGAAGCAGGCTCCCTGTTGAGCAGAGAGCCCTCTGTGGGGTTCGATCCCAGGACCCTGAGATCATGACCTGAGCAGAAGGCAGAGGCTTTAACCCACTGAGCCACCCAGGCACCCTGATTAATTAGATTTTAAATCAGTTACTGAGCCAAGAGAAAAATAAGGGAAATATACCCTATTTATTTTAGAGATAGTGTGAGCAGGGGAGGGGAAGGGGCAGGGCAGGGGGAAGGGAAGACAACTCCCAGCTGAGCACAGAGCCTGATGCAAGGCTCAATCTCAGGACACTGAGATGATGACCTAAGCCAAAATCAAGAGTCAAGAGGCTTAACCAACTGAGTCACCTAGGCACCCTTCACTGTGGAAATATTAATAGTGGGAGATAAGTGTATTTGAAACTGAAGGAGGTAAATATATTTTATGTTTCTTTTATTTTGATTATGCATTGTCTTTCCTTTCACATATGCTTGTTGATAATGGATGTGAGGTCAAGGCCAATTTCAGTCTAGAGAGATCTGAAGTGTTTGCATTAGTGGATATTTTCTGCAAAGGTAGCTTGCTTCTAATTTGCTACATGGAGGCAGAGGGTAGGCCATTTCAAGACAACTACCAATTCTGAGGGGCTTTAGTTCAGAGTCAGAATCTCAAAATCAGCTATTCTGCCTAATGATTTCATAAAATAACACATATACATAGAGTTCCACATTCATGTGATTTTATATGTGCACACATGCTTGTGTGTGTAAGGAAAGAAGCAAAATATCATAAGTAATTCTTTGGTGGTAAAATTCTGCAATTTAAGTTTACTTTAATAATTTTACTTTCATAAATTTAATTTCATAAATTTAATTAATAAACATATTTTTTAAGTGAAGCAATTACTCTCTAATTTTATTGTGGTTAATTTCTTATTATTCTCTTAGAACACTGGCTCCTGAACAGGAACTTGTACCTTTTCCTTTGTTCATTTTCTCACTCCAGAAATTTACCTTAATTTCATCTACATGCCTTTTTAATTAATTATGTAAATGGATTATCTGAAGTTAATCTTAATCATTTATTATGGGTATTGATACTTCTAAACATTCTTATTCCTGCTATTTTTCTTTATGTGCTCCTTACATTTTGTAACTTTTCTAATTACTGAGAGCAACTAATAATCTTCCATTATTTTCCTGTACTTAAATTACTGCACAATTTGCTTACTAAAAAGTGAATCAGTTCTTAGGATTTTCAAGTCTACCTTAAGTTTAAACATGATTAAAAATGAGTGACCTAAGTTGAATAAGAATTATTTTGTTACAATCATTTTTAAAACAGTTAATACTACCTAGTACATGGCAAGCATATTTCTGAGTTCTTTCCAACTATTAATTTTTTTAAGATTTTATTTATTTATTTGAGAGAGAGAGAATGAGAAAGAACACGAGAGTGGGGAGGGGCAGGCAGAGGAAGAAGCTGAGCAGGGAGCCCGATGTGGGACTTAGTCCCAGGACTCCAGGGTTGTGACCTGAGCTGAAGGTAGTTGCTTAACGAACTGAGCCACCCAGGTGCCCCCAACTATTAATATAAATATTATTCATTATAATGTCTTAAGTAGGTGGTTAATATTCCCACTTTACAGAAGAAATTGTGTTCCAGAGTAGAACAGTAACTTACTCAAGAACACAGTCTAACACATAATGCTGTCAGATTTAAGATGCAGCAAGTTTGCTGACCTCAAGGGTTATGTTCTTCACACTATGTTTTCTCTATACCAGTCTTCTTTGGGAGTAAATCATATGTGATTCAATATGGTGTTTGCCCCTGGTGCTAATAATCAAAATGAATGAAAGGTGTTTTTATTTATTATTAGGAGATTTCAGTCAAATTATCGAGGTGACATGCATATACAATCCACTGAATGAACACAGCAAAATGTGTTTGCAATGTTATGGCTAATATATTCTAAAAATACTCAATTATTGCAAATGCATTGTGTGGCAAAATACTTTACCAAAAATTTCAAAAAAATGATGCTACAGAAATGAGTTTCTTTTTTAAAAACTTATTATACTTGAACTACATTATTTTGAAAACTGTAAGGATGTTAATTAATATGTCTTCTCAGGAATATTGTAGAAGAGCTAGGGAGAAAAAATGTACTAAGTAATACCATCTACAGAAATATTAAGGAAACAAAAGAGTAACACAAATTATTTGTTTTATGTGAAAGGCAACAAAAGGTGAAATATGAAAAAGAAAGTCTTACAGATTTCTATGGAATGCATATACTATGATTTCAGAGCATATTAAAAATAAACCAACAAAAGGACAAGAATTAAATTAAGCATTTTATGCATATTATACAGATAACCAAACTTACTATATCAAATTAAATTTTTACAGTAGATTGATGGTGCTGAAAAATAATTTTTTTGAAGATTTTTATTTATTTGACAGACAGAGATCACAAGCAGGCAGAGAGGAGACAGGCAGAGAGAGAGAGAGGAAGGGAAGCAAGCTCCCTGCAGAGCAGAGAGCCTGATGTGGGGCTGGATCCCAGGATCCTGGGATCACTACCTAAGCCAAAGGCAGAGGCTTTAACCCACTGAGCCACCCAGGGGCCCCTGGTGCTGAAAATTTTTAAAGTAAAAAGACTTTGTACTAATCCTTTAGTAACAGTGTCTATGTGATTATCTGTTACTTTAGTTCATGTAAACAAATCTTTATTGAGTGCTAAAGTACAGATATTGTATGAATACCTTTGATTAAAAATTATTTATAAAGGATGACCCATCCCTTAATTTTAAGCTTAATGAGAAAGACATGCATATAGCATATTATTTTACTAAACTGTGGTTTATACTGAGACACAATTATATACAGCAATGGATATGGGAGCTCAGAAGAGGGTCACAGTCCAACTGATAGGTTTGGAAAGGCTTTCTGTAAAAAATAAATCCTTAGTTGCCCTGAATAAATCAAAGTCATCAAATTTTGCCTCTATGAAGTTAGACTGAATCTGGTATTTTGTACAAATGATTTCTTCATAGGAGAAATTTAATATTTAAACATTTCAAGAACTAAACATTACTACAAGAAAGAGATAATAATTTGTTATGAAAATGTGGGTCAATGAGCAGCAGCATGTGGCTTAATTTGTCTCCAAGCAGAAACTAAATTAACCTTTGAATGATAAAAAGTGTAAATGAATAAATGAAAGGCATCACTAATGTATTTCAACAGTAAGAGAAATGCTCACATGTTGCAAAGATAATGATTTTTGATGGACTACATAGCTCTTTGTTAGAATAACCAGTTTTAATTAATGAAGTGAAGCATTTTGAATTTCTGGCTTAGTACTCAACACCAGAAATGGCATTGTGTCAACGAAAAACTCTGTAGAAAAAGAATCACAACTAAAATAATTTTTGTGGGGTGCCTGGGTAGCTCAGTGGGTTAAAGCCGCTGCCTTTGGCTCGGGTCATGATCCCAGGGTCGTGGGATAGAGCCCCGCATCGGGCTCTCTGCTCTGCGGACAGCCTGCTTCCTCCTCTCTCTCCCTGCCTCTCTGCCTACTTGTGATCTCTGTCTGTCAAATAAATAAATAAAATCTTTAAAAAAAATAATTTTTGTACTTTAAAGAAGAGTCAGATTAGCCTAAATATTTACTGTATGTTTAGAAAGTAACTTCCACTTACTGGAACTCTGATCTCAGACAAGGTCTCAAACTTTCAACCTTATTTTCCATCAGTGTTAAATCAGGGATTTATTTCTTATTTTCCTTTTTTAAATTATGCTATGTTGTTTTTAAAAACCATACAGAATATATTAGTTTTTCATGTAGTGTTCCATTATTTGCCCCTTATCATGGCTTCTAAGATCCTATGTGATGTGCCTCCTACTATCTCTCATCTTTCTTATTCCTTGTGTTCCAGAAACATTGCTCTTTGTGCCTCCTCAAATAAAGATAAGCATGGTCCTACCTCATGGCATTTTCATGGGATGTTCTTTTCTATCAGAAGTATTTCCTCAGATATTGTATGGGTTATTTTCTATTCTTCTGTCACATCTCATAGTAGTCTTCTTTGACAACTTTAATTAAAATAGCAAAAAAAGACTGTGATCACTCTAACAATTTGTATTGTTTTACCTCCTTTTTCTTAAGACTTTAATTTTTAGAGCAGTTTTAGGTTTATAGTATAACTGAGAGGAAGCAACAGAGATTACCCATAGTATGTTCTACCTTTATACATGCACAGACTCAATCTTATCATACCCCAAGAGAGTAGTACATAGTTACAACTGACCATACTACACTGACACGTCATAATCACATAAAGTTCATGGTTTACATTAGGTTCCCTCTTACTGTTGTGCATTTTATGTTTGGACAAATGTATAATGATGTGTATCCATATTATGATATCATACAGAATATTTTCACTGCCCAGACCCAAGGTGTAGTCTTTCAAAGGTCCTACCTAAGTCTAGAGAGTTTATCAAGATTCCAAAATTTAAATTTTGTCCTGTGCCCTCCTACTACCTTCAACCTCTACCATGCCCCATAAAATGGAGAAGAGTTCTGCACAGTATCTGAAACCCTAAAAAAATGCTTTTAATTCAATAAATCCACAAGGAGAAAACATGCAATACTAACATTTCTGTACTTCCCTTATTTTGGGAATCTTGGACACTCAACTCTCCAGTGCCTTGATGCTTTCTTAAATATCTTCCCAGTTTTTTTTTCTCTCTTCTTAAATGAATGGTCCATGTAGCGCCAGCTAGTCTGCTGTCAACTAAACAGAAACCAAGAACTTTTGCTTTTAATTGAGTGATACTGAAACCAACTGTTAGGTAAAAGATAATAGTAATAGTAGTAGTAGTAGTAGTAGTAGTAGTAGAAGCATATAATTTTCATTGTAAGTGTATTATTCTGACTACCCTTTTGGAAATATATAGAGGGATTTTCTAAAGGGTTTTTTATTATTTTATTTATTTATTTGAGAGAGAGGGAGAGAGAGCATGAGCAGGGGGAGGAGCAGGGGGAGATGAAGAAGCAGACTCCCCAGGAGCAGGGAGATAGATGCAGGGCTGGATCCCAGGATCCCCAGATCATGACCTGAGCCAAAAGGCAGATGCTTGACTGAGCCACCCAAGCTTCCTTAAAGGGTCTTTTAATAATTCAAATGAAAGATGACTGTGATTTGGTCCAATGTGGTAACAATGGAGGTTGTAAGACTGGTCCAATTCAGATACAGTTTGAAGTTAGAGTTAGTAGGATTTGTTGACAGACTGGATGCAGGATATAAGAAAAGCAGAAAGTGAAGGATGACTTTGTATTTACCATTTACTAGGGTGGGCAAATCTGTGAAAGGAATAGGATGGGGAGTAGACATCAAAAATTTAGTTTGGGGGGCGCCTGGGTGGCTCAGTGGGTTAAAGCCTCTGCCTTCAGCTCAGGTCATGATCCCAGGGTCCTGGGATCGAGCCCTGCATCGGGCTCTCTGCTCAGCGGGGAGCCTGCTTCCTCCTCTCTCTCTCTGCCTGCCTCTCTGCCTACTTGTGATCTCTGACTGCAAAATAAATAAATAAAATCTTTAAAAAAAATTAGTTTGGGATATACTGTTCCATATCTATTAAATATTCCAGAAGATGAGTGTAGAACAAAAGAAGACACGGACAGATGAAATGTGGCTTTCTGATATTTAGGGGCCATGCGAATAGGGATGCTAAAAAATGCAAATTAATATACAAGGAGGAATTACAGAAGAGTGCATTATCCTGGAAATAAAAATATGTCATTAACAGAAGGTAATGATTAATAGTATGAAAGTAAGCTACATCTTTATTGTTAATGATGATTTGTTAATGAAAAATTTGAAGAAGGTCCATTGGCAACTTAAAGTCCAAAATAAATACTGGTTCCAAAGTTATACTACATTATACTACAAAGCAGAGAACATGAACGAAATGCCCTGGTGTTTTCCTTATGGCTTGTTACATACTCCTGTACAAAATTATTTTCATATTTTTATTTCTGAGTTAAAAAGGTTGTATTTGCAAACATTTTTCTAGAAGTACATATCTAAGTTTAGCAACACTTCTCTATAATGTAGCCATGAAAGTGCATGTTACATACTACTTATAATCTGCATCTGGTTTTAAATCCAATGGTGTTCATAGGATGAATGTTATGATTATTTTACAAAGGCTACTTTAGACTAGTGATTGAATGTGACCAGTGTTTTCAAGTATACACTCTGTTTCCTTCTGCAATACTCATTGTCACCCATACACATGTGTCTAGACATTAATGAGACAAAGTTGACAGATTGATACTAGGATATTTTGTTCATCTGGCCATAGAGCATTGGGTGAACAATGGTTGATATTTGGAAACTCTTTATGGAAGAAAAGTAATGGTAGAAACTAATCAGAGGAAATACTGGATATAAGAAATGGATATGGCTGCTCTAGTGCTCATGTGTTAATGATTAACCTACATATAGCAGGTGAGGACTTGGATAATCTTTAAATTTGGGTCTAGTCTCCAACATTTACTAGCTTCCTAAGTTAGATAAATCAATTAACTTCTGTTATACAAGTGGAAATAGAAAGTCCCAAGCTCTGAGATGAACTGTTCAAATACATGCAATTTGAAAAGGAATTATACCCCAATAATAATGGACATTAGGCTCCAGGTTGTTGTCTGAAATAGAGTAAGTCTATCCAAGCAGATTATTCTTAGCTTTGACAGAACAGGCATCTAGAAAGTCTTACAAAAATTTGAGGTTATATTTCTTATGCTGGATCCACTGTGCTGTTTCCAAAAAAGAAAAGGAAAATACATGGCTTGATCATTTTGTTAAATATTGTTTTGATTACATCTTCATTTTCCACAAGATCTTTTTCAATTGTGTCATTGAGTCCATTTTTCTCCTTTCAAAACTTGTGCGAAAAGCTTTGTATATGCAACAGGAAACAAGTTCAGTGGATAAACTTAATCCATATAAAGTAATTAAGCTGTAAAGCAGTATCATCTATAAACTACTGTTAAGTTCTGGTTTCCAAATAATCTCAGTAAAACCCATTTCTTTGTTCAAAAATTTTCAGTGTCCATTTCATCTTCTGACAATATATTCAAGATGTTTACCTGATCATAAAGAAAAGCACGTCCAATGAAATTAAACTGTATCAATCATGATGAGTAAGCCAGGCAATTATTGTATACACATTTGCATGGGTATATTAACATAAATACACTCAAGAATAGCTTAAATAAGAGAACATAATAACATTTTTAAATTTCCTTTAAAAATGAAATAGATTGTTTGAATTGACTGAAGTAATGTTTCTTCATTTTTATTTATTGATTATAGAATACATGGTTAACAGCTTATAAAATTTTAATTCATAATTAGAGATAATGATTATAATTTAAGAATATATTTTTCAATTTTACATGTTATTTGTAGATATTGTTCATTTATTTTTAACAGTTTTTTATTATTTTATTTAATTATTTGAGACAGAGACATACAGAGAGAAAAAGAGAGAGACAGAGGGCATGAGCAAGGGAAGAAGCAGAGGGAGAGGGAGAAGCAGACTCCCTGCTGAGCCAGGAGCCCGATGTGGGGCTTGACCCCAGGACGCTGGGATCATCACTTGAGCTGGCAGACGTTTAACCATCTGAGCCACCCAGTCATCCCTACAGATATTGTTTAATTAATATTTAGTATTAAAATACACCTAAATACATATATATAGCATACATATAACATTAAATTAAATATTTAAATATGAAATGTTTAAAAATATTTGTGTTAATGGGAAATGACTAATTTGATTTAGTTAATCATTTAATAGTCTATAAACCTAAAACTTAGTTAGCACCTAGTCCAATCTACCTCATAATTCAGAAACACTATGCATTCAAAGATTTTAAAATGTAATCTTTGAATGATTCCAGCAATAGGCAGTACACCCATATTAAGAGTAATTGGACTCGGGTGCCTGGGTGGCTCGGTGGGTAAAGCCTCTGCCTTTGGATCAGGTTATGATCCCAGGGTCCTGGGATGGAACCCCCCCATTGGGCTCTCTGCTCAACAGGGAGCCTGCTTCCTCCTCTCTCTCTCTGCCTGCCTCTCCACCTACTTGTGATCTCTGTCTGTCAAATAAATAAATAAGATCCTTTAAAAAAAGTAATTGGACTATTGTTAGAAAGAGAAGCAGCATTAATTAAAAGTAAGAAGAAATAAATTTCAGTCTGGACTCCAACATTTACTAAATTTGTATACTTAAGGATCAAATAACTTCTCTGATCTAACTTTATCAGTATTGCAAAAATAACAGGATTATTGAGGATCAGATGACATTATTTTGAAGTCCATGGTAAGCTGAATATCATATAACTTAGTATTATTTTCTTTACTATTTAATTTAATATTACTAATTTGAAATATCCTCCAAGTGATACCCACAAGTGGTCTTAAATCTAAATATAGACTGATGAAATAAATCTATGCTTCCTTGTATGTTCTCCATTTTTCTCTTTTATAAGGCAGCCACTAAAGCCTTATGATTTTCCCTCCTGAAAACGTCCTAATTTCTCTGAACAATTATTTAAGTGATATTGTGCTTATATTCACATTTTATAGTTATATTTTCTTCATGGATTAGAAAGTTTTATTTGGTTGGCTTATTATTTTTTTTTTGCAATGCATAGCTGTAATGTAAGTACTATGAATCATCTTTCATATTTTGAAAGTTTTAATCAAGTCAGTACTAATGTTATACTAATGTAGCTTCCTTTGGAGATAACACATCTTAATAAACTATTTTACCTGGTATCTTAGACACCACAATTTTCATAGGAAGTCAGGACTACACTTTGTAAAAATGCTGCATTGACTTCTTGATTCTGAGGCAGATATCAAGAGTCCTCATCAACATTAATCCTCCAGAACTTAAAAGTTCCAGAGTATATTTACATGAATGTACTCTTGCATGTATCAATAGAATAAAAATACAATCTTTTTTGCTGTATTTCCCCCATCATCATTTGGTTTGTTGAAATTCATCCTCTCATTTTGCCATCAAAGAAGGCTCATGGGACATATTCCCTGAGTTTATGTATGGCTTTCATATTTTAAGAACAGATTTTCTGGGTCTAATATTTTTGGTTTGTATTTTTTTTCTCTAGAATACAGAGTGCCCATTCAATATGTAGATTCAGTCTTCTTTAATTCTGTGCATTTAAAATTACAATAATTAACATTTGTTGAGTATTTACTATGTACTTTATGCATTTATTCAGCAAATATTATTAGAGATCTATTGTATGCCTAGCATTATCCTCACTGGTAGGAATACAGGGGCAATAAATCAATCAATAAATAAATAACTCAATCAATCAGGCAAAATCTCTAACCTCAATGAGCTTGCATTCTAGTTGGGAAAGATAAAAGAGAAACAGCAAAAATAAGTAAATCGCACCAGATATGAGAAAATGATGGTCTATGGAAAAGTAAATCAGGGGGGGTAAAAGATGCAGAACACTCAATTACAATACTGGAAGAGAACATAGTTGGAGGACTGATACTACTTGACATAAAAGACTTACTATAAAGTTACAGTAATCAAGACAGTGTGGTACTGGTGAAAGAACAAACTAATAATCAATAGAATAGGACAGAGAGCCCAGACGTAGACCCACACAAATATACGTAGCAAAGATAGTCTTTTCAACAAATGATGCTGGGATAACTGGATATTCACATACAAAATTTAAAAAAAAATCTAGAGACAGCCTTTTATCAGTCATAAAAGTTAACTCAAAATGGGTCATAAACCTAACTGTAAAATGAAAAAGGGCTAGGAAATAACATAGGGAAAGCTGAAATGACCTTGGAAATGGCAATAGCTTTTGAGACACAACAACAAAGGCATGATTCAGAAAGAAAAAACTGATAAGCTCGACTTGATTAAAATTAAAAATTTCTATTCTAGTAAGCATGGCATCAAGAGGATTAGAAGACAAGCCATGTTTGGGGGGAAAAGAAGTTTAAGAAGACCAGTCACAGGATAGGTGGAAAATACTTGCAAAGACCTATCTAATAAAGGACTGTTATTCAAGATGTACAAACAACTCTTAAAAATAGAATAACAATGGTTAATGACTAAATGATTAATGGAGACAATATTTAACAAGAATTCAAAAAATAGGCCAAAGACCCTAACAGACACCTCATCAAAGTAGATATACAGATGAACAATTAGCATATGAAAAGATGGCCCACATAATTTTTCATCATGTAAATACAAATTAAAACAGTAACAAGATACCAATACACAGGGGTGCCTGGGTGGCTCAGTGGGTTAAGCCGCTGCCTTCGGCTCAGGTCATGATCTCAGGGTCCTGGAATCGAGTCCCGCATCAGGCTCTCTGCTCAGCAGGGAGCCTGCTTCCCCTTCTCTCTCTCTCTGCCTGCCTCTCTGCCTACTTGTGATCTCTCTATCTGTCAAATAAATAAATAAAATCTTTAAAAAAAAAAAAGATACCAATATGCAGTTATTACAATGCCTCAAATCTGGAACACTGACAACACCAAATGCTGACAAGAAGAGAGAACAACAGAAAACTCTCATTCAGTAATGGTGGGAACGCAAAATGATACAGCCAATTTGAAAGGCAGTTCGGTAGTTTCTTAGAAAAGTAAATATTCTCTTCCCACGTGATTCAACAATTGCACTGTCTGGTATTTATCCAAAAGAGTTGAAACCATATGTCCATAGGAAAACCTGCACATGGATGTTTGTATTAGCTTTTGACAAAATTATCAAAAATTGGAAGCAATCAAGGAGCTGAATGGATAAAACACAGTGGTACATACAGAATGGGGTATTATTCAGCACTAAGAAGAAACGAGCAACTGACCATGAGAAGACAAAGAGGAATCTTAAATATATATTACTAAGTGAAAGTAGCAAATATAAAATGTCTATACATCATATGATTCCAAATATGTGAAATTCTTAAAAAGGAAAAACTACAGAGATAATAAAAAGATCAGTCATTGCTAGGAGTTAGAGGGATGACAAGGAGGATGGATAAAGCACAATTTTTAGGGTAGTGGAAATACTCTGTATGAATATACTTTATTATACATTTGTCCAAACCCATAAAATCTACAACACCCCTGAACCCTAATGTAAACCATGATTGATTATGATACATCAATGTAAATTAATCAATTGAAACAATTGTACCACCCTACTGAGGGATGTTGATAAGAGAATCTTTGCATGTATGCGGGTAGGAGATACATGGGAAATCTCTGTGCTTTCCCCTCAACTTTTTGGGTGGGAGGGGTAGAGGAAGAGGGAGAGAGAATTTTAAGTAGGCTCCGCATCCAGTGCAGAGCCCCATGTGGGGCTCGATTCCACAACTCTGAGATCACAACCTGAGCCGAAATCAAGAGTTAGACAGTTAAACAATTGAGCATGCAAGTGCCTCTCCCCTCAGTCTTGTTGTGAATCTAAAACTGCTCTAAAAAACTAAAGTCTTTATAATAATAACAGCAATAATACTCTGGCAATGGCAGATTGAATACTGAAGGATGCCTGGATTCTTGGGGACTTTAAGAAATTGTACTATCATACCAGCCCTGGACTGCCTTCTTCCAGATTTTTAGATGAGATAGAAAAACATTTTGGTTTTAGCCCATTTAACTTTGTTTTTGCATTGTTTTCAGGTGAAATTAATCCTAAGTGATAGATTTCCCCTTAAAAAAAACACCAAAACAGAATTTACTAATTATTTTTATTACTCTTACAGTGAGTACAATTTATGTTGTGTAATACAACTTGAATACCTATCATTTTCTCAATATGTTACTTTCTTTCCATTTTCTGCCTTCTGTGTGAGAAAGGAATAATAGTTATTCTTTATTCAGTAGTAAGAATTTAATAAGATGCAATCATGGAGCAGTCATGATATAAATAGGTGCCAAGAGTTTGACAGTGAATTATAGAAAGATTAAAATAGTATCTGTGTATGAGTATACTCTGAAATGTAAAATTTTTAGGTACTAATTTTCTGAATTATGTAACAAAGAAATCCTTCCTAAAATGTGTTATATAGGAACCCAGTATATAAGCAGAAAACAACTAAGTTCTTTGGTAGGAGGAAATTCCCTGTTTTTCCATCCTACCAATTGTTCAACATGGCAGCCTTAATACAGCTCTTAGAACTATTAAGCAGATCAAAATTTTAAAACACCATATAAAAATTACAGTTTTTACTGTATGTATCAAAGAAGTTGTTTTTTAATGTATGTTTTGGTTATATTAGCATGAGCATGAAACCTATTAAGAATTTTAGGTGATTAACATAACCTGTCATTGAGACTATGATACTTGGAGAATATACTGGGGGTGAGGTGGGGGGATAAACAAACTGCTGAATGTCTTTAAGTCGTTTGCTAAATCCTAGGTAAATAAAATCATGGCTCTGCATGTAAGAACTCACGCATAAATTTCCTTTTTTTCTTCAGACTGTGCTTGTTGTAAATGAAGACCCATATACTCAATTACCTGTGATTTGAGAAGGCAGCTGCAAATATATGACACCATGGATGCATCTGTAGAAGAAGAAGAAGAAGAAGAAGAAGAAGAAGAAAGCAGATGCTATTGATTTTTATTTAGACTCCTTTCAAAGAAGAGATGAGACCCAATAGGAAGAAAAGTCACTAGACAATTAATAAACATTACTTTTCATCTCACTGTTTTACTTTTATTGCCTCATCCTTTATAGTTTTATGGGTTTGCTCTTGCCGCCCTAATCTTTCCCTCTTGTAATTTTGTGTTGATTTAGAATCAGCTTTCCTGTGGCTTTTTTAGACTAGGGAGTTCTCCATTAATAGTGTGCTTGCCTAGCATTTTTCCTGTCTCCTTCACAGCTCTATTTAAGAGTTAAAAAAGTAGGTGGTAAAATCGAAATATGTCAATATAAAAATGAAGAAAAGGATTTGTCTTGGTATATTAGGAAGATTAAGCAACAGTGAGAGAGTTCTAGACCATCTAGGTTTTATCTTTTGCATGTTGAAGCTGCTCTCACATCTTTATAAAGACTACTGGAGGACAGCTCTCCTCCAAGGTCAGGTTATTTTGTTACTGCAAGTGAAAAGCATGAGGGAGATTTATTAGGTAGCAACATACATCTATGCATTTTATCTCTCTCCAATATAAATATCTAGGAGACGCTTGCAACAGTGTTTAAAAGGAGTCCTAATGAATTATAAATGATGATAAATTTGACTTGATTTCAAAGTGATGGGCATTTTATATTTAACACTTTTACTATAGAGGTTGCCTTTTGTTACTTATCTCTTTTTTTAAAAATTTTTTTTAAAGATTTTTATTTATTTATTTGACAGATCACAAGTAGGCAGAGAGGCAGGCAGAGAGAGAGAGAGAGGAAGGGAAGCAGGCTCCCCGCTGAGCAGAGAGCCCAACGTGGGACTCCATCCCAGGACCCCGAGATCACGACCCGAGCCGAAGGCAGCAGCTTTAACCCACTGAGCCACCCAGGTGCCCCTACTTATCTCTTTTAAGTTCAAATATATGATGCAGTATGCAAAACTGGTATTTAAGGGCATCAATTAAAACAACAAAAATATAAGAATGACACTGAGAACTTGCACATAGAAGCTTACGCACCATACATGGATTATCTGTTTGGATTTTCTATTTGTCTACACGGATTTACTTTTTTGTATAAAATACATACTAGTTTTTGAATCAAAGGCATATTGAATTTTGACAAACTACAGACTCTTGTTATTGTTCTTATCTAAGAAAGATCCAGTTACTCCCAACAAGGCTGGAAATGTTTTATATGAGGAAACTATAAATACCTTTGTGACGTTTCTTGCTATTTTGAACTTGGGTATCTTAGGTGCATGACAGAAATAGTAAATATTTTATAACTTTAAGTTGTTTGTATGCTTGTTTAAATTTCTCCAGGAATGAAAAAGCATATAGATTACAACACTGGTTCTCTGTATGCACTTTATATAAACTAGATAGGCAAACTGACTAAAAACAAACTACTGATTTCAGGATATGATTAGAAGTCAGTTTAATTATACTTATTAAGAAATGAAAAGCTTTGAAATTCCAAAATTCTGGCACTCATTTACTAATCTCAAGTTCCACATTTGTAGATACTATTCAACAAATAGTGTGTACCTATTGGTTACCGTAAAAATTATGTGTACAAAAAGTATTAATAAACTCCTAGCTGACAACAAGTGCTTAATAAATGTTTGCTATTAGATAATGACTTATTCCTTCTCACTACTTTTATTAATTGGAAAAATGGTAAGTGCTTTAATGTTTTAGATATTATTTTCAACACAAAAGTGCCTACTTTTGTGGAGGTTATATTCTGGTGGAGAAGATGGAAAGACAGGTCATAAAGAGATGATTGATATACTTGTGCCACAACAAAGAGTAATATATTAAATGCTATGAAGATAAACACAGGTAAATTATGAGAGACAGTTGCACTGACGCTATGTCAGACAGAGCTGTTGGAATATGTTTTTATTCATAGTAAATTGACTCATTTTTTATCTATACATTTCAATGTTTCAGTAAGAAACTGTATTTAACACCTCCATTTTCTTTAAATACCAAGACTTTGAACTATCATTCTTATCTCTATCCTTTCTCTATCTGTAACTCTGATTTAAACTCTAGTGAAAATGGATAAAACATTGTAACTTTGAAATCTTTAATTTTTAAAGAAAAAATAAAATATAAAGGGAAAAACTGCCTAAATCATGAAAACTATAAATAACAATATTTCCTTTTCATTTTTCTAAATTTATCAGATTACTCATCTACAGTTACTGAGAAACCTTGGTTTCATAATGTTATCTGGATCACAGGCCATCCAGGGCATAAGAGCACAGTGATATCGCTAAATTGTTAAATGTCCCTAGTGGAACTAGAGGTCTATATTAAAGACTGTGATGGTCAAGATTTAAATGATGTCACTTTGGCCTATTTCTAATTTTAAATTTACTGGTTCTTTCTATAGGGCTGATGACTAAGATGTAAAATTTGGGTTTGAGGTAGGTGTGAATTACACAGACCTTATTCTTGAAGCAAACTTATTTTTTTAATCAGTAAAGTTCACACTGTAATATGAATCTTGTCCTCTTACATAATAATATATAGATTGTTTTTACTCTTTTCCCCACAAAGACAAGGATCCAAAACTATTTCAGAGTGGTTCAAAGATTCTTTTCAGAGACACATTTTAAACTTTCTAGTATTTAGTCTAATTTGGGGGAAGAGACAAACTTGAAGATGTAATTCTCTTAAGGTGGCACTATGACAGAACAGAGGAGGAAACCTCAATATAAATGGAGAGCATCACAAGGCTTTATAGTAAGTATCAGCCAGCGAGCAATGTGACAAGAGAAGCAATTTTGTAAGCACCACGGTAGTAATTAAATCAGTCACCAAGATACATGTCATTCATTATTATATAACTCAAAAGTGTCGAATTCACTGCCTCTATAGGACTATAAATTCCATTATACAGGATTAAATGAGACTGCATTAAAAAACATGGATGTTGACTAAGGAAATGGAAGGGAATACACATGACCTACCCTAGTTAATTAAATATATCAAATAGGAAGACATAAACCAATCTCAGGTTTGTATTTATGTCATTATAATATTTAAAAGTAAACATTGTAATGAATATTTAGCCTTATTTTCTAAAGCCCTGAATATAGTATATATTATCATTTGAAATTCTGGTTTTTACATATATGCTTCTAATTATAGTTATCAAAAGTTATGAAAAGCATTGGGCCAATCCACTTACTGTCAAGATGTTATAATAACCATGTTATTTTATATAATGGAAAATGCAAAATGTAACTTCATGGATTGTATAGATGTAGATATGACTTACTCAATTTTTCTGTTAAGCTGTAATATGAAAGCATGCTGTTACTGCCATTAAAGAAACAACAGTGACTTCATGATCTCTTTTATATTTGGATATTGCAGAATTGAGCAAAGTAGCCTCTGCCATAAACACATGTGAGTTCCAGGAGCCTGTATCATTAACCCCTTTTCTATCTCTTGTTGTTGAGGAAATTACTTGGCAAAATCTTAACCCCATTTGAATCTAATATCTACTCCGTTTTTGCACTGGAACCACACACAGGAACGTCACTACCTTCCTGACTGGTTTTATCATAAATAAATGAAGGAATGAAGGACAGCTGTAAGGAGGCCTTTAATTTGCCTGCCAATCACACATTTCCTCAGTGTATTCACTCATTCCCTCTCCCATTTTCCAGGGTACTTAGGCCATATTTCTTCCCTTGCTCAAACCTCCAATAACCTCTCACCTATCCTCATATTCAGATTTTGGGCTAAAGAGGACTTTCACATATTTCCATCACCAAATCTACCTACCTACAGCATTTACCCAGATGCTCTTGTTATCCAAGAACCATCCATGTTATTGTATGTCATATCCTCTTGTGTACCAGTTCTTACCTTATTGTACAGACATGGAACACTTGTAGCTTCTTCTTTCTCTCTTCTGTATCACCCAGCTTCCCCCCGCCCTTCTCTAATGGAGACATGCTCTTTATATTTATCTTACGGTTTTTTTTATCTGCTTAGTTACACTTAGAAGGAATCCTTGACTGGGATGAAGAAGTAGTCACAACCATGCCATGAACTGTTTGTCCAGAAATCAAAAGGTAGTATAAACTTTTCATCAAGTGCAAATGCAGAGAGTGATTACAACCAAGAAATAGATACTATCATCTCCAGCTTAGGGAAGCCAGCAAGGGAAGATAATGAAAGGGGATCAACAAGAACTTAAATTATCCCAGTTATCAAATCAATAGACCCTTTATTGACTAAATAAGACTTTAATTTACAGAGGAAAATACTCCTTCATCTGTTTGAAATTATCTAGAATTGGCCAATATTAAATTATGATCATCATCTGATGGAATGAAGGATCAAGAAATAAATTATAGCAAAACAAAGGTAGTTTATTTTTTAAAGATTTTATTTATGTATTTGAGAGAGTGAAAGCAAAACAGCTCACAGAGGGAGAAGGAGAAGAAGGCTCACCGCTGAGTGGAGAGCCTGTTGCGGGACTGGATCCCAGGACCTTGAGATCATTATCTGAGGCGAAGGCAGACGCTTAACTGACTGAGCCACGTGGGTGCCCAAAACAAAGGTAGTTCACACTCCTGCACATCTGAGTCCATGGATGAGAAATATGAGTCTATTTTATTATCTATGTTATAGCCAAGAAGACTTTCTACTGTAAACACGTCTTATTTAACTTCTTTTTCTTTTTTAAAGATTTTAAAATTTATTTAATAGAGAGAGAGAAGGAGAGCACAGAGAGAGAGGACAAGGTAGAAGCAGACTCCCTGCTGAGTAGAGAGCCTGACATCAGACTCGATCCCAGGACTCTGATGTCATGACTTGAGTTGAAGGCAGGTCTTAACTGCCTTAACTGACTGAGCCACCCAGGTGCCCCATTTAACTTCTATTTTTTGAAACAAAGAGAAAATATTATCTGTATATAAAAGCACAAAATCTACCCTAAAAAACTCCAGTTAAGGCCTCCAGTTGCCCAACTTGGAACAAATTCCCTGTACTTAAACTAATCACTATAAATAATGGCTGAAAATGTAGGAATAGTCTACTTCTGAGTCTGAGAGATAGGAGCTCTTCTTTTGTTCTACACTAATCCTCTGGGTTATTCAACAGACATGTAACGATATATCCAAACTATATTTTTGATGTTTACTTCTCATCCTGTTCCTTCCACAGATTCCTCTCCTTTAGTAAATGGTAAATATGAAGTCATCTTTCACTTTCTTCTTCTCTTATAACCTACATCCAGTCTGTCAAATGTTCATGTATATGCAAAATATAGTTGCCTTATTTTTCTATATTAGAAATTTATCATTATAGACATCCAGATGGCCAACAGACACACGAAAAAGTGCTCCACATCACTGGGCATCAGGGAAATACAAATCAAAACCACAATGAGATACCACCTCACACCAGTCAGAATGGCTAAAATGAACAAGTCAGGAAATGACAGATGCTGGCGAGGATGTGGAGAAAGGGGAACCCTCCTACACTGTTGGTGGGAATGCAAGCTGGTGCAACCACTCTGGAAAACAGCATGGAGGTTCCTCAAAAAATTGAAAATAGAGCTACCTTATGACCCAGTAATTGCACTATTGGGTATTTACTCTAAAGATACAAACGTAGTGATCCGAAGGGGCACGTGTACCCGAATGTTTATGGCAGCAATGTCCACAATAGCCAAGTTATGGAAAGAACCTAGATGTCCATCAACAGATGAAAGGATAAAGAAGAGGTGGTATATATATACAATGGAATACTATGCAGCCATCAAAAGAAATGAAATCTTACCATTTGCGACGACATGGATGGAACTAGAGGGTATTATGCTTAGCGAAATAAGTCAATCGGAGAAAGACAACTACCATATGATCTCCCTGATATGAGGAAGTGGAGATGCAATGGGGGTGGGGGTTAAGGGGGTAGGAAAAGAATAAATGAAACAAGATGGGATCAGGAGGGAGACAAACCAAAAGAGACTCTTAATGTCATAAAACAAACTGAGGGGGGTCGGAGGGAGGGGGGTTGGGAGGGGGGGTGGGGTTACATTATATGTTTAAATAAAAATAAAAATTAAAAAAAAGAAATTTATCATTATAAAATATATTCACAGTGAAATATTTCAATAAAATATCTGCAGCTTAATAATAATCATAGGATTCATAATCATGCATTAAGGAAATAACATTGATTCGGCCACATCTTTAGTTTGAACTGTGAGGAGAATCTGAATAAGTACATTTTGTGGAATGTTAATTTATTTAATGAACAGATTTAATAACTATTAATAAGGCCCATAATCCTATCTGATATTCAGATTAATAATTCCATTTGATAGTAAAAATAGCCAAATCAGTAACACATATAGTAGATGATATTCAGATTGGTACCTCCTTACCAGGATAGTTATGATTATTGGTGTGTCTATTCAAAACTTCACAAATACTGCAAAACATGCCATAATTTCAATGCCTTATTAAATAACATTTAAAAATAATAAATACTGAAATTAAAATTATGATGTAAATTTACATCTTTTACTTGGACATTGCTCATCACTTCTGCTTTTCTTTTAATATGCCTTCTCTAAGGCAATTTTGTCAAAGAGCTTAAAATGGATACATTGCTTGATAATATATGGTCTTAATACAACAAAGAGGTATATTAAGTTTTAAAAAACAGTTTCTTTTTACCTCCATTACATACCAAAAATATTGTTAGAATAGTAACTACAGGGGTGCCTGGGTGGCTCAGTCCTTAAGCATCTGCCTTCGGCTCAGGTCATGATCCCAGGGTCCTGGTATCCAGCCCCACATCAGGCTCCCTGCCCAGTGGGAAGCCTGCATTCCCTCTCCTACTTCCCCTGCTTGTGTTCCTGCTCTCGCTGTTTCTCTTTTCATCAAATAAATAAATAAAATCATTAAAAAAAATGAACAGTAGCTACATTCTTCACTATAGGATCCTAGGAAAAAAAACATATTCTACAAAATGTTAACAAAACCTTAGGTTTATATATAAGATAAAGGTATAGATAAAGAATATTTTAAGCCTATATATTTAGCTAAACACCATGTGAATTATTCAACATGTTCATATCATGTATTCATTATTATAACTTATTCTCATTTTGATCATTTATAATACTGTCCATATCTACACACTAAATATAAAATCAATAGAAGCATAACATAAAAATAAATACATATATTGGGCTTCTATCAATGAAAAACAAACTTTAAAATATTTTTTATTGTTGGGCACATGTGGTTGATATATTTTTAAAAATGTGTTGTTTAGTCTTTCAAAAAATAAATTAGCCTCTGCAGATGTTATAATGATATACCAGCAACTCAAATAATAAATTGAAGCTTCAAAAGCATGTAGTTAGTATTTATGCATAAAATCAACTGCATTAATTGATCTAAATGCAAAAGGTATCATCTGTCTTTGCTTTTCTTTAAGTATTAACCCAAAATCACTTTCTTATGAGCCAGAGAAAATATGTGAACTATCATTAGTGTCCCAAAAGTATTCTTTTATACTAATTAAAAATTTTAGTTGCTCCATAACCAAATGGTTAAGATAAAACTTGCATCACCTGTGAAGCTTAGACTAAAAATGTGAAGTAAGAAATTATACAAGAGGTTCCTGGGTGGCTCAGTGGGTGAAAGCCTCTGCCTTCAGCTCAGGTTATGATCCCAAGGTCCTGGGATCAAGCCCCGCATCGGGCTCTCTACTTAGTGGGGAGCCTGCTTCCTCCTCTCTCTTTAGGCCTGCCTCTCTGCTTACTTGTGATCTCTCTCTCTCTGTCAGATAAATAAATAAAATCTTTAAAAAAAAAGAAATTATACAGGAAAATCATGGATAATAAGATGTTTTCCTCAATTTTTCATAGCATTTATTTGATTGTTTAAATGAATTATCTGAATAATATTCTTCATTTTCCAGTGTCTTTTGCATGTTTACATGAATTAGTAGTGGGATATTACTTTAACAATATAATTCAATGAATGTGATATTTTTATTAGTACATAGCATTTTAATGAGTATGTAAAAACCTGGTATATTTGTTATAGAGTAGTACCTATCTAATATTTACTAAGAGTATATTACATGCTAGACATGCTTATAAGTCCTTTGCATACTAATGAACTGAAAATTAAGTTTAATCCTCAAAACACCCCACCCAATGAAGTAGGCACTACTTTTATCCAATTTCACAATTTAGAAACCTAAGAAGGATAACAATATATCTAAGTTGTTTCTGAATTTGTTGGAATGATGTTTGTTACCACATGCACAAGTAAGGCTGAAAAGAAATACATGTTTCAACACTCTTTCTCTCATGGTTTCATAAAGACCACTATCTTCTGATTTCTAGCAAAAAGTGGTATCTCTAACTAAAATGCCATTTTTAAATTGCCAGCTATAACTCAATTTTTTTCATTATAGAAACATAACTTTTTTGTCCAAAATTATGACATTCTTCTGATGCTTCCAATTAAAATCTTCATAATTTTATCACCCAGAAATCCATCTTACATGCTACCATCATGTTATCACTGTTATCTGACCACAAATAGATCTACTGTTGCCTCCTTCTGGCAATACCTTGGTATTAGTAGACTGTCTAATTTCTTGGATGCTCCAGTTGGTGATTACAGAAATTAATAAAATATTCACACCGTGGGCAACATTAATGACACTGACAAAAGGTCTCAAAAAATTGGATGTAAGATTAACACAGCTATCCTACTCATACAGAAGCATTAATATAGTTATGAACTTACTACGCTAGTTATATATTACCAATGTTTAAACTGTTATCTTGGGGTAACTGATATTTTTTACTTTAGAATGATGTTTATAGTTGTATTAATATATGCATTTTTGTCATGTGAGAAAGAGTTCTTGTATTCTCAGGTTTTGAAGATTTTCTTAAACCAGGAATGGGTATTAAATATTACTTACTGATTATTATTAAAATGACTACACTTTCAGGTTTTATTATATTAAGATTTTTAACATCAATAATTGTCTTAATGTTAAATTGTTTTTATATTTAAAGAGTGCCCAAATAATTTTTGTGCCTTGCCTCTTTTTTATAATTTTTAAATTACTTGCTTAGTTTTGATAAATCCTCCATGGCTGTTAAGATGCTCACATTAGAGAAAGCTGAGTGACAGGGATTTGAGAACTCTCTGTACTATCTTTGCAACTCTTCTGCAAATCTAAAAATTATTTTAAAAATTTTTTACATGTCCCTGCCCATTTTAGGACAATACTGTCTTGTAGCCATGGAGTCATTAATCAAAGAACTCTTTTAGTCAGATAATATTAGTTCTATGGCCATTATAATTCTTGGTCCATGATAACATGCTCTAAAACCCATCTATCCAATCAGTAACAACTCACTTTAGTGAACCCACTCTGAAAGCTAGCCAGTCAGTGTCTACCTCATTTTTTGAAAGTCAGCCTTTCAGTGAACTTACTTCAGTGGACAGTATCCTAAGGATGATGTCACCAAATTCACACATCTGTACCCAACACAAAATATGAACTATTACATGCCGCATTCTCAAGACTGATGTCAACTCACTCTAACCTCTACAACAACAACACCTTAAAAACAAAGGCTTTCCAAATACTTCATAAAAGATCAGAATACTTTGCTCAAGGATACCATGTTTGACCCGCATAGCACTCCCTTATTTAAAAAAGCAATACAGGGGCACCTGGGTGGCTCAGTGGGTTAGGCCTCTGCCTTTGGCTCAGGTCATGATCTCGGGGTCCTGAGATCGAGCCCCATATCAGGCTCTCTGCTCAGGGGGGAGCCTGCTTCCCCCCACCTGCCTGCCTCTCTGCTTACTTGTGATCTCTCTCTCTGTCAAATAAATAAATAAAATCTTAATATATATATATATATATATTCAAGTTTTTTGTGTACAGATATTAAGTGGTGCTTTCATTATTTGACAAAGTCATTTATTCTTTTAATACAATTCACCTGGGCCTCATAATCAGTAATCGGAAAAGGTATAAAGCTCTTCTTAGACTGCTACTCTCTTGTTTTTCAAGGTCACAAAGTCTCCTACCTCTGTTGACTCAAGGGACTCTATCTCTCAGACCCAGAAGTAGACCGTTTCCATATTTTCAGCCATTGTTTGTAGTGATTAAGCCCAAGTGCAGGGAATCTGTTCCAAGCTAGGCCAATTGGAGGCCTTAACTGGATATTTTTAAAATTACTTTGTTTATCTAAGTTTAATACAACTGTAGACCCTTCCTCCAATGATATCTTACCTGGGAACCATGCTGTTGATATATATCTCCCACCTCTATGCCCACTGACCCAATGAAACCTGTATGGCTTCAGTCACGTGTTCTTCTAAAACCTATGTTCAAATACTTATAACTTGAACAATTTATGCTACCCTAGCAGCAACACAAACACTCCTTTTAGCTAGATCTTCTAACTAGTTCAAATTACCACACTAAACATCATATATAAATGTAGATTACTCTGATGCAAACTGCATTATAAAAACTAATGGGGGTTAAATATGTGATGGAGATTAAGGAGTTCATTTGTGATGAGCACTAGGTGTTGTATGGAAATGTAAAATCACTAAATTGTACACTGAAACTGATATGACATTGTATGTTAACTAACTGTAGTTTAAGTAAAAACTTAAAAAAAAGAAAAAAACTAATGGAGAAAAAATAAAGAGCACATTAGAAGGATATGATGAATACACTTTTTTAAAATAGCTATGATATTTGAAGGGAAGTATATATTATGATAGTAGAATAATTTCAATTATTCTAGTATCAGTAGAATTTTTAAACTACAAACAAATCCCAATGGGAGTTCTCTTTCATTCTTTGCCCTATGTTTCTTCTGTTTGCAATTTCTAAACAAAGTTGTCATAGGAGATTAATGATAGTGGATTACTAGGAGTTGCATTTATCTTGTCAAGGACTCTAGTAGTAGGAGGTAGTACTGTCCATAAGCAGAAATTTTAATTTAGGAATATGTTATTTACTCAGAACATTTCTAGGGTTCCTATGGGTCTATGGAGATTTAGTATATAAATATGTACAATCTTATAACAATTTAGTAGCTTATTTTGGCAAGTAAACACAACAAGTTTTGTATGCAAAAACCAGTTACTGAACTTGCAATAAGATCATCCAAAGTTAAGTATTTCTGAAGGTCTGTATATAAAAACAAGTTTCAAAATATAAGTTCAAATAATCTTATTGGCACTAACCATTCTTACTTTAAGTAGTATGCTTTACAATGAAATTTTGCTGCAACCTACATGAATTCATAATCCAAAATATAGTGGTGCCATAAATTATGTATCATTTAGGATGTCATACTCCCAGGGAAGCTCCTGAGAAATGCAAGGTCTACAACACTCATCCATTTTTCTAGGCAAAAAGTATTTATTGTAGATATCATAATAAATAAAACAACTACAAAAAATAAATGTTCTTCTTGGAGTTTATATTCCAGAGAGTGAGAAAAGACAAAAATCAACATAAATAAGGAAATTTATAGAAATATGTGATGAGTGCTGTGGAGAAAAATAGAGTCAGAAATGTAATAGGGAGTGTGGGTTAGAAATTGTAGCTTTTGATAGATGTGTGTGTGTGTGTGTGTGTGTGTGTGTGTGTGTGTAATGCTTTCCTTTTAGTGCAAGTAGTGCTTCTTGAATCTCTAGATTGATGCTTCTCATGGTTTTGGGAAAGTTTCACGCTAGTCTTTGCCATATTCTCTTGCTTCTTTCACTCTTGAATGCCAGTTATATTCACAGTAATGCTTCAACATTTCCCTTATTTTTTTTATCTTCTTTCCTTTCCTATATTTGTAAATCTATATTTTTCTTGCAAAATTTTTCCTCTGACCATTCTTAAGGTCTTAATTCCTATTTATCTGTGCTGCTTCTTTTTCTTAAATGCAATTTGAGTTACTATCAAGATTTTCCATTCTTTATGTTCCATTTTATTTCTTTAGAGTTAATACATCTCGATTTTAAAGACCAGTCTTACGTGCAATAAATATTACTTTTTTTCCAAAATTCTCTATCTTGTAAATGAATTGACACTTTTTGTTTTAGTGTTTAAGGACATACTACAGCTGCCACGATGGATGGGAAAGGCAAAAAATTATGTTGTGCACTTTGAAACAATAAAAATAATTATAGATTTATATGAATAGCTAGTATAAATTATTAAGTCCCTGTAGTTAGAGTATTCAGACATCCATCTATGTACTGTATTTGTTTTATTTCCCACATGTATTTCACCTGACCTGTAATAAACAATTTCCCTTTTGATTCGACCATCTAACATCTTGGTGGCTTTGTGGCATGGTCCATAGGACCATTGGCTGGTACATAAACTCACTGGCAGAGATAACTCTGTTAAATATTTTTCTGATAACCACTTAACACAGGAAAAGGAAAGCTATTTAAGAGCAGATGGTGCACAATGAACTAACTAGAGATATCTAGAAAATCAGTGGACAAGGATAGTTGATAACAATGGTGTTATTATCATATAGAATATAGTTTTTTTCCCAAGTTTTTATTTAAATCCAGTTAATTAACATACAGTGTGATATTAGTTTCATGTGTACAACTTAGTGATTCAACACTTTCATATAACAACACCCAGTGCTCATCACACCAAGAGCCCTCCTTAATCCCCATCATGTATTCCGTATACAATATGTTTTAAGCAAAACTACTTACCTAGGAAGAGGAAGGAAGTTCATACATGAATGATACAATTGTATTGTACATTTCAGGGAAACAGCAAGTGTGTGTTCATTGATAAACTGATATAAGTGAAAAGAATCAATTTATGTGTAATTTTAGAGTTTAAAGACATCCTGTTACTATTGGTTTCTATTCCTGATTTTTCGAGGCTGAAAATGTAATTTCAAAAGGTGGACTGACATGCCATGGTTGAATAACTACTTAGTGGCAAAGTAAGTAATACAACTGGACTATCAATTCCAAATTTAATATACTTTCCACTAGAATACAGTTTCACCCTTTGCCATAATATAATAAGATACAATATAACATAATAATATAATATAATGAAATATAATAATATAAAATGTAACATTGTTAGTAATATAAAATATAAAATAAAATAAAATAAAATACACAGTAAGTTAATATATTGGCCTTGTTTTTAGAAATTAAATTTTATTGACCCTTCATAGGAAAAGTTTGCCTACCTCTGTTTTAGAGTGAAGGAAATAGTTTAGTTTCTAACCCATGCAGACCAACACTTTTTCAAATAATAAAAAAGTATTACAAAGCAACCATGCAGATGACACATCAATGTCAAACACCTCTTATGTTTATAAAATAACCTCAATCTGTGTACTTAACCACTAGAAAAATGGATCCAAACAGTTTTTGGATAACACAGGTTCACTGGATGTACTTTGAGTGGCACGGTTATAGAGGTAAATAAATAAATAAATAAATAACTCCATAAAAAACTACATAGGTTGGTTTGAATCACAGCTTTACAACCTATGACTATTTTGTCAAGGTACTTATATCTCTGTTTCTTATGTTTTATATGTGAAAAATGAATACAGTAATAATAATAGTGAAATAATGTTTCTTGTCTCATGGAGTTGTTACAAACATCAAATTAGTTAAAATATAAGGCACTTAGAACCTGCCTAGCATGTATTTAAACATTGCAGTGCTGGCTATTATTATTACTTCTTAATATATGAAACAGTTATAGACTCAAAATATACATCATCTATTTACTCACTTAAATTTTAATTATGGTTTACTCTGGATCAAAGAAAATAAAATATCTCTGGATAATATTGGCCATAAATAAATCTAAAATTTGCATAGAGAAATCCAATTAAAAATAATTATTTTAACTCCTTTGGTAACCACTGAATCTTTTTTTTTTTTTTTTTTTTAACGTACACTTCAACATCCAGCATGGAGCCCAATACAGGGCTTGAACTCATGATCCTGAGATCAACACCTGAGCTGAGAACAGGAGCGGACACTCTGAGAACAAGAGTGAGTCACGCAGACACCCTTCACTGAAACATTTTTTAAATTATTTATTTATTTTTTGTAGAGAAGTTTTAGGTTCATGATAAAGTCGAGGGGAGGAGTACAAAAATTTCGTATGTACCCCTTGTCTCCACACATAAATAGCTTTCTCCCATTACAAAAATTTCTCACTAGAGTGGCAGATTTGTTTCAACTGATGAACCCATACTAACACATCATAATCACCCAGAGTTGAGTTTACATTACAGTTCACTTTTGGTGTTGTATAGTCTGTGGATTTGGACAAGTGTATAATATCATGTGTCCATCATTGTAGTATCATACAGAGTATAATTTTCACTGCCCTAAAAATTGTCAGTGCTCTATTTTTCTCTCCTCTCCCCCAACCATTGGCAACCACTGATCTTTTTACTGTCTCAGAATCATACAGTATGTAGCCTTTTCAGATTGGCTTCTTTCACTTAGAAATATATATTTCAGGTTCTTCATGTGTTCTCCTGACTTGATAGCTCATTTCATTTTCACACTGAATAAAACTGAAACATTTTTAAAGGAAATGTTTTTCAAGCAAGGTTGAACAAAATCTGTTAGCCAGGAGCTACACCAACTTTTTGCTCAATACACAGCTTTCTTATTCAGCTACTTTCTTTTGAACTATAATTTACAATATACTACAGAATATTAAGCCCTTTGTTTATAATTGAGCTTCAGTTTTCAGAACCCACAGGCAATGATGCAGGTCACTTGTTCTCAACCTTATGTGCCTTTCTTTCAGAATTGTTCTTCGTTCAGAATTCGTTGTTCAGAATCTCAGATCTATAAAGAATTTGGAAGTCCTTCATAGAGGACAAATAATAATTTTTAAACATGAACTAGTTGATGTGTTTGTATTCAATATATGAAAAGATAGAATCATAAAATGTTTTTTAAGAAACATGTAAAAGTTTATCAAAACCAAAATCTAATTAATATAGTGTGATATCATCATCAAATTATCAATAAAATATTTTCTCTCCTCTGACTGTATTGTATCCATTTAGGTCTCATCTCAAATATCTCATTTTTTATGATATAGTTACCAATCTTTATAATCAATAATTAACCCTCATTCTTTTTATTTTTTTTAATCCTCATTCTTTTTAATGCCTAGGATACTGATTTGTGCATTTTAGGGTACTAAGTTGTCTGCGCTGCAGTCATTTTTTTTAAAGAAATTTTATTTATTTATTTATTTAACAGAGAAAGAGAGAGAGAAAGAGAGAAAGCATAAGCAGGGAAAGCTATATAGGGAGCAGGAGAAGCAGGCTCCCCACTGAGCAAGGAGCCCTATGTGAGACTCCATCCTAGGACCCTGGGATCATGACCTGAGCCAAAGGCAAGATGGTTAACCGACTGAGCCACCCAGGTGTCCTAATTTTTTTTTCTTATTAATCTATATTGTGAGCTCTGTAAGCCTAGAATTATATCATACCAATACTTGTAACTTTCTAAACTTTGTGTTTTTCTATTCTAAAATGTAGTCACCTAAATTTTAATGATAAAATTAAATCAGTCCATAATGGCAAGCCAATTGTGGAGAGCGAGGTCTCAAATTACTGAGATTTTCAGGCAGGAAACATTGGTGAGCCATTGACAATTGCAGAGATATTGATCATTTTATAGCTATAAAGCTCATTTCCCCTCAAAAGCAACACAAAATAATATAAAACAAAGGTTAGATTGTAAGGGCCTACTTAGCCAGAGGGAGCCATTTTGTTGTTTATGCAGTATACTTAGATTGACCCTGCCCCTCCCAGAGGAATTTACTTAAAAACAAGTCCGGGAAACCAGTCCCAGGTAGCAAAGCCCAGATACACGGGCGGGTCAAGCCAGGTGGAGACATTCAATCAGTGGGGTGTGCATATATCTACTAGGGTAAATTGAAATCTCATTGGCCACCTGTGTGTGACTCAGCATGACTGTGCAGTTTTCTCTGTGTTGCAATCTCATTGGCCACCTGTGTGTAGCCAGGCTCAACCACGTGGCTTTTCCTCTATAAAAGTTAGTCTGTGAGGCTGAGAGGGGTCGCCTCTTTGTAAGAGACCGCCCCGACCGGTTGGTTTGATTCTCGATGCTTGGCGTGAAATAAAGCTTTGCTTGACTTTTTGTATCAGTCTCGCTCCTTTGATTATGGACCTTTCAAGATGAAAATACTTTGCTTAATAACAAGCAATATTTGTATAGTGATTTTATATGTAATCTGATTTAATTTTCGTACAACACTGGGAAATTATCTTTATAACTTTGTAGATGAAAGAAGAGACATTTGAATTGATCATATGAACAGTGGACTTAAACCTTAAATCCTGGCTTTTTGACTTTCTACATAGGTTTCTTTCTTTTTAAAGATTTTATTTATTTATTTGATAGACAGAGATCACAAGTAGGCAGAGAGGCAGAAAGAGAGAGGAGGAAGCAGGCTGTCTGCAGAGCAGAGAGCCTGATGCGGGGCTCGATCCCACGACCCTGGGATCATGACCTGAGCCGAAGGCAGCGGCTTTAACCCACTGAGCCACCCAGGTGCCCCCAGTCCACTTTTCTTACTTAAATTTTAATAATCTCACAATGGGAACTGTTTCTGGCACTGGTTTAAGCACTGATATCCAAGTGATATCTGGCCAATAACATTTACACTCATAAAAGGATTTATTTCCCCTCCTTCTAGATAGCAAAATTCTGCTTTCAACTGAAACCCGACCAAGACATTGAATGTGGAAGGGAAGGAAAATAAAACTAATTAAATAATAATTGATGGCTAAGTTGCTTAATTCTTCTTGGATTTGATGAAATGGGGTATACTAGTGGGTGGGCTCTTGAACTTGGAATATCTATCTTTGATGTGAAGTACATCTAAAGGATTCTCATGTAAGAGTTGTATGAAAGTGGCCTAACCACCACTCAATCTATTTCCAACAGTTACCTGCCAGTACTAGTGCTTCTGTACCATTATAAAAATCTGTCAAGCATTCAAAACCAATTACACACAGGATGTCAAGTGTTGTCATGCCAGCTGTCCTTTTACTCCTTGGGGGCTCCCACTGTCCATTTTCAGTTAAAAATATATCCAGCTATATTGAAACTTTTGCCAAGATAAGCATTACTATTTTTATGTCCATCTCTTAAACAAAAGTAAATGTGATTGTCTTTGAGTGACCAATAGTTATAATAGGTTACAGATGATTTTCCTGGTCACTACATTCTACAAACTTCTTTTATCAAGAAAAGAATCTCAATCTTTGCAGGTGATTTTCCAAATTTTAGATCTATTACTGAATAACTTTCAGAGAAATACTATTAGAGAACAGTTACCAACATGCCTTATTTGATCTAAAAGATAACGATGTAGCAGCTAGTAATTGGAGTGAATAAATTGCTGATAATATTTTAGAATAGTTTCCTAAAATTGTTGGTGTATGTGTATCATTAAAAGTTTTCAAATATTTTTGTTTGACTACTTTTAATGAACTCAGCAAAATTTTAAATCAGTGATCAATAGCAACAAACCAAGTATGAAGTATCGCACTAAGAAGTTTTAAGATCTTTGAGGCCTAGAATGAGGTAATGTTTTGAAAATATTAGAAGACTATGAATAAATATTGTAATAAAAAGTATAAATTCTAAGTCCTAAAATGTTTTTTTTAATTTTTTTTTTTTTAAGATTTATTTATTTATTTGTTAGAGAGAGAGAGTGAGAGCGAGCACAGGCAAACAGAGTGGCAGGCAGAGGCAGAGGGAGAAGCAGGCTCCCTGCCAAGCAAGGAGCCCGATGTGGGACTCGATCCCAGGACGTGGGATCATGACCTGAGCCGAAGGCAGCTGCTTAACCAACTGAGCCACCCAGGCGTCCCCTAAAATGTTTTTAAAGATTGTAAATTAAAACTTTCTGGGGAAAAATAATAACAACTATAAATTATATGTTCTGGCTCCAATGGATTTCTTCTCTATTTAGATGATTAAATTTAGCACAAAGGAATTGATAATAACAAAATGAGTGATACAGAATTTAAAAGAAAGTATTATATCAAAGATCCTCAAAATATATTGAAAAATATTAATATATATCATAATTAAAATATATACAATGTAACATTTTGTCTAAAAGACAAGATTTATTAGAAGTTAGAAAATTTTGAAAACATTACCAATTCTATAATCAAGTAAGAAAGACAGGAGTTGTGGGTGAATATAAGCCAACATCAGACTGATCAATAAAAACATCATTATTATTTATGAAAATTTATATCAAAACAGTATGGTATTGGCACAAAAATACACAGAAACAATTGAAAAGGACAGAGTCCAAAAATAAGCCCACTTCTATAGTCAATTATCTATGACAAAGGAGGAAGGAATATACAATGGGGAAAAGACACATCTTTTCAATAAATGGTGTTGGGAAAACTGGTCAGCTACATGCAAAAGAATGAAACTTGACCACTTTCTTACAACATATATAAAATAAACTCAAAATAGATCAAAGGCCTCATTGTGAGGACTGAAACCATTAAACTCTTAGGGGAAAATATAGGTATTAATCTCTTGAACATGGTACTTAGCAAAGTATGGATTTGTCTCCCCAGGCAAGGAAAACAAAAGCAAAAATAAACTACTGGGGTAATACCAAAATAAAAGATTTTGCAAACCAAATGAAGGAAACCATCAACATAACAAAAAGACAACCTAGTAAATGGGAGACGATATTTGCAAATGGAATCTGTTACCGGGTTAATATCCAAAGTATATGAAGAACTTGTACAACTCAACACCAAAAAACCCTCCAAATAATCTGACTAAAAATAGGTATTTTTTCTGAAGAAGACATACAGATGGCCACTAGACCCATGAAAAGATGCTGAACATCGCTAAGTATCAGAGATATGAAACCCAAACCACAATGACATTCCACCATATACCTGTCAGATGGTTAAAATAAAAAATATAAGAAATAATAAATATTGGCAAGGATGTAGAGAAAAAGTAATCTTTGTGCACTGCTGTTGGGAACGCAAACAGGTGTAGCCACTGTGGAAGTCAGTATGGAGCTTCCTCAAAAAATTAAAAATAGAACTTCCATACAATACAGTAATCGCAATTTTGGGTATTTACCAAGAGAATACAAAACCACTAATTTAGAAGATACATGCATGTTTCTTGAAGCATTATTTACAATAGCCAAATTATGGAAGCAGCCTAAGTATCCATCAATAGATGAATGGATAAAGAAGATGTAGTATGTGTATACAATGGAGTATTATTCAGTCATAAAAAACATGAAAATTTGCCATTTGCAACAACATAGATGCATGTAGAGAGTATAATGCTAAGCAAAATAAGTCAGTCAGAGAAAGACAAATACCAAAGACAAATACCAAATGATTTCACTCATAATGTGGAAGTTAAGAAGCAAAACAAATGAGCAAAGTAGAAAAAGAGAGAGAGAGAGAGAGAGAGACAAACCAAAAAAGAGACTCTTATCATAGAGAACAAACAGATGGTTACCAAAGGGGAGATGGGGGAGATGGGTAAAATAACTGAAAGTGACGATGAGCACTAAGTAGTATACAGAATTGTTGAATCACTGTACTGCACATCTAAACTAATTTAACACTGTTAATTAAAAAAAGAGGAAGAAGAACACTTAACAAGATTTACCTACCTGGCAAATGTTTAAGTATACTGTTTGGTATTGTTAACTATAGGCACTATGCAATAGAAAAGATCTCTAGGACTTTTACATCTTGTATAATTAAACTTGTACCCTCTGACTAATACCCTCCCATTTTCCCTTCCTTCCATTCCCTGGCATCCACCATCTTACTCTCTGCTTCTATGAGTTATACTATTTTAGATTCTTCATATAAATGGCATCATATAGTACTTGCAACAACATGGATGAATCTGGAGAGCATTATGACAAGTGAAAAAACCAGACACAGGGGCTACAAGGTATTCTTGAGTGTAATAATCAATGGATAATCCAAAAGCAAAACTTCCTGGTAATTAACTTAGAATATTACAAAAAATTGGTGAAGATGTACTGAACTGTACTTGCTAATGGTGGGAAAGCAAATTATTCAATGGAAGTTATAATGTGAGAATCCACAGAAATTAATAAATCATTCATTCTTTCATTCATTCAAGACATTTTTAGGTGAGATAACTGTGGCACACGGGCAAAATAATCTGCCCTATTAGGTAGGATAAATGGTTATAGACCCTCAAGCTTTGGAGACAAAACAAAGTCAAGGTTTAGTTCCTTGTCACATAATTGTTCAAGTTACGGTTGTCAGGTCATAGGCAGTTCTATGTCACATAATCTTTCTAGAATCCAGGCTGATGGATGCATTGCCACCTTCAACTCCTGGCTTCTGAAAGTCACTCTGGTCATTGCAATCCCAGCCTAGCTTGGGAAAATGGAAAGAACAACAACAAAAAAAGCACAGCCACTTTCTTAAAGACCCTGTCATGGAAGAGAAACACATTACTTCCATTCACATTTCATTACGGAGATATTGGTACAGGGCCACACTTAACTACACTGGAGGCTGGGAAATGTAATTTTGCTGTGTGTCAGAGAAGGGGAAATAGATTTTTGTGGACAATTGCAGATTTTGTCCCAATCAATAAGTGACAAATAGGGCTTTCAACCCAAGCAGGTAAGAACAGAGTTTATGCTTTTAAATATTGTACTAAGCAAAGAACTGGAATACTAGATCTTACTTTTAAGTAAGCCTCTAGTTAGACATTGATACAAAGAAATACCTTCAAACTTAATTTAATCAAGTATTAATTAGCTATCTTCCACTGGAACTCTTTCTTAGCTACAGCTATTTTTTATTACTATTTCGTATGTAGTGTTTAATAACTGTAAATATTGTGCACAGAAAAGTAAAACTTCTGTTGAGTCATCCAAGGTCTTACTGACTAAAGTTAAATTTGAGGGACAATGGAAGTAAAATTAGAATGAGAGAGGGAGCCACTTGCATTCTATAGCATTTTTTCCTTGTAAACTAATTGTTTTAAATAACTAAAAATAGAAATAAATTACTGGATTGGAATTTAATTACACTATACTAAGTACTTTTATATAGATATATAACATCCATATACTACATATGACATTTATCTGACATTTTTCTATCTGTAACCTGTCTACTTATTATCTTTACATGGTACTCTCCTACATAGTTTCCTTTTTTAGATACTGGATGTTTGCAAAGAAAGTATAATTGAAGCCCTAAAAAAGTGCTATCTTCTTGAAGCTATTTGAAATCATAGCTAAAAATCACCATTGAGCCAAGAGGAGAACTACAGAAATGTCTCATCCCAAACCCACAACTTGTTATCCCATTGATTTACAAAGCCTATGATTTTATAAAACTCCAAATCTCTCAACAATAAAATACCTGATTGTTCCACCTACCAGTTCTTTATAAACAGAAATATTAATTTGATATTTTAATTTTGATTAAATTAAATATTAAATTAAAATATTTTAATTAAAATGGAAGAAGGAAAATGCAAAATGATTAGGTTTAAACAAATTCTGATAGCTCAAGAAATTTGAAAAATTACATGCTTTTCAAGTAAGCGTATTTTTCTTCTATGTTAGATTATATCAGAGATCTACTTTAATACAAAAATTCTGTCATTTGAAGCAAACACATGATTTCAGCATATCTTTTCCATGCCTACTACTTGTGTAAAGTGTTTTTTGGTAAGATGCAGTTTAATTAAACATGCATTAAAATTAGTTTCTAGAACTGAACAAATAAAAGATATAGGTGTAATACAAGTATTTTGTTTACTTGGAATTTCATATACTTAGAAATGATAAGAGGTAGTAATTGTGTCATTAAGAGCTGTGACTACAAAATAGTAACTCAAAGATATTTAATGACATTAGGTACTATATTTTAATATATTTGCCACTAATTTGAGGTACTGTCACTTCTTAACCAACTGAGCCACCCAGGCATCCTTTGAGGTACTGTCACTTCTGAAAATAAAGGTAACTGTGCACAACCAAAGCAGAGAAATAACTTATAAAAGTAAAATTATCAAAGCAATTTTTCTTGTTAACCTAGCAAATGGAATAAAATCAGGGAATAGATGGAAAGAGCAAAATCAGGGAATAGACGGAAAGGTCTGCTCCAGTGGCTAATTTTTGGCAGATTGATCTTTCAAGAACCATGGTAAAAAGTGCATTTTAAGTAGCTATAATTTTGTTTTAAATAGAGAGATTCTAAGACACAGTCAGAGATGCTTTGGGAATAGGAAATGAGGAAGTAATGTGCAATTATTTTACTTTTGAATCTTCAAATACTTTAAAACTACATTTGGGTCTTTTAATTGGTAAGTCTGACAGTTTACGTGACCTGTTAAAGTCCTTTACAATTATACCTTATAAGGCCACATTGATATTTTAATTTATGTTCAATTGAAATTTTGAGCTTCTGAATTTTATAAGTACAATTTCAAACACCCGATTAAGAATGTGTTTCTTCAATATTTCTATATATTTTAAAATGTAAATTATATGACAATATAAAATATTAATTATAGTTTATTTGAAATCTTATTGTTAAAATGCTCTCATAAAATTATAATTTAGTATTAAATAATTTCTAATTAAACTTTTTCATTGTAGTTTTAATTTGATTAATCAAAAATTGCTTTAATTCTTTAACTTGTTTCATATGTAAACATGGATTTAGGAGATCAATCAATGCTTATTAAATAAATACTCCAGTAATGATTTGTCTGTACCTTTGGATCCATGGTTTTGTGTCTGCCATTAATTTTGGGAAATTCTCAGTCACTACTGTTTCAAATATTCTTCTGTTCCTTTCTCTCTCTCTGCTTCTGCTGTTTCCATTATGCATATGTTACACTTTTTGAAGCTGTACCATAGTCCTTCAATATTTTGTTCTTCATTTTTTAGTTTTTGTTATCTTTTGCTTTTGGGTCTTTAACAATTCTATTGATATATTTCTAGCTCTGAATTTCCTCAGCTGTGTCTAGTCTACCAGTAAGCCCATCAAAGGCATTCTTCATTTCTGTTATGGTATCTTTGATCTCTAAAAATTTCTTTTTGGTTGTTTCTCAGTATTTTTCTGTTTATACAGCTTATCTAATGTTTTTGCATGCTGTCTATTTTATCTACTAGAGCCCATCAAGGATTACTCATAGTTGTTTTAAATTCTTGGTCTGACAATTTCAACATCCCTGCCATGTTTGGTTGTTGCTTACTGTTTTTAAATTGTGTTCTTTGCCTTTCATTATGCCTTGTAATTTTTTGATAGCCGGATATGATATAACAGATAGAGGGAACTTCTGTAAGTAAGTTTTTAGCAATAAGGTGGTGAGGCGAAGGGTTCTTTAGTCCTTCAGTTCTCTAGTCCTATGATAAGGTCTCAGTCTTTAAGTGAGCCGGTGCTTCTGGACTGGGAATTTCACAAGAGGACAAATGTCCTCCATTACATAGGACAGGATGGCAACCGTGGTCTGGAGTTAGGAATTTCCCTTCCCCCAGGGCAGTCAGGCTCTGACAATAACCCAGCTGGTCATACTCTCATTAACTAGTTTCCCCTGGAACATCCATTGGTCCAGGGGAACTGAGTGTTGTTATATTAATCACTCCTCTCTGCCAGAACCAGGAGGTAAAATTCACAAAACTCTGCCTGTCCCCTCAACACTCTCATGACTGGCCTCCTGGAGTTATTCAGATTTGTCTGCATTGAGCCCCAGCAATTTGTCACTTACTGTTCAGGTCTTATTCTGTCAGTGCTTTTTTTTTTTTAAAGATTTTATTTATTATTTGATAGAGATCACAAGTAGGCAGAGAGGTAGAGAGAGAGAGGAAGCAGGCTGTCCGCAGAGTAGAGAGCCCGATGCGGGGCTCGATCCCATGACCCTGGGATCATGACCCGAGCCGAAGGCAGCGGCTTTAACCCGCTGAGCCACCCAGGCTCCCCTGTCAGTGCTTCTATGGGTGTTTCAGCTTGCAAGTCTGCTTTGGTAAGCCATGACTCCCGGTATTCACCTGCCTCTACAGTCTTGGGAGTAGGGGTTTATCCTGTTTCCATCTCTCAAACATTCTAGAGGAGTTGCTGATTTTTTAGTCTGTTCGGTTTTTAAATATTTTATTTATTTATTTGGCAGACAGAGATCACAAGTAGGCAGAGAGGCAGGCAAAGAGAGGAGGAAGCAGGCTCCCCACTAAGCAGAGAGCCTGATGCCGGGCTCGATCCCATGACTCTGGGATCATGACCTGAGCCGAAGGCAGAGGCTTTAACCCACTGAGCCACCCAGGTGCCCTGTCTGTTCAGTTTTTTACTTGTTAGGACAGAGTGACAGCTTCCAAGCGCCTTACATGAAGAATTGGAAATATACTACCTTTGAAGAAGCAAATAAAGTTGATAGCTGATAATCTCATTAACACTGATAGTGGCTTAATAATTTTTAAAAAATGTACACATATATAATTCAAAAATACGAAGAAACACTATCTGACATAAATTTGAACAAAATCTAAACATTTGGATAGACATTTCACTAAGAATATACACATTCACACGTGCATGCATGCACACACACACAGAGTTCATTTTCATGACTTTGATAGTTATGGTCTATAAAATAGCCACAAATGCTAAATCAGAAAGTACTGAATGGTTGATCCTACCAGAAATACAGGGTTAGGTTCCTGTAAGCCTTTGGTCACAACCTTTTCATTAAGTGATTAATAAATAACCTTGTTTTATGTGTGTTTCTCTTTAAAGATGCTCATTCAATATATATTGTTGGTTCGTTCACATTAAACTTAAAAGCCAAGAGCACTCAACTCATGAATGAATAAAGCTTACCTAACATATATTTTCTCTGTCAGGTCATTTGAGGGAAACTTTAAATAGCAAAATCATCAATGAAATCATAAAAATATAAAAATCATCGCACTAAATAGACTGCATAATGGACACTGTGTATAGTATGAGAAATGAAACAAGTAGGCAGAGCAATGCTTTGTTCACCTTCAGCTACGAACATTCATGTTGGGGGATTTAAATTTTTTTACTGCTCTTCACATGCCTGTAAATGACCTTGAGTGTTGATTTAGGGGATACAAATAATTTTACTTAATAGAATATTTTGAAATACAAATCCTTGAATAATGAAAATTGACTATATATGTGTATGTGTATGGAATATATCTATTTATTTTATAATACATATATAAGTATGATTGTATATATGATATATATATAGAAGTAAAATATACACATTTTATTTATATAGCTATATACATATGTAAGCTCATAAAAGTTACTCATTATAACTATTCATCAAGAAAATATATGTTAATACTACAGTGAGGTACCACTATCTGCCTACTAGAATAGCTAAAATTAGAAAAAAATGACAATACTGAGTGGTAATGAGAACACAGAGAAAGAAAACTCTCATTTATTATTGTTAGGAATGTAAAATATTACACACATTTTGGAAAATGTACTCTCTTTAAAAATTAAACAACTTACTTTATAACCATCATTTTAACTACTTCTATAAAATAAATGGAAGTATATGTTCTCAAAAAGACTTATATAACAATGATTATTGGAGCTTTATTCATTACAGCCCAAATTTGGAAACAACTCAAATATAACTCAACAGTTGAATGGATACACAATTTGTGATCTATTCATACAATGGAATAATATTCAGAAAGGAAAAAAGGAATGAATCACTGATACACACAACGACATGGATCTCAAAACATTATGCTAAGAAAAAGAATCAAGGTAAGAAAGGATACAAACGTGAACAGGTAAAATAATGTGATTGTAATAGAAATATTACTAGTGATCCACTGGGGCTATGCTGGGAAGTGACTGCAGAAAAACCCAGAGGAAATATTTATTGGATGGTAGAAATATTCTACATCTTGGGGCACCTCGGTGGTGTGGTTGATTAAGTGTCCGACTCTTGGAATCAGCTCAGGTCATGATCTCAAGGTTGTGAGATTGAGCCCTGTGTTGTTCCACACAGGGTGTAGAGTCTGCTTCAGATTCTCTCTCCCTCTCCCTTTGCTCTTTCCACTCATGCTCTCACCCTCTCTCTCTAAAATAAATAAATAAATATTTAAAAAAATAAAAGAAATATTTTGCATCTCTACTGTCCTGGTGATTGTGCTGACATTTACATTTATCACAATTTATCCAACAGGACACTTAATGCTTTTTGTTGAATGTAAAGTATACATTGATAAATTAATATGAAAGAGACAAGGGATTTTGTAAAAGTAACTAACTTGGTGTCAATTCACAAAAATGGAAATCAAAACAGTCAAATATAATATGAAAATATTATAAATCTCTGTAATCAGGCAAATTCCAATTGACATATCAAGATATTATTACACATCTAAAAGATTTATTAAAACTAAAATGTCTGACAATATTAGTGTTGACAGATGTATATGGGAATTTGAAACACTGCAGGTAGATTTATCAACTGATATAGCCATTTGGGAAAAGTTTATTATAATATGGTGAATTTTAAGATCTACAGCCTTTTGATATATCAATCCCTAGAAAAAATGTTGGTCATGTACAGCAAGAAAAATATGCAGCATGTTCAAAATACTATTGTTTCTTAATAAGGCCAAATTGGAAACAAGTTAGTAGTTAATTAAAATTATTTCACAGAATATTTTATAGCAATAAAAAAATGTTGGCTACATATAGCAACATGAATGCATCTATCCAACATTGAACAAAAGAATGAAATCACTAAAGAATACATAAGGTATGACTTCACTTACATAAACTTGCAATATTAAAACAATTATTAGGATACCTATATAAGCAATAATATTATTAAAGAGTAAAGGTATGATATATCCAGAAGTTGAATTAGTGCTTAATTCTAGGAAGAGAGGAAGGATGTGATATAGTGAGACATAAAGTTTATTGACAATATCCAATTTCTAGCAAAGGTGTTACAGATGAGGGTGGTCAGTCAAAGAAAGAAAAATACTATATAATTTCACTCATATGTGGAATTTAAGAAACAAAACAAATGAGAAAGTGAAAAAAAAAGAGATAAACCAAGAAACAGACTCTTAACTATATAGAACACACTAACAGTTATCAGATGAGAGATGGGGGAAGGATGGGTTAAATAGGTGATGGGGATTTATCATTTATAATGATGAGGGCTGGGTGATGTATGGAAGTGCTGAATCGCTCTCTCTATATATATATGTATGTAGGAATGAATACACACACACACACACACACACACACACACACATACACACACACAGCCATTCATCAGTGTGCAAGTCAGATGGGATAGCTTTCCTTCAAGCCTTAATTTCATATTGTGAGTTGGATTGTCATCTGCAGCTAACATTCCTATCTCCATTCTCCTCAGATAAAGGCTCTTCCTTGAACATATTCTTTTCACAGAGAATCATAAATGCACATTGGGCTTGTTAATTCATATAGGTACATTTAATCATTCTGCTTGCCTCAGTTTGCTAACATTTCATTAGCTAAAAGTCAGTGGGTCAGGGTTGTATCTTCTGCCTCAACAGAGAAGCACAGAGTAAATATTTGCTGAATAATAATACAGTTTTTCAAAGATGTAGATGACTTAAAGTTGAGAGAAAGTTCTTTAAAGACCATGGTTGACTTTCCTGATCATTATTAATTATATTTGTAACAGAATATTAAGGAAGATATTAGTGATGCCCACATGTACATATGTATTTTAAAAGAATATTATAGGTTTATATATTTCTAGTAAATATGGAATAACATTTTTGAAGTTATAATTCCTATATACTTTAAAATTCAAGTACATTATTAAACCAAAACCTAACAAATTTTAATAACTGTGCACGTGTTCACATTTCCCTAAGTAGTTAAGCAAAGTTTTAGACATGGAAGAAGAAAAAATTTTATCAAACCATTTGTTCATTAGTGCATTTCATCTACAGGTATTTAAGTGAAACCTATACTCTAAATACATGGTTAGACATAGAGATTGCTATTTATCAATTGATTCATGACTCCTGGGTTTCATAAAATCAATTTTTAGTTCCATAGGTTACTCTATATTTTTAACTTTCTCTTTGAAATTTGTCAAATACTCCTTTTAGATAACGTAACTTCTCTCTTTAGACTATGAATTTGCTTAGCCTGATGGTTGTTCAATACTAATACCCAAAATACTTAAGGAATACTATCACTATAATAAATAAAGGACATGAAAGGAATAATTTCATAATTTACATGCTGGTCAGGGGATTCTCAATCTTTGTCAATATTTTTGTATAAAAATAGATCACTAAAATAAAAACAAATAAGTCCAAGAAAACACCAGGAGATAAATTTGCTTTAGTCGGAATAATTTATCTTGTAATACATAGCCTATGTGCATGCCAATATGGTGATTATTTTCAATAAAAATTTGAATTTGATAATAACTAAAGTGATTAATAGGATAGTCATCTGAAATATCACGACTGTATTGACTTTTAATATTTTTCTAAATATCATCCACATAAAGTGTAGTACTTGGATATAGGGAAATTTAAAGTAAAAATATAAGTATGTTGTCACAATGGCTTATTAGTCCTCTAGGTGAGAACAGGTATTAACTAACTCTACTGGTGAGGATATAAAACTAGAGAGAACAGACTTTCTCTAGTTTGTTATATGAGTCAGATTCATAGTAGTCACTGGTGAAATTAATCTCCTAGTCTCCTGGCAATAACTATTCATTTTTCAAAGATTATTTCAATCATACCTGCTTGAGGAAATCTTATCTTTTCCCCAAGCAGAACTATTTATCTTTTAGTCTCAAAGACCATAATATACTACTTTGTTCTCATAAAAATGTATTCAATTTGCTGCACATTTATAACCTAATTCAATACTAAGCCTTGGTAAGACATGGACTTTATTCAAATTATTTCAGTTTATATACTATCATCTTGCATAAATGAGATCTTTAGAAAATGCTAACTGAAAGAAACTGTATATACATTCCTGAATGTGGATGAGAATGTACACATAAAGTTCATTAGAGGAAAAAAGAATATTAGGTGGGAAAACTTTTTAAAATAGGTGGAGAGGAAACTATATTCTTTTTTCTTTTTCCAATGTGTGACTTTATAATAAGAAGTTAAGAAGCATAAATATATTTCCAACTCTGAATTAGCTAAAATCATTTTTGAAGGAATAATGGCCAAGATATGATGAGTGAAGTGAATTTACTTTAAAACAAATGACAACTAGTCAATTGATGCTCTAGAAGTAAAAATTGAAAGAGAAACAGGAAAAAATATGAATGTTATGATCATGTCAACTTTAAAAACAGGCTCAAAATTTAGTTAGGAAATTTGACAAGTCAAAGATTAGTATTGAATTACTGAATGGTTCTAAACAATAATGAGGCCTAAATGACCTAAATTTTTCAGGGAGCTCAGAGAATTCAGGATAGCGTCCAGAAAAAAAAGGAAGATTCTTAATACTTTAAGGCAATCCCAGTGAGTTAGATTTGAACACTTTGGTTTATATCCTTTATATTTAATGTTTTGTTTTGTTTTCAAAGGCAATGCTCATTTCTGTTCTTTTCTTTCATGGAATTTCTATTTTAGTATTCTGTTTCTATGGTGACAGACTTCTTTCTCATTAATGTTTTAGTATTGATGATATGTTTTAGTATTGATGATATAATATTTTGGATAGATTGGTTAACTGAAATGTAGTATGACATTTAATTTATCTGTTTATTATATTTTAATAAAGTTACTAGAAACTTAACTTACAGCATATTTGAAATTTTAATTGATATATGATTGACACAGAACATTGTGTAAGTTTAAAGTGTTGATTTGATGTATTTATATCCTGCAATATGATTACCAGCAAGGCTTTAGCTAAAACCTCTTTCATGTCACATAATTATCAATGCAAATTTGGGGCAAGAACATGTAAGATCCAGTCTCTTAGCAACTTTGAAATATATAACACAGTACTGTTGACTGTAATTGTTATTTTGTACATTAGACTGCCAGAACTTATTTATCTTTTAGTTGCAAGTCTGTATCCTTTTACAACATCTCACCAATGCCCTCACCCCTTAACCTCTGGTAACCACTATTCTACAGCTTCTATGAGTTCAGTTTTCTTAGATTCCATGTATAACTGATACACAATATTTGTCTTTCTGTGTCTGACTCATCTCACTTAGCATAATGCCCTCAATTTTATTCATGTTATCACAAATGGCAGGATTTATTTCTCATAAATTATATATACATACAGTCATATATTCTCTTTTTTTAATGGGGTAGTGGTAGAGGGAGAGGGGGAAGGAAATCTTAAGCAGATTCCACGCCCAGCATGGAGCCTGATGTGGGGCTCGATCTCATAAACGGGAGATGACGACTTGCGCTGAAATCAAGAATTGGACGCTTAACCAACTGAGCCACTCATAAGCCCCTATAGTTACATAGTCTTTATTCATTCATCTGTTGTTTCTTTATCTTGGCTACTGTATATAATACAGCAATAAACATAGAAATGCAGCTATCATTTTGATATCCTATTTTCTTTTCCTTTTAAAAAAATTTTTATTTATTTATTTGTCAGAGAGAGAGCACACGCAGGGGGAGAAGTAGGCTACCCGCTGAGCGAGGAACCTGATGTGCAACTTGATCACAGGACCCTGGGATCATGACCTGAGTTGAAGGCAGCAGCTTAACCAACTGAGCCCCAAGTGTCCCTCCTATTTTCATTTCCTTTAGATATAATACCCAGAAATGAGTTGCTGAATCATATGGTTATTTCTATTTTTATTATTTTGAGGAATCTCCATAATGTTTTCCATAGTGGCTGAACTGAAGCAATTTACATTTCACTAAAAGTGCACAAGGGTACCTTTTCCTCTACATCCTCTCCAACAGTTTGTCTTCTTGGTAATAGCCATTCTAGCAAGTGTGAGATATTATTTCATTGTGTTTTTGATTTTCACTTTTCTGACAATTAGTGATGTTAAACCTCTTTTCATAAGTACCCGTTGGCCATTTGTATGTTTTTAAAAAAAATGTCTATTCAGTTCCTCTGCCCATTTTTAAATAAAGCTATTTTTTGTTTTTGTTTGCAATTGATTTGTATGATTTCTTTTTATATTTTGGGCTTTAACCCCTTATTAGCCATATGGTTTGCAAATATTTTCTCCTGTTTCATAGGAAGTCTTTTCAGTTGGTTGATTAATTGTTTTGCTTTGTAGAAGCTTTTTAGTTTGATATAGTTCCACTTGATTTTTGCTTTTGTTGCTTGTGCTTTGATATCACATCCAAAGGATCACAGCTAAGACCAATATAAAGAGCTTCTACCCTATGTTTGCTTCTAGGAGTTTGTCTTTAATCTATTTTGTTAAATCTTTTTTGTTTGTTTGTTTGTTTGTTTCTGATAGAAGTATAGCTATTTCTGCTTTCTTTTGGTTACCATTCGCTTGGCATATCTTTTTCTACACCTTCATTTGAGCCTACGTGTGTCCTTAACCTGATATGTGTCTCTTATAGACAGCATATAATTTTGTGGTATTATGTGATATGTGTGTGTTATGTGTGTATGGCAAAATATCCATTTTTCAGCTTGCCTAGCTGCTGTCTTTTCATATAACAAAACTTCTTCACTTTTATGTGGTAAAATTCATTGATTATTATTCCAATTTATATAATCTCGGTTTCTTAAGAAAGCTTATCATAACCTAAGACAAATTAAAATTATGACTGTAGTAAAAATTTTAGCTTCACAAATAATATCCAAATATTTATTAATACCTGTGTATAGTATGAGGGGTTATTCCATTCTATTTTCCTTTCCCTTATAAAGATAATCTATTGACCAACACCATTTTTAGGATAGTCCTTTCTTTCCCACAGATCTCCAAAGCTACCTGCCACATGGCTAGGGTGTCATAGGTTCGTTTCTAGGATCTATAGTTTCTTTCATTGGTCAATTGTCTATCCCTACCATAATACCAAATTCTCTAATAATAATTTTATAATGGATCTTGATATTTGGTAGGTGTATCAGATATCCCTCTCATGATAAGCTCCCATCTTATGTTTCTTATTCAAGAATATGTTGGTTCATTATGTCCATTTTATCTTTCACAAAATATTAACATTAATGTCCTCATAAAAACACTTGGAAATACTGATTCAAATTGTAGTAATTTTACAGGTAAGTTTTAGGATGATTAATATCTTTACATTATTGAGTTTATCTAGACATGAACATAATTTATTAGAAAATTTATTCAGAAATTCTTATAGTTCTTCAATAATGTGCTGTTTTAATTAATTAGTTTTATTATAATGTTCAATTAGCCAGCATACAGTACATCGTTAGTTTTTGATGTAGTGTTTAACGATTCATTAGTTGCATATAACACCCAGTGATCATCACCACACATGCCCTCTTTAATACCCATCACCCAGTTACCCTGATACCTCCACCCCCCCCTCCCTTCTGTAACAATAACCATATGACTTCACTCATATGTGGAACATAAGGAATAGCGCAGGGTAACAGAGGGGAAGGGAGGGAAAACTAAATGGGAAGAAATCAGAGAGGGAGACAAATCATGAGAGACTCTGGACTCTGGGAATGTGCTATATTTTAACTACGAAGGTCCTGTACATATTTTACCTTTATTTTTATATACCTTAATTTTTCATATGATTGTGAAATTATATTTTTGAATTTGTGTTTTTGAACTCTTTATTAGTGCTGCATTGAACTGCATTTATTTTTGTGCTTTCCACTTATAGCAAATATTATCATTACATTCTGCCATTAATTAAAAGTTTTTTACAGTATTAATGTGATCACTTGTGAATAATGGAGGTTTTGTTCATTCTTTTTCATCTTTATATCATTTTACATATATTTTTGGCAAATTTTTAATGGCTAGAAATTCCACTGCAATATTAATTACAAGTGATAATAGTGGTCTTTGCCTTGCTATGATTTTTAAGAAAACATTTCTGTCATTTTATTTTTTTTATTTTTTAAAGATTTTATTTATCTATTTGACAGAGAGAGAAATCACAAGTAGGCAGAGAGGCAGGCAGAGAGAGAGGGGGAAGGAAGGCTCCCCACTGAGCACAGAGCCCAATGTGGGGCTCAATCCCAGGATTCTGAGATCATGACCTGAGCCGAAAGCAGAGGCTTAACCCACTGAGCCACCCAGGTGCCCCATATTTCTGCCATTTTAACATTGACAATAATGATCATTAGATTTTTGGTAGATACAGTTGTGACCACTCGTGTTCAAAACTGTGCCTCAAGAAGAGCAAACAACTGCACTAAACAAATATGTTGAACTGATGTATTAATGGAGCAAAAGATATTAGGAATTAGACTAGGGTGTCATTTTTTATTTATTATTAAGATTCATACTTGTATGTGGGGAGGGATAAGGTCAAAAATAACATTAAATATACTTGAATTTACTCCCATAAAATACTTCTTATGAGAAAGAGACTTCAACATTTCTTCATTACTTATTATATTTGTGCGTATTTGATAGTGTAGTGTATATATCTGAGCACCAGTTATCATATCTGATCTAGGGGAAAATTGGCAATGCCTCTGAAAATTATTCAAAGCATGGCTTAAGGTGACTACCGCAATTACAGGCTTCATTTTCCAGAAAGTTTTTCTGTGGACTGTAAAATCTTAACTAAATGTTAGCAACTTGACAGGCTGCACCTGCAAAAGGAATATTTTATTTCTAAATTACTATTCTGTAGACCCCATAATATTTAATCTTTTAAAGTGCCATAGTTATTCAGAGTAGATAAAATTGAAATGCATGTTTTCCAGAAGACAGGGACCGAAACCTATTAAGCCAGAAAACCTAGACCATTAATTTTCCTCTACCGTCTATAATGGGAGGTTTGTGATAGACTTGTGACTGATCCCTTTCCTCAGAGATCATTTCCTTGGCTCTGTCTGTGTTCAATAAGATGTAATATCATCCCCCTGATAATAGGTATTTGTTACTTAGCAACAAGTTCTACTTGTATATACTACAATTCATGCTTAATATATCTACACATTCTCTCCAAAAATGAATAGTTATGATATCTTAGGCTGAAATAATACTTAAATTGAACTGGTTTTAAAAATTCAAACCAACACCGCTAGCAGCTCTGAAAAAAAAGAATATTAGACTATAAAATAATCTAAATGTAAAATAACATAAACATGTTCAGTTTGAATAAGTAGTAGTATTTCCTGACTGTTTTGGCTTTTAAAGGTTGAAACTGAACAAAAGTCAAAATAATAAAAATAAAGTATGATTTCTTTAAGAAATGAATGAAAGGGACAAGTTCATTTGAAGAGATTCCCCCAACTAAGAAGTTTAAGTTAAAGTATAAACTCACAATGACTAAATACTAATGAGGCTGTTTGAAAGCTGAATTTGCACTGTGATTTGTGTGACATTATGTACATTTTGGCCCAAAAATAAAATGCCATAACATAAAATAGAACCATCTACAAATTAGCCTGTCAAAAAATAAACATGGTTGATTCAGGACAAGTTAAGTTCCCATTACTATAAAAAATTAAGTAGAAACTGGATTATGTTTTGAGTGGGAAGTCAAGTAGGGAATTTATGCATTGCTAAAGAGTGATACATATTAAATATGATTAATCCTTGTTTTCAAATTAAATAATAAAAATAATAAAAAGCTTGCAGTCATTATATTATTTCTCCAAAAAAGTAATTACTCATTAGTTTTTTTATAGGTGACATATGATTTAAATTTTTTAACAGAAAAACTTTAGTTTTGTTAGGTGCTATATTTTGCTAGTCATATAGGAGACTATTGATATGAAACACATCCACTCAATATTTAAAATAGAAATCTTAAAAATGTATGATAATGATTCTTAAGTTTCTAGACTGTCACAAACCCCTGAAAAAATATAATTAAAGCTGAAACTTTAACCCAGGAACTTGTAAATACAAAAAAGTTGTTTTAAGTAGTATTTCAGTATTTATATTGAGGAAATCTAATAAAATACAATATTTAATTTAAAAAGTATTATACATAATTGACATAAAGTTACAGTTTTGCTCTTCTGACATAATAATAGTGTGAGTACTCAATCTGCTTTTCTTCTGCCAATTATAGATTTTTTTGAAATGGCATAAGGCAAGAAGGGGTTCTTTTGTTTCTTATTATTTGTATTCTTCAGCACCATTCATGTGAGATTTCTTTTAAGCAGGAAGAAGTCAAATTTCTGTACTGTATAATGTTTTAAAGTCAAATTCCATGCACTTAAGAGTATTTTTCTGGATCCCTCTTAAAACTCTCAGGAGTAGGCATGAAGAATAAAATCTGAAGAATGGTAATACTTGATGTAATGAAGCTTAGAAGAAAACATTCATTTCCATTTGAAAAATTTTTAAAAATTCCATTTCTTATTCTATAATCCTGCTTTTGCTACAAGTTTAACTTTCAATAGTTACCATAGCAGATTTAAATTCTAATTTTAGCATGACCTAATATATCTTACCACTATATCCTTTAACTTCTATGCCTAGATTCAGTTTGATTATTATGTACAAATTAATTATAGTTCAATTTTATTCTTTATGGTGGCCAAGTAGTTATCTTCTTTTCTTATTTTAGAGTCAAAGAAGAAAGGATGTGTTAAGGAATTCTGTTTTCTCTAGAACCACTTCACATCTTGCTTCTTCATCTTACTTTGTATACACATGTAAAACTTCAAATTATAGCTCTTTATTACTGTAGCATTTTATTTTTTTATATTTTAATTTTTTTTAAGATTTTATTTATTTATTTGAGAGACAGAAAGAGCTGGGGAAGGGATGGAGGGAGAAGCAGACTCCCTGCTGAGCAGAGAGCCCTATGTGGAGCTTGATCCCAGGACCCTGAGATCATGACCTGAGCCAAAGGCAGGGGCTTAGCCCACTGAGCCACCAAGGCACCCCTATTATTATGGCATTTTAAATAAATATTCTAGGTAATATTTAACTTATTATTTTTACTTATTTATTTCCATAATTATAACTCAAATGATATCTGTTACAATTAGTTCCATATATACAGAAGATTCCCTTCTGAGAAACAAAGCTATTTTACTGAAAAGCAAGTTGTGTGTGACCATATCCTATGTCCGCAGCATATCAACAATACATGAAATATCTAAATATCTCATTTTCTCAAGATTCCAGAATAGAACAGACACTACGCTATTGTCCTGGGTATTTTACCAGGTTGCTAAATTAATATCCTATGGTTTTCAATGATAGTTTTGGGAAAGAACTCCAACTATCCCTTATAATATCAATAATTGTTTTATTCTCATGAATACTGATACAAATGAAATTTACTGTCCACTCTTTCAAAAGTGAACTGTATACTGTTTCTCTTTTATGTCAATGAAATTTATTGGAAAATTTGTATACAGTCCTATCTTATTTATTCATTTTTTAATTTTTACTATATTTTTTATTTATTTTTAAAAAATTATCTTTATTACAAAAGTAAACAACAAATTTGTACGGAATATGAAGCAAAAGTAAGAAATTAAACAGGGTTTCAACACAGCAAGTGCCATGCTCAATAATATATAGGCAGCTATTGCTAGATAATATATATAAGAAACATTTAAATTCACTCATGTGTCTACCAGCTAACTTGGAGTGAAATGAGTAGGTGGAAACTGGCTAGGTTCCAAACCTCAGGTCTGCGGACTCCACATCTTTTATTTTCCTTGGGGCAGTAGGAAAAGTCAGGCCATGATCTTCCCATTGCGCTGGCAGAGGTGCAAGAGGGCAAGGGCCAAAAGCCAAACATATTTCAAGTCTTTACTTGAATCACTTCTAACATCCCGTAAGTCAAAGCTAATCATATAGCTAATTCCTAAATCAATGGAACAGTGAAATATACAATGATCATAGTAGGAAGGAGCAAGAAGGGAAGATTTCCTGAACAATAATCCAAGGTATTTCTTTAAACAAGCTTTTCTCAGCTTTACAGATAATATGAATATTATAATGTAAACTATTTTCTTGGATTTGGTAATTTATATAATGCATTTTCTAGGTTCCTGCCCTTTCCCCTGCAGTCCCCTCTGCCAGAAATGTCCTAGCTGATTACATTCTTTTTTTTTAAAGATTTTATTTATTTATTTGACAGATCACAAGTAGGCAGAGAGGCAGGCAGAGAGAGAGGAGGGGAAGCAGGCTCCCCACTGAGCAGAGAGCCTGATGTGGGGCTCGATCCCAGCACCCTGGGATCATGACCCGAGCCGAAGGCAGAGGCTTTAACCCACTGAGCCACCCAGGTGCCCCTAAATTCTACTTATATTTCAAAATTTCCTAAGCATCATTTTTATTGAACTAAGTGGCTCTCCTATTTTTTTAATTTTTATTGAAATAATAATACTAATCATAATGAAGCAACAGAAAGAGAGATCAAGGAATCAGTCCCCTTTGCAACTGCACCAAAACCCACAGGCAGATACCTAATAATCAACCTAATGAAAGAGATAAAGGATCTGTACTCTGAAAACTAAAATGCTGATGAAAGAAATTAAAGATGGCACAAAGAAATGGAAAAAAAAAAACATTCCATGCTCATGGATTGGAAAAACAAATATTGTAAAAATGTAATCACCATCACATGTCAGACAGCTCCATTCCACTGTGACATGAATTCTTGAATGGGAGGGAAAGTGGCATTAATACCATAATGCTGTGAGTTGAACATCACCTACCTACCCCAGGGGTATGTGTCACTCACAAGAACACTGTCTTTCTGGGAGTCATGGTGAGAAAGGAAGGGCTACTACAGGCTGCACAGAGACAAGGTAGGGCTTAATAAAGCATAGGTGTGCGATGGCCATGTTTGCATTCAGCTAGAACCCCCTGGCAGCATTGTGAGAAACTGGTTGTTAGATGGTGGAAGGCTATATATACATATATCTCCACTTCCTTATCCATTCATCAGTCAGTGGACATTTGGGCTCTTTTCATAATTTGGCTATTGTTGACAACATTGCTATAAACATCAGGGTACATGCATCCCTTTGAATTAGTGTTTTTGTATCCTTTTGGTAAATACCTAGCATATTAACTAATATTATAAAATATATAATATAATTATAATTATAATATATATAAACTAATATATAGTATAATTAGTTTCAGATATACAATTTAGTGATTTGACACTTATATACAAATATATATGTATATGTATACATATACATAAAATATATACTTTTTTGATCATTCTCATTTTAGTTTCCATATCCATATCACAAGCGTATCCTCATGGTTGCTGACATCTCCTAACTGGGCCCATATCTCTCATCCAGCAGTGAGTAAATGACAAAGTACAGCATTCCACATCTGTCAGAAGATCCCAATGCAACTTTTCTGCAGACCAGAGATTAAAAAAAACAGTAGTGGGTTGAATGATGACTCCTAAGAAGATATGCCTACGTCCAAATCCCTGGAACCTAGGAATATTAGCTCATTTGGAAAAAGAGTCTTTGCACATGTAATTAAGTTAATGATCTTGAGATGAGATCATTTTCGATTCCCCAGGTGGGCCTCAAATGCAAAGACAGGTATCCTTATAAGAGACAGAAGAGGAAAAGACCAACAGGGAGGAGATGGTGATGTAAAGACAGAGGCAGAAATGGAAGTGATATGGCCATAAGCCAGGGAAGTCAAGGATTGCTGACAGCCACAGGGGCTGGAAGAGGCAAGCAAGAGTTCTCCTAGAGAGCCTCCAGAGAGAGGGCATTCTTGTCAACACCTTGATTTTAGACTTCTGGCCTCCATATCCTCTTGTCTGAGGATCTTAATTAATCCATCCAGTCTTTCATAGATCCTCATGATATTGAACAGCCTAAGGCAGCCTTGTTGTTAAGCCTAACAACACAACCTAAGGTGTTGGAGATACAATGGTAAATAAGGTAGTGATTGACTTTTCCTCATGGAATAGATACATTCTGTGTTCCTGAAACTGAGTGAAGCTAACTGCCTCTGTTAGGAATTGGAAGGTGGGAAATCCAAGACTGAATCTCAGATTAGTATGTTATTCCTACTCAGCCTGAGATTCCAAACCAAATAACAGGGCTTCAGTCTTATTTTACTATTTCTCTTTTTAATCTTGTAGGTTTTCTGATTAACATGCAAGAGCTTGAGGACTTGATCCCTATTTGTCCTTATTTACAATGAAAGAATCATCAAAGTAATTACCCAATGGGCATATTTCCTAAAACCATATGTTGATTCCTCTGTCAGTAACATTAATGTCATGGACTGGATGAACTATTTGAAATTTCTCAAAATTTAGAACTGAGACTCCACAGCAGGTCACATATTTCACTGCTTGGTATTTGAACCTCACATTCGGGCTTCTCCCCCTGCTCAGGGGTTGGGAGGGGCAGAGGGAGCAAGAGAGAGAATTTTAAGCAGGCTCCATGCCCAGCACGTGATCCTGGCATCAAGCTCGTTCCCAACAACCCTGAGATCATGACCTGAGCGGGAGTCAAGAGTCCAACCCTTAACTGACTGAGCCACCCAGGTGCCCCAAAACTTTTTTTTTTTTTTTTTTTTGAGAGAGGGAGAGAAAAAGAGAGAGAGAGGTGGGGTGGGGGGAGGCAGTCAGCCTTTTTCAAACTGTTCTGCTTTCATCCCTCAAACATCAAATTTAAGACAGATGTTAAGGAGCCTCAAATGCTTCATTAAAGTAGGATCTTCCACTATTTATTCCCCTCCATACAAACAGTGCTTCTAATTACTGAATAACAAACATTTGATATAAGATGTTTTGTTTTCTACCAGTTTTTCTATTTATAATTACTTGACCTATTTTTTTAACTTGGAATTTACTTGATATGCAATGTTATTTCTATGATTCATCTGGTTATATGTGACTTTTTCCTAACAAGAAATATATTTCTTTTTATGAAGTTGCTAATGACATTATTCCAATGCCAAAATTAACAATATTGAGCTTATGTAATGTATTATTTTTTTTAAAGGAATGAAATGCTGGCATCTATGCTAATCCAGGAGCCTATCACTACACAGCATGACATAATTTCCAGTTCAGCAATCTGAAGCTTGTTAATATCATCAGAAATTGAAACTGAAATAATTTATTTTATTTGACAGTGATAGATTGAAATTAAAATATAAATGAATTAAATATGTTATAGATAATCAGTTTTCAAAACTCCACTTAGGTGTCAGACTGGGAGTACAAATTTCATATCAAAGATTATTTTCTGATTTTCCGTGACAAACAGATGGTCCCTACTCAGAGAGAGAGAAAAAGAAAAAATAAACTTCTTTATAATTTTTTAAAACAGCGTAGAGCCAATTTAAAAATATCTTTTAGCCTGAATTTAAATAAATAATGGGCCAACTTAAATTAAACATGCCTGACTAGCAAGCCATGATGGCCCAATTGCCACAGGGGCCTTCATAAATGAACTGTCATCTGGGATATAGGATCTCAAACACATTTTAAGTAAAACAATCACTTAAATTAAGACTTTTGGCAGTGATTCAAGATACTATAATTATCTAGTAATCTTCAAAAATATTCACAGATGGAATCAACAAATTTTAAATGCTATTACTATTGTAATCATTTACAATTATATGAGATGTATTTTTAAGCAAGTGAAAGTGTAGTGTAATACTTCTGCATCAACATTTCTGCAGATCAGCTTTATTATTTATAACAACAGGATGAATGCAAATGAAATGATAGCATTTAAGTAGTCTTCTTCCTTTTAGACTATGTTAAATCTCCATAAGCATCAAGCCAGGATGTATGCAGTTACTTGCTTTGGAATGCTTTTATATATTTACATTTATAGAACACTGGTCTTCAATTTAATATTTGAAACTTTAAAAAATAGAAGAATGACAATCATCATAAAATTCTGATCTATTATTCTTAGTTTCAGCTTTGGGATGTGATTTGCTTTTTGTTTTTTAATATTCACAGGTTACTCTAATGAATTGATAGGATTGAAAATTACTTTTATAATTAATTATATTTAAATATTTTTCTTTTCCATTCAGTTTGTCAACTTAGATCTAAAAAAAGTATCTTGCCCTTCAAAATAACTTTGTTAGAAATGAGATAAAGGTCTTTGAGCAAAAGTAATAATAAATTATTTTGGGAAATTTAAAAATCATAATTGAAATGTACTGTATTTAAATTAAAGTAATACAAAAAGTTGTACTTAAACATGGTGAAAGTAATTATTTGCATTTATTTTTACTCCTTCCTGAAACCCACAGGAACAGCAGTAAAAAGAATAAAACAGGGGGGGAGGAGTCAAGATGGCGGAGAAGTAGCAGGCTGAGACGACATCAGCCAGCAGGACATCAGCTAGATAGCCTATCAAACCATTCCGAACACCTACAAATCCAACAGGAGATCGAAGAGAAGAAAAACAACAATTCTAGAAACAGAAAATCGACCACTTTCTGAAAGGTAGAACCAGCGGAGAAGTGAATCCAACGCGACGGGAAGATAGACCCCAGGGGGAGGGGCCGGCTCCCGGCAAGCGGCGGAGCACAAAATCAGAACTTTTAAAAGTCTGCTCCATGGAGGGACATCGCTCCAGAGGCTAAACTGGGGTGAATACCTCACGGGGACAACGTGGACTCAGGTCCCACGGGGTCACAGAAGGATCGGGGGTGTCTGAGTGTCGCAGAACTCACAGGTATTAGAGCAGGGAAGCCGGCTGTGGAGACAGAGCCGAGGTTTCCTAGTGGTCTGTGACATGGACCCGTGCTCTGTGACACGGGCCGGTGCTCTGTGCAAGGGGTCCCCACAAGATCCGGGGAGACTCCGACCCGGGAGAGCTCAGGGATCTACAGGGTTCAGAGACTGCAGGTGGGACTCTGCCAGAGACAGAGATGCTTGGTCACAGGCTGGGTGAGCTTGGAGCGCTCCCAGAAGCCAGTGAGACGGGACTGCTTATGCACGATTTTCTCTGAGCACGGTCTCCAGGCGCACGCGGTCTCCGGGTGCAAACGTGGGCTGGGGAGACCGGCGGGATTAAACGCTTTTCTATGAAGGCACACTGAAGACCGGGGCCCCTAGCTCTCGGCTCCTCTGAACCGGAGATTGGGAGGCCGCCATTGTCATTCCCGTCCTCCGGAACACTACGGAAAGCATTCAGGGGAAAAAAAAAGCTCCTGAAAGCAAACCTGAGAGGATTACTTAGCCCGGCCCCTGGTAAGGGCGGTGCAACTCCGCCTGGGGCAAAGACACCTGAGAATCACTACAACAGGCCCCTCCCCCAGGAGATCAAAGAAAACCAGCCAAGACCAAGTTCACTTAACAAGGAGAACAGCGGATTCTTATCTGGACAAAATGACAAGGCGGAAAAACTCACCACAAAAAAAAGAGCAGGAGATAGGACCGAAGGCTAGGGACCTAATCAATACAGACATTGGTAATATGTCAGATGTGGAAATCAGGATGACGATTCTCAAGATTCTAGCCGGGCTCGAAAAAGGCATGGAAGATATTAGAGAAACCCTGTCAGGAGAAATAAAAGCCCTTTCTGGAGAAATAAAAGAACTACAGTCTAATCAAGTTGAAATAAAAAAAGTATTAATGAGGTGCAATCAAAAATGGAGGCTCTTACTGCTAGGATAAATGAGGCAGAAGATAGAATTAGTGATATAGAAGACCAAATGACAGAGAATAAAGAAGCTGACCAAAAGAGAGACAAACAACTACTGGATCATGATGGGAGAATTCGAGAGATAAGTGATACAATAAGACGAGACAACATTAGAATAATTGGGATTCCAGAAGAAGAAGAAAGAGAAATAGGAGCAGAAGGTATACTGGAGAGGATTATTGTAGAGAATTTCCCTAATATAGCAAGGGGAACAAGCATCAAAATCCAGGAGGCCCAGAGAACACCCCTCAAAATCAATAGGAATCGACCCACACCCCGCCATCTAATAGTAAAATTTACAAGTCTTAGCGACAAAGAGAAAATCCTGAAAGCAGCACGGGACAAGAAGTCTGTAACATACAATGGTAAAAATATTAGATTGGCAGGAGACTTATCCACAGAGACCTGGCAGGCCAGAAAGAACTGGCATGATATATTCAGAGCACTACACAAGAAAAAAGTGCAGCCAAGAATACTTTATCCAGCTAGGTTATCATTGAAAATAGAAGGAGAGATTAAAAGCTTCCAGGACAAACAAAAACTGAAAGAGTTTGTAAACACCAAACCAGCTCTACAGGAAATATTGAAAGGGGTCCTCTAAGCAAAGAGAGAGCCTAAAAGTATTACCGGAAAGGAACAGAGACATTATACAGTAACAATCACCATACAGGCAATAGAATGGCACTAAACTCATATCTCTCAATAGTTACCCTGAATGTAAATGGGCTAAATGCCCCAATCAAAAGACACAGGGTTTCAGAATGGATAAAAAAACAAAACCCATCCATATGCTGCCTACAAGAAACTCATCTTAGACCTGAAGACACCTCCAGATTGAAAGTGAGGGGGTGGAAAACAATTTACCATGCTAATGGACATCAGAAGAAAGCTGGGGTGGCAATCCTTATATCAGATCAATTAGATTTTAAGCCAAAGACTATAATAAGAGATGAGGAAGGACACTTCATCATACTCAAAGGGTCTGTCCAACAAGAAGATCTAACAATTTTAAATATCTATGCCCCTAACATGGGAGCAGCCAACTATATAAACCAATTAATAACAAAATCAAAGAAACACATTGACAAGAATACAATAATAGTTGGAGACTTTAACACACCCCTCACTGAAATGGACAGATCATCCAAGCAAAAGATCAACAAGGAAATAAAGGTCTTAAATGACACACTGGACGAGATGGACATCACAGATATATTCAGAACATTCTACCCCAAAGCAACAGAATACACGTTCTTCTCTAGTGCCCATGGAACATTCTCCAGAATAGATCACACCCTGGGTCATAAATCAGGTCTCAACAGGTATCAAAAGATTGGGATCATTCCCTGCATATTTTCAGACCACAATGCTCTGAAGCTAGAACTCAATCACAAGAGGAAATGTGGAAAGAGCACAAATACATGGAGGCTCAACAGCATCCTTCTAAAAAATGAATGGGTCAACCAGAAAATTAAAGAAGAATTGAAAAAAACCATGGAAACAAATGATAATGAAAACACAACGGTCCAAAATCTGTGGGACACAGCAAAGGCAGTCCTGAGAGGAAAATATATAGCGATACAAGCCTATCTCAAGAAACAGGAAAGGTCTCAAATACACAACCTAACCCTACACCTAAAGGAGCTCGAGAAAGAACAACAGAGAAAGCCTAAACCCAGCAGGAGAAGAGAAATAATAAAGATCAAAGCAGAAATCAATGAAATAGAAACAAAAAAAAAACAATAGAACAAATCAATGAAACTAGGAGCTGGTTCTTTGAAAGAATTAATAAGATTGATAAACCCCTGGCCAGACTTATCCAAAAGAAAAGAGAAAGGACCCAAATAAATAAAATCATGAATGAAAGAGGAGAGATCACAAACAACACCAAAGAAATACAAACAATCATAAGAAAATATTATGAGCAACTCTATGCCAACAAATTTGACAATCTGGAAGAAATGGATGCTTTCCTAGAGACATATAAACTGCCAAAACTGAACCAGGAAGAAATAGAAAACCTGAATAGGCCCATAACCAGTAAGGAGATTGAAACAGTCATCAAAAATCTCCGAACAAACAAAAGCCCAGGGCCAGATGGCTTCCCAGGGGAATTCTACCAAAAATTTGAAGAAGAATTAATTCCTATTCTCCTGAAACTGTTCCAAAAAATAGAAATGGAAGGAAAACTTCCAAACTCATTTTATGAGGCCAGCATCACCTTGATCCCCAAACCAGACAAGGATCCCATCAAAAAAGAGAATTACAGACCAATATCCTTGATGAACACAGATGCAAAAATTCTCACCAAAATACTAGCCGATAGGATCCAACAGTACATTAAAAGGATTATTCACCATGACCAAGTGGGATTTATTCTAGGGCAGCATGGTTGGTTCAACATCCACAAATCAATCAATGTGATACAATACATTAACAAAAGAAAGAACAAGAACCATATGATACTCTCAATAGATGCTGAAAAAGCATTTGACAAAGTACAGCACCACTTCCTAATCAAAACTCTTCAACGCGTAGGGATAGAGGGCACATACCTCAACATTATCAAAGCCATGTATGAAAAACCCACCGCAAGTATCATTCTCAATGGAGAAAAACTGAGAGCTTTTCTGCTAAGGTCAGGAACACGGCAGGGATGTCCGTTATCACCACTGCTATTCAACATAGTACTAGAAGTCCTAGCCTCAGCAATCAGACAACAAAAAGAAATTAAAGGCATCCAAATCGGCAAAGAAGAAGTCAAACTATCGCTCTTTGCAGATGATATGATACTATATGTGGAAAACCCAAAAGGCTCCACTCCAAAACTGCTAGAGCTTGTACAGGAATTCAGTAAAGTGTCAGGATATAAAATCAATGCACAGAAATCAGTTGCATTTCTTTACACCAACAACAAGACAGAAGAAAGAGAAATTAAGGAGTCAATCCCATTTACAATTACACCCAAAACCATAAGATACCTAGGAATAAACCTCACCAAAGAGACAAAGAATCTATACTCAGAGAACTACAAAGTACTCATGAAAGAAATTGAGGAAGACACAAAGAAATGGAAAAATGTTCCATGCTCATGGATTGGAAGAATAAATATTGTGAAAATGTCTATGCTACCTAAAGCGATCTACACATTTAATGCAATGCCTATCAAAATCCCATCCAATTTTTTCAAAGAAATGGAACAAATCATCCTAAAATTTATATGGAACCAGAAAAGACCTCGAATAGCCAAAGGAATATTGAAAAAGAAAACCAAAGTTGGTGGCATCACTATTCCCGACTTCAGGCTCTACTACAAAGCTGTCATCATTAAGACAGTATGGTACTGGCACAAAAACAGACACATAAATCAATGGAACAGAATAGAGAGCCCAGAAATAGACCCTCAACTCTATGGTCAACTAATCTTCGATAAAGCAGGAAAGAACATCCAATGGAAAAAAGACAGCCTCTTCAACAAATGGTGTTGGGAAAATTGGACAGCCACATGCAGAAAAATGAAATTGGACCATTTCCTTACACCACACACGAAAATAGACTCAAAATGGATGAAGGACCTCAACGTGAGAAAGGAATCCATCAAAATCCTTGAGGAGAACACAGGCAGCAACCTCTTCGACCTCAACTGCAGCAACTTCTTCCTAGGAACAACGCCAAAGGCAAGGGAAGCAAGGGAAAACATGAACTATTGGGACTTCATCAAGATCAAAAGCTTTTGCACAGCAAAGGAAACAGTCAACAAAACCAAAAGGCAACTGACAGAGTGGGAGAAGATATTTGCAAACGACATATCAGATAAAAGGCTAGTATCCAAAATCTACAAAGAGCTTAGCAAACTCAACACCCAAGGAACAAATAATCCAATCAAGAAATGGGCAGAGGACATGAACAGACATTTCTGCAAAGAAGACATCCAGATGGCCAACAGACACATGAAAAAGTGCTCCACATCACTGGGCATCAGGGAAATACAAATCAAAACCACAATGAGATACCACCTCACACCAGTCAGAATGGCTAAAATGAACAAGTCAGGAAATGACAGATGCTGGCGAGGATGTGGAGAAAGGGGAACCCTCCTACACTGTTGGTGGGAATGCAAGCTGGTGCAACCACTCTGGAAAACAGCATGGAGGTTCCTCAAAAAATTGAAAATAGAGCTACCTTATGACCTAGCAATTGCACTACTGGGTATCTATCCTAAAGATACAAATGTAGTGATCCAAAGGGGCACGTGTACCCGAATGTTTATAGCAGCAATGTGCACAATAGCCAAGTTATGGAAAGAACCTAGATGTCCATCAACAGATGAATGGATAAAGAAGAGGTGGTATATATATACAATGGAATACTATGCAGCCATCAAAAGAAATGAAATCTTACCATTTGCGACGACATGGATGGAACTAGAGCGTATTATGCTTAGCGAAATAACTCAACTGGAGAAAGACAACTATCACATGATCTCCCTGATATGAGGAAGTGGAGATGCAACGGGGGTGGGAGTTAAGGTGGTAGGAAAAGTAAAAATGAAAGAAGATGGGATTGGGAGGGAGACAAACCAAAAGAGACTCTTAATGTCATAAAACAAACTGAGGGGGATGGGGGGAAGAGGAGTTGGGAGAGGGTGGTGGGGTTACATTATATGTTTAAATAAAGCTTAAATAAAAAAAAATAAAAATTAAAAAGAAAAGAATAAAACAGAATACCAGCATAAATTGTGATGTTGAAAATTAGGTAAGAAATCCTGAATGATATGTTTTAGCTTTCCCCATTTGTTTAAATATCCTCAAGAGATGAACCAACAAAAAGAAAAGTTACTTACAACAGTTTCTCAGAAAGATTCAGGAATTGAAGATCTCAGTTATCTCTTAAGGCCAAAGTTTTGGTGGAGCTGAAAACTGAAGGTTTGAGTAAAATAAAAAAAAAATGCATAATGAGGGATGCCTGGGTGGCTCATTTGGTTAAGTGGTTACCTTCGGCTCAGGTCATGATCCCAGCATCCTGGGATCAAGTCCCACATGGGGCTCCCTGCTCTGCAGGTATCCTGCTTCTCCCTCTGCCTCTGTTTGCCACTCTGCCTGCTTGTACTCTCTTTGTCTCTCTGACAAATAAATAAAATCTTTTAAAAAATGCATAATGAAACTCCCTAATTCCATCTCTCTACCTGCAGAGCCAGCAAATGACTCTCTCATACTTGAACAGAAGACAGAGGTTTTACTATTTGGAAAAACTGATAGAGATTATCTCTAAAATCTCCTGTGGACTGATATGACTCATTGAGAGATAATGTGAACATTTGGACAATAAAGAATGAGGCTGGGGCGCCTGGGTGGCTCAGTGGGTTAAAGCCTCTGCCTTCGGCTCAGGTCATGATCTCAGGGTCCTGGGATCGAGCCCCACATCGGGCTCTCTGCTCAGCGGGGAGCCTGCTTCCTCCTCTCTCTCTGCCTGCCTCTCTGCCTACTTGTGATCTCTGTGTGTCAAATAAATAAATAAAATCTTAAAAAAAAAAAAAAGAATGAGGCTGCAAGGTACTAGATTATACCCATTTCTTCCTACCACCCCATGCCTTGCCCTATCAAGATATTGGATACTCTTCTCTGGGGTAAGTTTCTTAATCAGAAAGAAATTCTTATTGATATTTGGAAGCCTCCAAAATAAACAGACCGATTCTTGCCTAAACATCATTACAAAGGTCTAGGGGTTCACCAACCCCATCAATTTATGAGGATGTCTTCTCATTTTTAAATTGATTCATTAATAAACATGGGGAGATAATCATCTAATCTATTTTTAAATCAATTAATTTGTTTATTTTATAGAGAACATGAGCAAGGAGAGGGAGAGAGAGAATCTCAAGCAGATTCCCCACCCGAGCATGGAGCGGAATGGAGGGCTGGATCTCACAACACTGAGAGCCAAAACTGAGAGCAGGCTGCTCAACCAACTGAGCTACCCAAGTGCTCCAGTCATCTAATCTTTGAAAGGTGGTTCCAGCATGAAAAAGAAAGAAGACAATATATAAAGAAAAATAAATTGGAAGTGAAACAGAAAAATGCAAGAAGCAGAAAAAATATAAAAAGAGAACTAAAGTCATTACAGTTAATATACAGAGACAGTGAAAATAACTTACACTCATGAATCAAAGTTAAAATGCCCCTTAACGAGCAAACATTTGGAAATTGAGAATATTATTATGTTAATAAAAATTGAAAGAAATGTTATGCAGTTAACGTTAAGAAAGTAAATGGAGAAGCAGTGTTACAAAACAATAGAGGATAATAAAATTAGATGAGCATCCAGGATACAATTTATAAATGCATGTATATCAGAAATAGATAACAAAGAATATATGTGATGTCTAAGAAAATATCTAAGATATTAAAGACAGGATATATTTTTTTAAGATTTTATTTATTTATTTGACACAGAGAGAGAGAGAGAGCACAAGCAAGGGAGTGGCAGGCAGAGGGAGAAGGAGATGCAGACTCCTCGCTGGGCAGGGAGCCTGATGTGGGCTGCATTCCAGGACCCTGGGGACCACGACCTGAGCTGAAGGCAGATGCTTAACCAACTAAGCCATCCAGTTGCCCCAAAGATAGGATTTTTCTAGAAGGGTCCAGTAAAAGCTCAACATAGTTAATGAAAAGAGAATCATACCAAGGCACATCAATGTGATATTACAGAAAATTTTAAAATAAGTGATAACCTTAAAAAGTTCCAGTGAGGAGAAACTATTATCACATACAAAGCACTGGAGATCAGAATTACATTGCATTATGAATAGCAAGAACAACAACAAAAAAAAGGCACAAAGACAATGTTGTTCAGATAATGTGAGTTAATAGTTTGCATCTTGGAACTCTGTACCTAAACCATCAAACTAGCTCTTTCTATGTTCCAGCTTATGCCTTATACATTGTTCTTTGCCTGAAACATGAAACTCAAGAAACTTTGATGATATTTACTAATTTGCATATTTTCTTCCTTTGACTCTACAAAAGAATTTGTATAATATGCTACTATTTATTTTCCTGTGTATCTCCACATTCTTTAGAATGAATCTCTGTCTCACCTCCTTCTGGGAACCTTCTCTGAAATAATGCTAGTTTTATCTTTTGGTTCCTATATAATATACTGTTAATATTTCTACTACATTCTCACATTAATTTGTAATTATCTTTTAAAATGTCAATCTTGGGGAGCCTAGGTGGCTCAGTTGATTACGTGTTTGCCTTTGGCTCAGGTCATGATCCCAGGGTCCTGGAATTGAGCCCTTTGTTGGTTTTCCTGCTTGTCAGGGAGGCTGTTTCTCCCTCTCCCTCTGTCCCTACCCCCACTCATGCTCTCTCTCTCTCAAATAAATAAAATCTTAAAAAAAAAAAATAAAATGTTAATCCCTTCTCTCTGACATATCCTTTTAAAGTAAGGAATCAGTATTTGTTCAACCATCACCAGAATCTAATACAATGCCTACTATGTAGATTATACTCAAGTATTGAAGGGAAGTCTATGAAGGCTTAAAGTCTGAAACAAACACATTAATGAAGAAAAACATAACTTTCTGTAAATGGAGAAGTTACTCTGTAGATTTACTTATTTATTTTTTAGAATCCAAACAAAAATCTGGCTTGTTGATTCTGTCTGTAACATTTTAAAAAGAGTTACACAAAAGCCATTATTTTCAGGAAGTAGAATTCTATATATCTATTGAAATCCATCAGTTGAGCAAATTTTGGGATAAGGCACAGACATGCAGTATCGTCCAATTCAAATTTTGGGATAAGGCACAAATATGCAGTACTGTCCATTCCCCTCAAAGTAAAAATTAATAAATTATCTTGGAAAGGATTATTAAAGACTGGACTAATATTAGTTTTCAGCTTTATACACTCCAGAGCAGTAGGAGATTGGAAAAAAAAAATAGAAAACAACAGCATGTAAGAATTTTAACACAACAAATTTTTAACTGTATTTGTGAAGTTCATAGAAGTCCTAAGTGCTGCTTTGAGAAACAAAACATCTTGCTAAGCTATTAGCAGCATCGTTAACAGCATCTGCCAATGCACTTTTTGATAACCAGGACAATTCAGCCATTTATATAAGAAAAGAGGTGGAGGGCTTCCAGGAAATAGGCACACACAAACACATTAACAAATGCACTCATATTGTCCATTCATTTCATTATCTCAATGAAAGCACTTCGAAATTTCCAAAAAGATTTACCAGTATACTATGTATATTATACTAAATTTTGGCAACTGAATTAATAGTCTGTGGTTTGAATATTTTCTAAGTTTTAATATTTCAAACTGTGAAAAACAGAGAAGCAACGTGTCATGAGATGAAAGAATAATTTTCTTGCCTACATTATTAACTCTATTAGAAGAATTAAGTTGATGGTGCTTCTTTATGAAAGGCTGACAATAGCAAAACAATGGAACAATAATCATCAAAATGTTAAGTCTATTATAAAGTTATATAACTGTAACTAAATCTGCACCCTCTTCTCATCTTGCTAGTGGGCTATTCCATTTTTATTATACTTAGATCTGTTCTCTATCTTACATGATATAATGTAAAACAAAACAAAACAAAAACAAAAACAAAAACAAAAACAAAAAAAAACCAAACATACCCAAACTAAGTGGCAGATAACGGGGAAAAACTGTTAAGAATGGAGGTCCTTGATTCTCATCACTGTTTTGCCCTCAGTTGCCAAATGCTGTTATTGAGGTCTGGTTCTCACTGGCTAGGCAGTATGTCCTAGCTAGACTGAGGAATCCTTTTTAGAGCAGAGCCATATACTCTAATGATTGCAAACTTATGCCCAGGGTTCCTTGTCAAGGCTGCTGCACACAGCATCAAAGTTCTGTCAGTTATTCTACGTTGATTCTTGATTTGAGGCAATGTGTGCAAGTGGGGTCTACGCCTCAGACATATATTTAAAACAACATCAACAACAACACTCTTTTCTTGGTTTCAGGTATACCCAATCCTCCTAATCTGGACTCTTGCTTCTCACCCTCAGTGCGTTTAGAGCTCGCCTCCCATGCCACAGGAAAGCCCTTTTAATATTCCTCAAATGTCCTGCATCAAAATAAATTTATTTATTTTTTATGAAATGAGGGGTAGTTCTGGGGACATAGCACAGATCTTTAGGATAAGTATAATAATTTTTATCTGAAGCCAGGCCTCAGCAAAACCACCTATAATACTTACCATATTTGTTTACTAGTAGATTACTATATATCAAGGTATTTCTTCTCTGGATCATGTATCTCCTTTCCTTCTTTCTGTAGTTTTGAATTTCTAAATTCAATTGTGCTCAAGTATCTGAAGTGGTAAACGTGTTTTTTTCCTTCCCTAGCCTACTCTAACTCCTTCTATTATGTTACTATGTCATATCTATATATTAATTTTTTCTTTGCAACACTTACTGTGAAATTCCATGCGTGCCCCCTCAGTTTTCTTTTTTTTTTCTTAGTTATGCAAGGGAAGCAAAAGCTATGGGGTTCTAAAGAAAAATAAGAAATAGATCCCCTCTTCTCAGTAAGATCATCATATGAGATTTATGGATGGTATGCTCCTTATCGCACCATCAAGTATTAGGGATAATTTTTTTTCCAACTAAATGACAAAACAGGCTTTAGAAGTTTTAGTGTGCCCTCACATGCCTCATTTAATCTCCATGATGTATACTATTATTTTTTCAAAAGCTTTTATTTATTTATTTGAGAGAGAGAGAATGAGCAAGAAAGAGAGAGAACATGAGAGAAGGGAGGGTCAGAGGAAGAAGTCGACTTCCTGCTGAGCAGTGAGCTGGATGCAGGGACTGGATCCTGGAACTCCAGGATCATGACCTGAGCTGAAGGCAGTCACTTAAACAACTGAGACACCCAGGCACCCTGCACACTGTTATTTTAAGAGAAACAGTCATTCTTCGGCTACACCACTGCACATATATCACAATGTTTGCTCCCATTTTATCTTCTCTCTGACTACTCATGTGAGATACTGGCATCTTTATGAGATGCTTTCAATGGCCAGAAAGAAATTTAAGCCTAAGGTAACAATACAAATGCTGTAATTTGGGGATCCTCTGCAGTATATAATGTAAGCAGAAGAAAATTATTTTAGGTCAACATCGATAGGTATAATGAACAAATTATTTAAAATAAAAATAACAGAGAATCTCACTAGGAGCTCTCAAACACTACTAAAGAAAACACAAGATAAAGAGAGTAACTTTAACACTGTAAATCTTGGAGTGCAATGCAAAAGTGTAAGTGAATAATACTTGGCAAAGAAGCCAGAAAAACATTCCATTCCAAAGAAAGCAATTTTTAACATACAGGAAATGGCACTATGCTGCACATGAATCGTTTCTCTCTTCAAAATAAATACCAAGTGAGGTTTCTCACTAAGGGATTGAGAAAATCTCTTTCTGTGACCACAGACATAAAGAATTTAGCAAAGGAACGTAGATCCATGGAAAACAAGGTCCTCTGACAGTGTATTAAGGTTGGAAAGACAGAAAACTGTAGTCATTTATAGGATTAGCGAAGTCCAGGGAATATCTCTAAAATTTAGGGCCACCCCAGCTTATTTATATCAAGTAGATGTACAAAAACCTTCACACCAAATGGAAAACTAAACTTTCCCTTTAGCTATATATTTAAGGATTATTAGCAGCAGTTTTTAATTCCATAACCCAAGTTAAAAAAAAATCATTTAGGCAGACAGCAGGAAAAAACGAATTAACAGAAAGCACACACACACACACACACACACACACACACACATATTCAGACATATACATACACATACATCGTGTGATGGGATGGGAAAATATGGAAGTACTTAAAATTTACTTAGCTGGGAAAGACTTCATACTGAGTTAATGTTTGAACTTTTTGTATGGACTAGAGTCTTAGAACTTGTACAGAATTATAGGCATACTGAATAGCATGACACCTTTAGTCATGAGTGATCCAATACAGTGTGTGAAAGTACTGGTCTGCAAACTCACATGACTCCTCGGTGAAATGTGAAACTGACCCCTGTAATGCATAGGGTATGGACAGACCAGGGAGGCCGGCCACTCCAGATCAGTAGGTGGCAGGTTTAATAAGCAAGGGATATTACTTATTAGAGTTGTCTTGGGTGGTGGCAAAATGAGCTCTCCATACCCGCCTGCCAGAATGGTAAACATTTATAGAGAGGCCTTAATGGGTTTCAGTCACACATGTAGTACAGTCTCAGCAACACATTGCTCTTTCAAGACTGTGCCCTTTTAAATGGCTATGGCTGCAGGAATAGTGGATGGAATGTACATTCATTCCAGAGATGTGGAGGTGAGGCGCTTCCAATTACCCAGATCCTGCATTCAGGTCAACTAGTGATCATATCCTCTCAAAACCTCCTCCAACACTCCACTTCTTGTTTCTGGCTCTTAAATTCTTATACACCCCCTTTTTCACTGCCTTGAGCAGTCAGCAAGAGGTTTCACTAGCATGGAAGTGGTTTGTTTGGCGGCTATCTGGAGGCACTGGAGTCAGATACCACAGCAACAACATAAGGACACACAAGAGAAAACACAGATTAAGTCAGTAATTCCCCAAGTAATTAACAATTACTTCCACCAGGAGCCACTGATCTGAACCACTGAATTATTAAGTCTCTTAGTCTGGGATCAGATCACTCAAAATGTCCTTATGTGATTTAATAAAGATGACATATTAGCAGATTCATCAGGTATGAACACACAACATTCTGTTTAATGGCACAAGTGCCTCCTCTTGAGGCAGCAAGAAAGTTCAAGACCATCCTAGTTTGGTGGACAGCCTTCTTCAGTAGATGCATTTCAATATTCAACAAAGACAGGCTTTGCCAGCTATCATATGATGCTTGTTGGGTGAAGGTTGTAGGGGCTTCTATGTAAACTATATTTTCTCTCAGGTCATTGGAAGGAATAAATATGGTGGGCAAATGATAGTTCCAGTAGAAAATAAAATGTACCCATTTGGCATTGAGGAAAGGAAGATAGGCAATTTTTGTTACCATGGGACACAGTCTGCTCTGTGCCCAGGGAAACCTCAGGGTACAGCATCCCAAGGCAGCCACAGCCAAAGACTGTTCCACACAGTGCATGTGGTCCCATTTGAGGCTACCCAGTAAATACCTGGGTGGTACGACCAAGCAGTGCCAAGCCAATCACTATCTTCTAATGGGACAGAGCTCCAGCGATACCATTCCATATCCCTTCTGCAATTAGGCTGTTTCAGTTTAGAGTGATTTTTCTGTTCCCAACACAGGGATGCCTGAGTGCTCAAATATCTATAACCTGGGATAAGCCTCATGAACTGATCCCAAATCTGAGTACAGCCACCCTTCATTGCTGTAAAAAGTCCTCCTTTTTAGGATCCTTCTGGTCAGCAGTTTGGTGGGCTGCCTGGGTAGTTTAATTGACAGAAAAAGTGCATCCATGCCCAGTGTTATTGAGAGTGTGTGCCACAGACCAGGTTTTTGCATTGGTACTGGTATCGTATGAATTGAGAGTACTAGTCCTAGCCTGTTCTTCCTTCATGTACTGCTTTAGGGGCTCCCAGTCCCTCCCCTGGAATAGTGCTACCCACCATGGTAATCCTGACAAGCTGTTGAGAGGAATCTTTCCCACATACCTAGCAAATGGACTGATTCCTTTGCTGGACATATGAGTGGGCCCAGTGCAGAAAGATATTTCCAAAAAGTACCCATCCCATGACCAGACACCACAGGCACATCAGAAATCTAAGGCTGAAAAGACAGGTATTTCACAGGTACCTGTATGGGAAGGTTTTCCCTTTGTATAAGAATTACACTTGTGGTCTGATCCTTAGACGTTAATGTGAGAATTTTGTTGTGCATAACATACGTGTTGCCTGGAGGAGGCCACACTGTCAGGTATGATCAGACAGAATGGGGGTGGGATAAGCCAGAGCAGGATCCCCATCTTCTCCCCTCTTTCAGTGGTGTGTGTTCCATTCGAAGTATAGTGCATTTCCACAGGTCCAGCCTGTAGCAGGATAACAGAATCCCTGTGGAGACTGAATAGTTCTCCCTTAGCCACGGGTGAGAAGTGACTCACTCATTCTGGTGGAATATCCAGCTGGAAATTCCAGTAGATAATGCTTTTTCCAGGCTTGGCAGGGCTTCATGCTGTCAGCAGCATTACATGTTGATCCACGGAGAGAAGGAGGGCAGTGGCTGTCTCCTGAGCCTTTCATAACTTTATGATGGTGTTGTATATATCCCCAGGGGTCCTCAGTATAGCATAAAGGCAATAGATCCCAATGGTTGATAGTTCAAATTCATTAAATCCTGGCATAGTACTTTAGTCCACCTCACTAAGGTGGTTTTACCTGTTAGTCATTTAATCTGCTACTTCAATATTCCATTTTTCCTTTCTACGAACACTACTACTTCCACATTATAGGGTAGATGGAGCCTCCATTGTCATAATATTTTGCCCAGTCTTCCATGTCATGATCTTTGAAATGTGACTCCTGATCACTGTCTAATCGATAAGGATATCTTTACATGGTACTCAGCTTCTTTAATTTTCAGCTTCTCTAATTCCCTAATGATGGCAACCTGGTTGGCGAGGTGACTAGGAAAGTCTGGGTTAGGTCAGATGCAGTCCATACATTCCAAGGCACATTTAGAACTCCCACTTGGATGGTATGGTCCAATATAATCAATTACCAATCCCTCGATGGTTCAGAACACTGATGGATGGCTGCAGACATCTTTGTCAGTTGCCTCGGGTGTTGTTTAGAACAACATGCTGGTACTGCATTAACCCAAGTAACAGTACTTCAGTGCAGCCCAGCATCCTTGGCAATATGCCATCCCACCTGGTCACTACAGCGGCTGCTCTTTTTATGCACTCAAACTGCTATGACTACTGAAAGGTCAGTTGCTAGGGCCTGCACTCAAAATAGGGCATCAGCTTGCTTACTTGCTTGCTTCCTTCCTTCCTTTCATTTTTTCTTTCTTCTTTCCCCTCCCAACTCCTCCCCTCCCCTCCCCACCTCTCCTTCCCTTCCTTCCCTTTCCCCTTCCTTCCTTCCTTTTCTCCTCCATCTTTTTTTTTTTTTTTTTGAGTTTGGGGGAGGGAGGGGCAGAGGGAGAGGGAAAGAAAATAATTTAAGCAGACTCCACGCAGGGCTCCATTTCAGGGCTCCATTTTGGCCTGACCTGAGCCAAAATCAAGAGTTGAATGCTTAAGTAACTGAGCCACCCACATGCCCTATGGACACTGGCTTTCTGATTGCCAGGGGTGTCAATGCCTTATGAACCAGGATGTAAAAACAGTGAGAATTGCTTTAGGTTCTCACAGGTGAACCCAAAGTGTTTTTCTGAATATCCTGACCCCACAATGACACTATTCATGATCATCTATCCCTTGGCTTCCTATTGTCCAAGCCACAGCCTCTAGAACAGCCTAATTATCAATACAAAGGTTTTATCACCAGGGTTCATGAGTGAATGATTTCAGCCCACTGGAAGCTGTGATTTGTTCCTATTTCCATCCAGATGGTGGCAGTATTGGGCTGAATAGTGACTACAGTCCAAGTGGGCAGGTCTCAACTTCACATTGCTCTCTTGGTCATATCCTTGAAAATGGCTCCTACTGTGGGAATGATGGGCAGAAAATACATTCCAAGGGCAGGGGAGGGGTGAGGAGCTTCCAGTTGCCAAGGTCCAGCTCATGGGCCAAGGGACAGACAGATTTTTTTGATGGCCTCCTCCAACAGGAAGAAATAGGGAAGATGAGCTTCAAAGTTAACTAAAAAAAAGTCTATATGTGATGTACAGTACTTTGGACAAAATTATAAGGGAGAAGGATGTATTAAATAGTTTTAAGTCGCAAAGAAGGCTAAACAGACACAGTGGTCTCCCACTCTACTTGCCTGTCTAATACTTTCTCAGATGAGCATCTTCCTCAGCTCTACCCAATGCAATTCTTTAATCATGTTGTCATGAAGCACTAAAGCTTTAATCACACTGTCATGCCAAATACATGGCCATAAGAGTGGAAAGAATGATGAAACATGGCACTGGTTTCCCTATAGTCTAGACAGAAACAATCAATATTGTTCTATGAGGTTTGTTTGATAGAGAAACATGGTATTGTCATTCTTTTGGGATCAAAAATTTTAAGGCTAATACATTGTGGAAATATTGTAGCTGCCTTTATTTAAAATTTTTTAAAGATTTTATTTATTTATTTGAGAGAAAGAGAGAGAGCACAAGCAGAAGTGAAAGGCAGAGGGAGAAGCAGACTCTTCACTGAACAGGGAACCTGATGAAGGGCTCAAGCCCAGGACCTGTGATCATGACCTGAGCTGAAGGCAAACGGTCAACCACATGAGCCACCCAGGTGCCCTGTAGCTATCTTTAATTAGTCAGAATAAAGTAGAAAAGTCAGCTAAAGTATGAAAATTATAACTAGTATTAAAAGAGAAATAGCGAAGCAAAGACAAAAGATGGCTAGAGAAATATAGAACCCGAGCAACAATGAATGATCCACTGTATTTGGCTAGGTAAGAGTGGACAATTTCTAGCACCATGTGTGTATATATATATATATTTTTTTTTCATTTTGTATAAGCTATTGTTTACACAACAGTTTAACATATTTTCATTTTGTAACAACTATTTTAAGTTTGATAGTTCTCACTTGCAATTACTATTGAATCCAAATCTATCAGTGATAATATTTTTCATGTTTCAGTGTGGAGAAAGGATCAGAGAAAAGTCATTCCTATTGTTGTGAACAAGTTTCAATGCTAACTGATGGTGGAGAAACCATATTTTGGCTTTTTAAAAAAAAATTAGAATTATATTTGGGATCAAACAATATTTTTTAAAATATTTAAATTTTAGTAAGATGAAAAAAATTCTGCAAAGAAAACTTTCACTAACATGTATGAAGAAGAGGCCATTTTAGAACAGTTTAAAAAGCAGTAGACTTAAGAAAAACCTTACAGTGATGTTGAAGTATCAAGTATTAGAACCTAAGATTCTGGAGGATGAAGAGTTGCAGTAACGTGAAGAGACTGTGGTTCCGTTTTCCTTGAGTACATAAGATAATTACGGATGGTACGCAGACCAAGAGGATAGGTGTCTGAGTTTTAGTCTGGCTGACAAAGGGTACTTTTGGGAAACACAAAAACCTGAAGATTGCTTCTGAAAGCAGAGCTTTGTTGCTGGCAGTCTCAGCATTCGACAGAGATATGGATTATAGCTTGGTATTTTCCAGGAGGATGGCAAATGTCAGCAAAGCAGGATCACAGTTTTTAATCTCTGGAGACCTACAATTTAGGTGAGCAGAAATTTAGTAAAACTGCAAACCACACTCAATTTAGCTCAGTCTCTAATTGAATTACAGTTATTATCTGCCACTCTAGCTGTCTAGCAGAGGAAAGGATGAACCTCTCTAGGGAAAGATATCATAACCAGCTTCTATAATTTGAAATATCATTCAGAATTAAGTCCTAGAAAATTAAACAAAAAATAGTAATAGATTTACGGGTGATCCTGATACTAGATTTGATAGTCAAAGGCCTTGAAATAGCTGATCTGCTCAAGAAAATAGTGAAAAAAATGAAGAAAGGGGGAAATAGGGTCGGAGATATTCATTACCAGTGAACTTTACAAAGATAAAACAATCACACCAACAGAGAAAAAAATACAACTCTGAATTGGTCCATAGCTGTTAACGTAGGCTCAAAAGCTACAAAGCACAATTAGACAACAGCTAATGAAATAGACAAATCAACTATTATAATGGAAACTTACACATACCCCTTTAGTAATTGAAAACAAAACAAAACAAAACAGATGCTCTGGAAATAGACAAATGCATATGGTCCCTTAATTTATGACCAAGGTATTATTACTACAGTGCAATAAAGAAAAAAAATCTTCTATAAATGATTCTGGGTCATCTTATATAGGTGTAAAAAAATTAATCTCCTTTTCCCCCACCACAAGCAAATAAACACTGATTCCAGGAGGACTAATTGTTGGGCATAATGAACTTGAGAGAAGAAAAAGAGGTAAAGAAATAATATTAGTCAAAGACTTTATACTAATCTAGAGACACTACTAAAAAAATGAGAATCAATGCAGAGATAGGGAAAAGATATTTGCAACACATACCTTCAGATATGCACATATATATGCATGTACATATTCATAATGGCATCATTAATAATAGGAAAGCACTCACTGTACAAATGTGCATCTATATCAGAACAGATAATTGTGGGTTATTTGTATAATTGATATCTATTTGGTGATTAACAAGAACTAAAAAAAAAAAACCCTGACTAAAAAAACCCCACTACATCTACATGCAATAATATATTAAACAAAAGAAACCAAACAAAAGAGAGCACATATCATACAAATCTATTTTAAAAAGTTAAAAAAAATCTAAACTAATCTACAATGATAAAAGTCAACATGGTAGTTACCCTTGTGAGGTCAATTACTGGGATAAAACACAAGTGGAGCTTTTTAAATACAGTAGTATCTTATGTCTCATTCTATATTATGGTTACACAGAGTTTCACTTTGTGAAAACTTATCTGTACACTTCTCAAAATACATGTTACACTTCAATAAAATTTATTCCTTAAAATTACAAAATATAATTTCTTCATGCTGCAGAAAACCAGATATAGGAAAAAAATGAAAAAAATAAGATAAATATTTTGTCATTCAAATAACATTTACTTCCCTCTGATATTTTACCTAGCATACACAGGAGGCTTTATTTGGATACCCATTAGGCTGTTTATGACTAACAGTTTTCTCTACCCCCTCAGTGGAGTTCTATAATTAAGCAGTGGTGATTGCCAGCCCTTGGCATGTTATGTGAAGAGGAGACAAGCTCCCAGCAGTGTTCATGGAGACAACCTGTGAAGTTGAAGTGGCTCAGCTTGGATCTTATCTCCTCCACACAGGGTGTCAGTCAGAAATAGTTATAATCAGTTACTGACTTACTTATTTTATTTTTAGAGAAAGAGAGAGAGCAAGTGAGAGAGAGAGAGAGAGCGAGCAAGCAGGACGGCAGAGGAAAGGGAAAGAGAATCTCAAGCAGGCTCCATGCCCAGAGTGGAACTGGGTGTGGGGTTTGATCTCACGACCCAGAGATCCTGACCTGAGCCAAAATCAAGAGGTGATGCTTAACCAACAGAACCACCCAGGTGCTCCAGTTACTGACTTATTTTTAAGCTCTGTGTGAGTACCGGGCATCCCGTCCTATTATGCCTTAATAACTGCTATTTTTAAATATTCCTTTTGTTGTTATTTGCTTGTGTTTTAACTATAACTTGGGCCCTCTGTGACCTCCTTTATCACCATTACCCAGTTACTATTTTACATTTAATATTTTATATTTATAAACTTTATTAGTCCTAGACATTCCACCATGTAGCATACATCCTAGCGTATATGTACATGCACTTTGTATTTTGGTCTTTAGGACCAATGTATTTTGTATTTAGGACTTTATTAGTCCTAGACATTCCACCATGTAGCATACATCCTAGCGTATATGTACATGCACTTTGTATTTTGGTTTTAAGGGTATCCCTAGAGGAGAAGGCAGAAAATCTGAGTCCAAGATCTTCAGCAAGCTACCCCCTTTATCTATAACCATTCCCTCTACTACCTGAGAATAGGGGCCGTGGGTATGCACCACTGAAATCATACTTTATGCTTTACTGGAATTTCTATCACAAATATGAAGGGTCAATATTGGTAAACTGAGGCTACATATAAGCATCAAGTACTGTATTTATATAGGACATTAATTCTGAAACTTTTGTTTGTATTAAAATCATCAGGAGGCGATACCTGGGTGGCTCAGTCAGTTAAGCGTCTGCCTTCAGCAGATCTTGGGGTCCTGGGATTAAGCCCTGTGTCAGGCTCCCTGCTCAGTGGGGAGTATGCTTCTCCCTCTTCCTCTGACCCTCCCCTCCACTCCTGCTTACTCAAATAAGTAAAATATTAAAAAAAAAAAATCATCAAGAGGGCTTGTTGAAACACAGAGTCCTGGGCCCCACAAACGCAGTAACTGATTTTGTGTATCTGAGATGAAGCTTGAGGATTTATTTTTCCAACAAGTTTACAGGTGATGGCAATGTGGCTGGTCAGAAGTTCATGCTAGAGAGCCACTGTGGACTCAAGGGAACCTAATCTTTAGCCCCCTTACTTGCCTCCCATCCTTGTTTCAGCTCTATTGATAGCTGCTGTTTGTGACTGCTCAGTCAACTTTACAGCCCTCCCCCCTTTTCTCTAATAATAATTTTTACCTCCTTCACAATTACTGGGTGGGTCTAATGAGTGTTAGTGATTATAGTAAATCTCTGTCCCTACCACAGGTATAAGCAAATTCATTCGAATGAAATAATCGTCCCAGACGAAAGATTCAGACAGTGCAGTGTTGTGCCTCCAGGAAAGTCAGTCAATGTAGATGCATGCATATATAAATACAGGCAAAGACAGATTGGTATAAATGCAGGTAGATGTCAGTCTTCTTTTAAAAATTCTCTACTCGCATTCCTTTTACACTCAGAATACAAAATTAAAATGCTCTAAGTGGCCAAAAAGTCCCTAAGTGATCTATAATCTGCAACACTCCTTTAGTTCTGTTCTAGTTCCAATGGCCTCTTCCAACACTCCCTTTTTTGGACTGCTGGGAAATCTCATTGTCACTGTCTTTCTGTGACTCTCCTGGCACGGGCACCAACTGCTCAGTCTGGCCTACTCTAGTTATTGAGCTTAACCTTTTCAGTTTTCCCTTGCCAGAGACATTTTCCTCCTGCTTTTTCTTCACCACCTTAAAATATACTGTTAAATACACAAGTTTTAGGGGTGCCTGGGTGCCTGGGTGGCTCAGTGGGTTGGGCCTCTGCCTTCAGCTCAGGTCATGATCCAAGGTCCTGGGATCGAGCCCCACATCAGGCTCTCTGCTCAGCAGGGAGACTGCTTCCCCACCCCACCCCTCTCTGCCTCCTTGTGATCTCTGTCAAATAAATAAATAAAATCTTTTTAAAAAAGTACACAACTTTTCTGGGATATCTTTCACTTCTTGCCTCTTCACCTAAACATAATTTACTGAAGGCAATGACTTTTGTTCATTTTATTCACTGCTATATCTTCAGCACCAATAAAATACAGGGGGTCCTAATAGTATCCAATAAATATTTGTTGAATTATTCTTAATAGGTATGGACATATAAATAATTAAAAATGGATCACACTGCAGCTTACTTCAATAAGGTATGCCAAGCTTTACTTTACTTGAATTTAGCTAAATAAATCTGAAGCAAAAATGAGAAAGAGACTAGCATTCCAATAAATGTTTCTTTACTGTAAATGTTTATTCTAAAATCGTTAAAGTTTTCTAGTGTGTAAGGCTGAAGTCATTACAAGCTCTACTGTCCACCAATAAACATAACAACCATGGCGTCTTTATAGATTTCCCTATCTCCACTCTCCCATCACACTTCTCTAGGTTTTGCTCAAGTTATATGTATATTTTCAACATTAATATTTGCATTCTTATATTTAACCATGGTTCTTATTTTTATACTAAAATGGATTCACCACCAACTGTTTTACCAAGTCTCTATTATTGGCTGAAATTCAAAATAAGTAGCTTCATTACCCTACCCTACCCTAGGGATTACACATGTGTGAATGCTTGAGAATATACATTATTATCAATTTGTTTTTCATTAATTGCCTCTGGCTAATTCATGTGACTGGTCTTTTAGAGCCACTTCCCAAACTATCTTATCAAGCTAGATTTTAAAAAGACTTAATCCGGACGCCTGGTGGCTCAGTCGGTCAAGCATCTGCCTTCAGCTTGGGTCATGATCCCAGTGTTCTGGAATCAAGCCCCACATCAGGCTCCCTGCTCAGCTGGGAGCCTACTTCTCCCTCTTCCTCTGCTGCTCCCTCTACTTCTGCTCTTATGCTCACTCTCTCTAAAATAAATAAAATTGTTAATAAAAATAAAAGACATAACAATAAGTAAATAGACAAATAAGTAAAGACATAACCCCTATCTTCTCTGTGGCTTTTCTAAAACCTTGTATTACATCACTTCCAAGAAAAGTACTTCTCCCTCTTCCTCTGCTGCTCCCCCTACTTCTGCTCTCATGCTCACTCTCTCTCAAAGAAATAAAACTGTTAATAAAAATAAAAGACATAACAATAAATAAATAGACAAATAAATAAAGACATAACCCCTATCTTCTCTGTGGCTTTTCTAAAACCTTGTATTGCATCACTTCCAAGAAAAGCCACTGATGATTCTTTTTAAGACTCTGGCACTTACGCTGCGTACCTTCTGTATGTAAAAAGCTAATTGGCTTTCAGAATGCCCCTGGATTGACTTTCTGAATGTTCTCTCATCTTCGTGATTCATGAAATGATCTGTTATACATTATGTTCACTGAAGATATTTTGTTTATAAACAAGCTGGCATTTCTTAGTTTTTCTAGTATTTAGAGAAGTTTCATTAGTATTTCTAGTCATAGCTCTTTCATTATGAGTATTTTCCTTGACTTTATTGAAAAAAATTCATTCCTCATCTCCTTGATATGATCAGAAGCTAATATTTATTTTCTTCTGTTGATACTATCTTCATAACAGCAAGAATATTCTCACAGCTCTGGTCCTTTGATGTTGTCCTTCCTTTCTATCCAATAGTGATGTTGCTCTTCTTTTTCCATTTTCATGTTTTTTTGAACTTTTTAGTGGGTTCATTAAAAAGCCATAGATATAATTATAACTAAAATATTCGACAGGAGAGAAAAATATTTAAATGGGGTACTGGAGAGGCATTTTGGTAACTGCCTATTGATATATTTGATGACTGGTTGTAATGTGATTATTATCTCTTCTTGAAAAAGTATGTATTTTATCAGTATATAGCACAGATTTCTATTACTCATTCTGTTTTTAGCTTTAAAGCTATATTTAAATTATATTTAGTATGATATTAAAATTTTTAGAAGTTATCTCAGGTTTCTAATGTGTGTATCTGTGTGTGTATAAAATTCATATATGTATGTGTGTGTGTATAGATTGCTTGATCTTTGTTTTTAATATAATTTGGAATTTGTCTTTTCATAGCAAATTTAATTAATTTGTGTATATTACAATTATTATTTTGGAAGTATTCTCTGTTAACTTAGTTTTTTGCTTTATGTTTTATATATTCTTTTTGATTTTATATTTTATCCTTAAATTTCCTTGGTTTACGTGCATTTTCTCTGTGATTCATACATTTATTTTATTCTTCTGTTGGTTGCTGTTAGTTTATTACTATCCATTGTGTATACTTACATGTTAGCTTAGATTTCCAATACTTAAACCTGCCAATTTGGAATTGGTCAAGATATTCAAATGATTGTTTACTTGCATGTCAGTGATTTACAAAGGAACTATTAATATCTTAAGCACTTTCAAATATCATCTAGTGAGAAGTTTGAAATGATTTCTGTCTCTTGCTGGTGAACTTTTTTCCTTTCTGGTGGTTCTAAAATCATGTTTTCTTTGAGGTTCTTATATATAAAAACAGTATTTCTGTGTGTTTGTGTGTGTGTGCATTTGATTTGCCCTTATATATTCTGCTGGTCATTTCTGTGTTTAATTCTGGGAAATTCTAGTTATTATATCATTAAGTCTTTCCATCTTCCTTTATTTTTTCTCTTATTTCATACTCATAAAATTTATACTGACATTTCTAACTCAATCATTTTGGGAAGTTCCCTTACCTCATCATCTAGTTCATCTGTTGACCAAATTCATTTTTCTATCCAAAACATTTATTGAGATCTTTCACAATTAAAATTTTATACATAATAATTTAAATTGGCTTATTCCTGCTTCTAGTTTATAACTTCATCTCTAAACTTTCTTGGCATGTTTATTGTGCATTTTTTAAAAATACTGTTCTGCCTTATATATAAATTCAGTTGTTTAGTTTGTTATCTTTCTTCATAGTGCTTGTGCTTTTCAGATATTCTGCTTTGTTTCTGTGAGGCTATTATATTTGGTGTTTGTATTACCTAGTCAGTCATTTATATGTGAGGAGAAAGGTGAGATTTTAAACTTTATTTTGTGCTATTTCATATGAATTTTGGATACGGGGTGAACATTAGGATAGAGAATTCTAGCATTACATACGGTTCTCAAATATACCGTATTTAGTTAATTCACCCTCCTCCCCCCATAGTGATGCTAATCCTCACGGATACCCTTGGATGCTCTGATTCCTATGTTTCAATATTAAGTTTGATGTTTGCTTTAGGTTTCTGGTAGATACATTTTAACTTAAAAGTATACATATGGAGTCCTGTTTTGTGAAGTTTTCAACCATTAGTATATACATAATTTTATTTTTCCTGAAACTGATGATGTTATGGTTCTATTTATAAGTCATGGCTGATTAAAAAAACATCTCTGAACAAGTCAGGACTTAGAAACTCTCTTCCTGTCAATCTGTAAGTCTTCATGATGAGTAGGTAAAGTGAGACAAGTAGAATGGCATAACTAAAGTTAATATATTTATCTGAAAGAACTTCCCTTCAAATGGGACTAGAAATGGGATACTACCTATGTTTGGAGACTCCGTGTAATCATAGCAGTACTAATATTTCTAGGCAAAATATTTTTGTCCTCCTTTATGTTATTCTGGGTCTCCAAGGAGACATTACTGTAAAAGAAATTTCACATTCTTACTTTTTATTTGCTGTGGTTTCTTTTCATCAGTCTCACAGCTTGTTATTTTGGTGTTGTTTCCTTCTTCTTCCTTAAATCCAAAAAAAAAAATCAACATTGGCCTGATGTTAGCTATAGATTGGATGAGTGGATTTTCCTTTATTCTCATTGTTTTTTAATTTGGTAATTCTTGAAATCCTTCTCTAAAACCTGTAATGCTCTGACAATTGCTGTAAATTTACATTAATATATCAACAGTTCAGTAGCCCCAAAATGTGGGTGAGACGGAGTCAGCTCTGTGGTGCACTCCTTAATGAATCCCCAAGACTTCCCATTTCTAACATTTCAAGTGTGGCTGAAATGGCCTACTGTGAAATGGCATTCAAGTGAGGTTTTTGTTTTTGTTTTTTTCTTTTTCTCTCACAGTGTCTCTAATGTCTTCATCTCCAGCTCTTGCTTTCTATATTGTGGGTATTACTTGGTTTCTTGTGGCATTTTCTCCTTTTACTGCCTGGTAACATTATTTTGTCTCAGAGGGGATAATTATAAATCTAGTACTCATTCATTTTCTCTATCACACTCATCCCATCTGTATTATATATTAACCTCCTATAATTTTTAGTGAGGTTGGAGATACTTTCATTTTACTTGTAATCTCTTTATTCACTTCCTAAGATATGGCAAGCAGAGAATGACCTGGTAGAGAGAGATGATATCAGGCCTCAGTACTTACTTTACAATATTACATGGAAATCTGTAACAAAGAATATCTTTGTTAATTTGCCTCTTGAGAAAACCATAGACTATATTCAGTAACCAGCTTACTCAGGTTTTCATGCAACCCAGAAATAATTAAATTAATTTCAATTTATCCACTAGTATCTAATATCAATTTTTGACTTAGCAAGATTTTAGGTGTGCTTTTTTATGACTCTAGTCTAATTTAGACTCCAGATGTTATCCAGGAGAATTAATTTATATATTTTTTTCCAAAAAAGAATCAGTACAGTTAGGGTCTCTTCTCTCAAACTTAAAATGATTATATCATGGAATGTAACAAAGAGGTAAGCATCTTCAATAATCATTCCCTTCTAGATTGGATGATAATTAAAGGATTATTGTGGATGAAATATTAGTAATTTAAGATAAATATTAATTTCATTCTCTCCAATCTGGTCTCTCTTAGGCTAGGTAACTCACATATAAGAATATTTTAGGATATAATCATAGAAAATTAAAGATAATCTGATCATTAAAATAAGATGATTTTGTAAGGAAAATAACAACTTATTTAATGTCTGGTAAACTGAAGTTGCCATTTTAAGAAATAGAAATCTTATAAAACATGATGGAATATAGCTCATAAAAAAAGTTGTATGTTGTGAAAAGACTGAGAAAAAAAGTAAATACTACAGTTAAATATCCATAAATGAAAGAAGGCCACAGCTGCATAAAAACAGACTCTTTCCAACCAAACATTGTGTTTTAATTAAATTGCCTGCTGAGCCAAACAAAAATCAAGTCTCTCAGAATCAGACTCTGACTGTCATGCACTTTAAGTGAAGGCAAGCAAAATGCCTCTCCAAGCTTCCTTAGAGTATTATGGCTTTCACAGGGTTTTGGAAAGCTTTTCAACAGGGTTTTTCGTAATTGTATTTTTCCCTAGGTTAAAAGAAATCTCTAATCACAGTGCCTTTTTTATTCCCTCAGGTACTTCCCTACCTGTGTTACATGACAGACCACTGTGATTCACAGAAGGAGCCCTCTTTGCCAGATTCAAACTAATTTTATACAAACTTTGTTAAAGCTTTAGAGTACTGGATTTTTTAAGTAATGCAACTGCCTTTAAAGACCTTTTCCAATTAACATTTGCTCCATCATGGCATCCCTCACTCCATTCTAACTGGCACAGAAAAATTTTGTGCTGTATGCTATATGTTATATTCATACACATCTTTTATCAAATGCTATACAGAGATACAAAAGATAGGTTATGTTATATATGTAAATAAAACACATCTTATAAATGATAGTCAGCATTTTTTAAAAGATTTATGTATTTATTTAAAGACAGAGAGAGAGGGATTGAGTGAGAGACAGCATGCACACATGGAGAGGGTGGAGGGGTGGAGAGAGAGGGAAAGAGAAGCCTCAGCAGACTTAAGCCCAGCACAAGGCTCCAAGGCTTGATCTCAAGACCCATGAGATCACAACCTGAGCTGAAACCAAGAGTTGAATATTTAACTGACTGAGCCACCAGTGCCCCCAATTTTTCTTTTCATAATATATTACATAAAAAAGAGAGTATAAAATGTGTTCATTTTTAAAAATTATTTAAAAAGAAAATACTTATTTTACCTCAGCATGACTAAGTACTAGAACATAACTCCTTGAAGCCTACTTCATGTTCCTTCCTCTGTATACTTCTTTCTCCCCTAGTTCACTTTGCTAGTCTAGTCTGACTTCGGTGCTAAACCTTATCAAACTTTTTTATATCTCATCATCTCTGTGTATATTTCAAAATTATATTAAGTTTTTCCTTCCTTTTAGAAGTACAAATGAAATCGAGGCAACTGTTGATGAATGTTCATGTGATTGGCTGTGTCATTGTATGACTTTTTTGCTACTGAATATTTGGATTGATTTCAGTTTTACAGATGAGTAAACTGCTACAAATACTACTGCATGTATCTGTTTGTAGTCATTTTCTAGTAGGTTACATGCAGGTCATTTTTAGGAGAAAAAGAAAATTGTTTTTCCAATGGGCTTCAGTATTTTGTACTCTATGAGTTAGCATATTGGCTAAACTGCTATTACAAAAAGTGCCAAAAGCACAGTAACCTGGGTATTTATTTCTCTTTTACGAATCATTCGAGTTGAACAGCTTTGGGTTGACAGGACAGTTTTACTTATGAAGTTGTTAAAGAACAGGATCCTTTACTTTGTTCTCCCCTCCTCCCAAGGGTTTTGTCTTCATCTATATGGTACAAGAGCTCACTTTCATGACCATTTTCCTACTCAAGGGAGAGTTAAGCAGAAGAGCAGAAGTATAGGGCAAATTGCTTGTTTTAAATGAAATGATCCAGAAGTTACTCTCATCATTCCACTTTGTATTGAAAGCTACAACAGGAAAATTAAGTTGAAATTTGGAAGAAATTTTAATTTCCAAAGATACTAAAAACTTAAAGTTGAGAGTACTTCCCAGAAAGTAAAAAAAATAGACCAAATTAGAGATCAAAGTACAAATGTCTGAATAATATGAGCACTAGAAAGAGTGAAGAAAGAAAGAAAACAGGAAACTTTAGAACATAAAAAATAAATAGAAAAACTAACCAAAGATCATGAGTTTCCAAATTAAAATGCTTTACAATAAGGATATCATCAAATTTTAGAAACTTTGTGATAGAAAGATCTTGAGAGAGAATGGGAGAAGAAGAGGGAGAGAATTAAAGTCAAGAGAATTAAAGGTGGTATAAAATTGGTTGGAATTGGAGTGGAATCTGATTTAGAAATAACACTAGAACCTAGCAGCAAAAGAACAAGATATTAAAAAAATCTGCAAGGTGATTATTTCTAAGATAATTAATTCTAAAATAATTGTTTCTAAAATAGTTTCCAAAATTTTAAAACTAAAATTTTAGTATGCAAAATAAGAATCAGATGTGATTGTAGACTATATTACATTTAAGCGGGCAATGCTCCCAGTCTCTTTCACAAAAAGTTACTAGAAGTTATCCTGCAGAAAAATAAATAAGTCAAGAAAGAGACAAGAAAAATAAAAATATACTACAATAGAGAAGTTCTGTTGTGTAATTGGTCCAGAAAGCAACTAGACTAGTCCATATTTGAGTAGTAGAATGGAAGGCTTCAAGACACATGCCTTCAAAGGTTGATACCTGATCTTTATGAATATATTAAGAAGAGATTTAAAATTCTGAAAGGTAGCTTGTGGATAAATAAAAGATGGGTATATAGAAAATTTAACCAAGGAGACAATGACTAACTGCTGGGAAAACACAAACTATATAAAGCAATGCACACATTTATTCAGCATTATGGAAGCCAACTGGGAATAATGTTACATAATCATAAGTATATAAATATGATAATTATGAAACAAAAAATTGTGCTGATTGTGAAAGAAGTGAGCATGTGTGCTGCAGGGAGAGGTGTAGGGGGAAAGTAGAGTATAAACAAAATAAAATAGGGCTTCCATAGTAACAAAATGTTAAATAGCATATAACACTAAAAACTTAATAAATTAAGATATAAGCACTTATTAAGATAAATGCCAAAAGAACAGTAAAAGAAGGAAAAGTGACAGCTTCTATGAAGTAGGAATTGGGAATATCCGGAACAGAGGAGTAGGAAGGATTTATTTATTAGGAAGTACGAATTGGGAATGTAAGGAATGGAGCAATGTCTGGTTATCTTCTTTACAAGATTTTTTAGAACTCTTTGGCTTTTTTTCTTTTTAAGATTTTATTTATTTGAGAAAGAGAGAGTAAAACACACAAGCAGCAGAGGGAGTGGTTAAGGGGAGAGGGAGAGAATCTGAAGTAGATTCCGTGCTCAGCACAGAGGTCAATGCAGGGCTTGATCCCATGACCCCAAAATCACGACGAGAGGTGAAACCAAGGATCAGATGCTTAACTGACTGAGCCATCCCAAGAGCCCCTAGAACTCTTTGGCTCTTTAACTATATTCATGAATAACTCTGCTAAAAATAAAATTATATATATTACATATCCACCATTAGCTTTACCTTTTAGAAACCTCCTTGATTTATTTGTCTACAAGAAGGGGTAATATTATATACCATACTGGTGTGTTATGCAACTGAAATGACATAATATCTGTAAGATCTCTAGAAGAGTGCCTCAAGGGAATATTACAGGATTTAAACTAATGTTGCACCTGCCATTTTAATTGATCAGGGAACCAAATTCTAAAAAAGTTAAGTAATATGACTTAGTAACAGAGAAACAAAATCAGTAAAGAGAATTCAGATCGAATCTCCCTCTAAAGCATGAGTTTCATTAAATTTAACTTTACTTATTTATACTAAGAAGCACATTCTATGGTACATATTTGTGCTAAGTCAGATGATTAAGAACAAATCCAAAATATTCCAAGGGAAAGTCTTCACCTAAATCTGTCATATTGTTATCACTTTGAAAGTGGGAAAGTATAAATCCACAAGTGTATGTCTAATGAATTTCAAATTATCCATGGCTCTTTTTTCTTTTTTAATTTTCTATCTTTCCATTTCATAATGGTTTACAAAAAAGCAACACTGTCCAAATTTAATATCACTTACTACTTACTGCCTTGCAGCCATAAAAGTGATAGAGAATAAAAATGCAGTATTTTCGCATAGTTTCCAGATGACTTTGATAAATGATAAAATTCACTATTAACTCAAACTTTTGTGCTTTTGAGTAAACATATGTGATATATAGTTTTGAATCTTATTCATAATTCAACAGGACTACAATGTATATAGCAATAAAAAATGCATTAACATCATGAATGCCTGTGAAAGAGCAAACTTACAAAAGAAAATGGACAATGATGTCAAAATAAAATTATATTACATGTTACTCTCAGTTTTAGTGCTTCCATTACTGGTATGGGATTTGGGAGATTGTGGAGGAAGCATTAGTACCAAGTGATTTTTCATTAGAGTCGATCCATCCATGTTATCATACACATACCAGAGAAATGAATATAGATTTGGTTTAGTACTTAATAGACACATATAAACACAGACTTTATGCAGGGTAGTATCTTCTTAACTGTGAATAATAAATAGCATATCTTGCTGGTAATATTTCGAATTTTATGTGAATATTGTTCACATTGTTGGTGAAAAAGCATTACTGGTGTCAACCTGCACTTAAGAGGGTAAGGATTGATATACTTATGTTTAATACATTCCAGTGTTAGAAATAGACAAAACTGCACATGACTTGACTTTTTAAATTATATTTTCAGTGCTTAGAATAAAGAATGCTATAGTCTATGGATTTATTCCTTCATTAATCCTTTTAAATTTCATTCATCAATTCATTAAACAAATATTTATCATGAATCTGTAATAACTATTTTCCACTTTTTTTGCACTGAAAGTAGAATAAAATGTAAAATAAATCAAAACTTCTTCCCTCATAGAGGTTAAAACCTTGTGGGAGGAAACAGACAATAACATAAAAAATTACTAAAATATGTAGAGTGTATAAGATGGTGATATATACCACAGAGAAAAATAAATTAGGAAAAGCAACAGAGAATGTCAGGTGCAATTCTAGATGGAATGGACAGTGTTATGGGGTTGATCTGTGTCTGCCAAAAAAAGATAGTTAAAACATAACCCTCAGTACCTCAGAATATGACCTTATTTGGAAATAGGGTTGTTGCAGATGTAATTAAAGTAGGTTAGGTAGGAATAGAATGGACTCTTAGTTCAATGTGACTGATGTCCTTGGAAGAAGGGAAATGAAACACATAGAGAATCTGGCTGTTAGAAACAGAGAAATAGAGAATACCATGTGAAGATGGAGGCAGTGATTGGAGCAATGTACCCACAAGGCAAGGTATGCCAAGGACTGGTGCTCAACAACCTAAGCTAAGAGAGAGGCATAGAAGAGATTCTCTCTTAGGTTTCTCTGAAGGAACTAACCTTATTAATTCCTTGACATTAGACTTCTATCCTCCAGAACTGTATGAGAACATTTCTGTTCTCCAAGCTACCCAGTTTGTGGAACTTTGTATAACAGCTCTGGGAAATGAAAACAGTCAGGAAAAGCCACAGGCAGAGGGTGACATGTCAGTTTAGACCTGAAAGGGACAGAGCCCTGTGAAAATCACTGGAGGAGATTCCAGGCAAGAGGAGAATACAAGTTCAAAGTTTCTGAGGCTAGAAGGTGACCCCCATGTAGCTGGAGCTGAGTGATTATAAGAAAAGGTTAATGGGAGATAAATTCCAAGAATTAAGGGGGTGGGAGAATCATTCAGGCCCTTGATCAGGATATTTTTTTGAGCAGAAGACTAACAGGATCAGATTATGTTTTAATTGGATAAATCTAGATATTATGTTGAGAACTGACTAAAAAAGGGCAATATTAGAAGCAGGGGAAACATTTAAGAAAACATTATAGTTACTCAAGAAAGATTTTATGCTGCCTTTTTCAGAGTAGTAGCAATGGCTGTTGAGGAAATGAATTAATTGGATATTCTAAATATACTTTGAGGGTAGAGCTTAAAATGTTGGTTATGGACCAAATATAGGATATGAAAGAAAGAAGAGAAGTAAACAATGCCTGCAAAGTCTTTGTCCTAAAAAAAAAACTAGTGGAATAATGTTACCATTTATTATGATACAGAAAAGAGTAGAAGGAGCTGACCTTAGGGGAAAGAACAGCAGTTTTTGATGTTAAATAGATATTCAAGTGGAACTATCAAGTGGGCTATCAAATATGTGAGTCTAGAAAGAAATCTGTGTACTTATATCATGTATAAAAACATGGAATGGATGAGCTCATTAAATAAATTTGTGTAAATGGAAAATAAGGCAGGACCAAGAATTGAGTCCTGGAGAACTCCATGGTTAGGGGTCAAGATGAAGAAGAACCAAAAAAGGAGTTTAGCAGCACCAGCTAGAAAGTTAGGAGGGCAGGAAGTAAGTGGAGAAGGTTTCAGGGAAGAAAAATAGGAGGAAAAGCATCTGAGATTTGTACTGCCAATCAAATAAAATTAAGACTAAATTTTAACCATTGGGTTTAGCCACAGAAGGATCAATAGTAATTTAATTAGGGGCAGTTTAAGTGTAGCATAAGAGATGAAAGTCTAGAGGAAGTAGGTTGAAGAGAGAATGACAGAAGAGGTATTAGAGAAAATCTAACAATTGTTTGTAAAGACTAAAAAAAAAAAAAAAAAAAGCTGTGGTATCTAGAAAGGTCAAGTGATTTTGTTAAACGTGTTTGTGGGAAGATGCAAAAGACCCAGTCAAGAGGAAAACATCAACTGATTCAGAATAAGACAAGGGAACTGTTATACAGTTATCTTTGATTAGATTAGGGGTGGGCAGCACAGAGTTATTTGAATCAGAGTACTAGCGAGTTTGACTTTTGTTGCAAAAAAAGGTTTACCTATAGTCTCAAGAGCAACTACAGAGAGTTAGGAGCACAGATGGGAGGCTTAAGTAAACTTGGCAGTAGGACTTACAGAAGTCCTCTTTTTATAGCTTCAATTTTCCCATCTCTGAAAGAGAAAGCAAGGTCAGGAGCTGAGAGTTAGAATTAGGTAGGGAGAGATTTGATGAGCAATAAAAGGCAATGAAATTAATGACCAGAGAGTGAAAGAGTGAATGAACTAGGACAATACTGTAAGACTGGCAGGCGGCATTTGGAACACATTCAAGGTAAATGATACTGTCTTTAGAGTGAGGTGGTCAGCATTGTTGTGGACTTTTTCTCTATACCTGATGTCATAAGGTTGCAGGTATGAAATGTATAGAAAGTTAGATTTAACCAACCAGGGTATAATACATCTTAATCTTTTTTCACATAATCACCCATCACTCCCATGACTCCTCACTGTGTTCTAACTATAGGTTACCTTGCCTATTCCAGCTATAGGTTGTCTTGCTGTTCCTCAGTGTTGCGATGACTTTGGACATTAGCACTTTCTAGTTTCTTTCTTGTTCTTCACACTACTTGAATGTTTTGTCAGTCAGAAGCCTGAAGGAAGGTCCTCCTTGCCCATTCATCTAAATAGCTCTTCATCTCCCCACCACAGAGGCTCCATTTCCTTTCCTTCTATATTTACTATTGAAATTTATCACTATCTGCCTTTATGATACCCAGTAATTATATCTGTCTAACCTTTTCCTCTATAGAATGGGTGTAAAGGGTATAAAGAACTACATAGGGTTTAGAATTCTGTGTAAAGACTTTAGATTTCATTGTGAGTGGTAAGAGGGACCATTACATGATTTTGTGTATGGGTGTGATATTTTTGGATTGTTATGTTTAAGGTGACACTGAATACTGAATGGAAGCCCCTCAGTAGGAGAGAGGATAATAAAAATCATGGATATCAGTTTGGAAGCTATTGAAATATTCCCGATAACAGATGAAGCTGTCTTATATTAAAGATACATTAGCAGTGATGGTAAGACTTGGAATCAGAGTAAAAAATCCTGGTGATGAAAAATGTGAGAAAAATAAAGGAACAGAGAATTCTAAGTTTGTGGCTTGAGAAATTGAATGTATCATGGCAATATTTACTGAAGTGTTAATATTCGTAGATTTTCACATTTTATTGAAGATGAGATGTTTGAAGATGAGAATCTAGAATTCTGTCCTAAATCAGAGATAAACTAAAATTTAAGTGAGATTACAGATCACTGAAAAAAATGATTTCAATATAAAGGATATTTTTGTCATTATGAATGATGGACAAGGTACTATGAATTGTACATAAATTAATATATGTGATTTTAACAAAAATTCTGAGGCGGGTATTATTTTTGGTTTAATTCATAGATAAGAAATTTGAGTAATAGGAAAATTAAGAAGCTGCTTATTCCTGGCATCAAAATAGCACTGACCTTTTAGGTGTTCATAAAACTGATTATTAAGTTTTACATTTACTACCCAGTAGAGATTTTAAGTAATGTATTAGTCAACTCTTTTTCACTATAATTCTGAGAAACAACCCATTCTAAAACCCAGAGCCACAATACAACAATTACGCATCTTGGGGTACCTGGCTAACTCAGTTGAAAGAGCATGAATTCTCATGGGTTCTGAGTTTGAGCCCTACATTAGGGGTAGAGATTACTTAAATAACTAAATAAACTTGACAAAAAATAGTTTTTTAAAGATTTTATTTATTTGATAGAGAGAGAGAAAGAGAGCATGAGCAGAGGGGGAAGAAGAGGCAGAAGCAGACCCCCTACTCTGTGCAGGAAGACCGATGCAGGCCTGATCCCAAGACTCTGAGATCATGACATGAGATGAAGGCAGACGCTTAACCAACTGAACCACCCAGATGCTCTTAAACTTAAAACAAAATAAGAAAAAAAAAATAATTATGCATCCCATGGATCAGTGAATCTACTTGGGTTTTGCTGAATCCAGGCTGGGGTAGGCAATGAGACTCTGCTCAGACTGCAGAGCCTGAGGTTGGTCTGATTTCCATTGCAGGCCTGTGGGCCAAAGAGACAGCTCAGTTTCTTGTGTCTGGTACCAGGAAATTAATCCAAAGCCAAATATGATGGCAAATAACAAAGGTAGAATGAGAGTAAACCTAATCTCAAAACTGGTATACTTTGTTCCATTGCACTGATGCAAGGAAGACACGCAAACAAATCCAAAGTAGAGAGGTTATGAGGTATATTACATCAATAACAAGCTTACAGCAAGCATGTGTATACTAGAGCTGAAAATTGTAGAGAAAAATTAGGCCTAATTATCAAATCTTTAATAAATAGTCTACATGGCTGTATGGAGTTTAGCGGAGATGACTGAAATGCAGTTTGTTGTTACTTAGCATACTTAAGGTTTATTTATTTATTTATTTATTTAAGATTTTATTTATTTATTCGACAGAGATCACAAGTAGGCCGAGAGGCAGGCAGAGAGAGAGGAGGAAGCAGGCTCCCTGCTAAGCAGGGAGCCCAATGCGGGGCTCGATCTCAGGACCCTAACAGGACCTGAGCTGAAGGCAGAGGCTTTAACCCACTGAGCCACCCAGGTGCCCCATACTTAAGGTTTTTAAACCACGGAATTGTATGCGACAAATAATAAAGTATAGATAGAATAGAGGGTGTGTCATAAAGAGAAATAGATTTGGGTGTTCAAACTGCACAATCCAAAGAAAAATCTGGCCCTTTCTCTCTTCCCCTATGATTATCTGCCTTGTTTCTTAAATTCCACATATCAGTGAGATCATATTATAATTGTCTTTCTCTGATTGACTTATTTCACTTAGCATAACGCCCTCAAGTTCCTTCGCAAATGGCATTGCAAATGACAAGATTTCAATTTTTGGTGACTGCATAATATTCCATTGTATATATATACTACATCTTCTTTATATATTCATGTGGATGGCCATCTAGGCTCTTTCCATAGTTTGACTATTGTGGCCATTGCTGCTATAAATATTGGGGTGCAGGTGCCCCTGAAACAAATAATACATTTTAAAAAACCCAAACAAACAAACAAACAAAAATAAAATAAAGAAAATCTGGACCTTGACCAGTTCCTAGGATTTATCCTCTAGGCACTTAAAATATCTTGCATGATAAAAATGTGTTTCTATCATGCCAGACAGTTTATGTTAATTGTGATTTACACAGCCTTCGGTAATTCTGTATCAGTTTGACCTTTGGAGAAGTTAGAGACTGAGTAATTTAGGTCAGTTACACGGCACACTCTGCCTACATGGCTACCACCCAATAAATATCCTGGACATCAAAGCTCAGGTAAGCTTCTCCGTGGTTAGCAATATTCAAACATACCATCACACATTGTTGCTGGGAGAATTAAGTACTGTCTGTAGGACTCCACTAAGTAAATAACTGGGAGCTTGTACTTAGACTCGGCCCCATGTGCCTTTTTTTTTTTTTCCATTTTATTTTACTTCTTTTCAGTGTTCCAAAATTCATTGTTTATGCACCACACTAGGTGCTCCATGCAATACGTGCCCTCCATAATACCCACTGCCGAGCTCACCGAACCCCCCCAAACTCCTCCCCTCCAAAACCCTCAGTTTTTTTTTCAGAGTCCACAGTCTCTCATGGTTTGTCTCCCACTCTTGTTTCCCTCATCTTACTTATCTCCATCTCCCAATGTCCTCTGTATTATTCCTTATGCTCCACAAGTAAGTGAAACTATATGATACTTGACTTTCTCTGCTTGACTTAATTCATTCAGCATAATCTCTTCCAGTCCTGTCAATGTTAATATAAAAGTTGGGTATTCATCCATTCAACCTTTCTGATGGAGGCATAATATTCCATTGTATATATGGACCATATCTTCTTTATCCATTTGTCTGTTGAAGGACATCTTGGTTCCTTCCACAGTTTGGCAACTGTGGCCATTGCTGCTATGAACATTGGGGTACAGATGACCTTTCTTTTCACTATATCTGTATCTTTGGGGTAAATACCCAGTAGTGCAATTGCAGGGTCACAGGACAGCTTTATTTTTTATCTTTTGAGGAATCTCTACACTGTTTTCCAATGTGGCTGCACCAACTTGCATTCCCACCAACAATTTAAGAGGGTTCCCCTCTTTCCACATCCTCTCCAACACATGTTGTTTACTGTCTTGTTAATTTTGGCCATTCTAACTGGTGTAAGGTGGTATCTCAATGTGGTTTTGATTTGAATTGCCCTGATGGCTAATGATGATGAACACTTTTTCATGTGTCTGTTAGCCATATGTATGTCCTCTTTGGAGAAGTGTTTGCTCACATCTTCTGCCCATTTTTTGACGTGATTATCTGTTTTGTGTGTGTTGAGTTTGAGGAGTTCTTTATAGATCTTGGATAGCAGCCCTTTGTCTGTAGTGTCATTGTGAATATCTTCTCCCATTCTGTGAGTTGCCTCTTTGTTTTGTTGACTATTTCCTTTGCTGTGCAGTAGCTTTTGATCTTGATGAAGTCCCAAAAGTTCATTTTCGCTTTTGTTTCTTTTGCCTTTGGAGACATATGTTGAAAGAAGTCGCTGTGACCGATGTCGAAGAGGTTACTAACCATGTTCTCCTCTAGGATTTTGATAGATTCCTGACTTATGTTGAGGTCTTTTATCCGTTTCGAGTTTATCTTTGTATATGGTATAAGAGAATAGTCGAGTTTCGTTCTTCTACACATAGCTATCCAATTGTCCAGCACCATTTATTGAAGAGACTGTCTTTTTTTCACTGTATATTTTTTCCTGCTTTGTCAAAGATTATATGACCAGAGTTGAGGGTCCATATCTGGGCTCTCTACTCTGTTCCACTGGTCTATGTGTCTGTTTTTGTGCCAGTATCACGCTGTCTTGGTGATCACAGCTTTGTAGTAAAGCTTGAAATCAAGCAACGTGATGCCCCCAGTTTTGTTTTTCTTTTTCAACATTTCTTTAGCAATTTGGGGTCTCTTCTGGTTCCATATAAGCCAACCCCACACACAAGAAGGGAAATAATCAAGATTAAAGCAGAGATCTATGAGATAGAAACTAAAGATACAGTAGAACACAACATTGAAACTAGAAGCTGGTTTTTTGAAAGAATCAATAAGATTGAAAAACCATTGGCCAAACTAATCCAAAAGAAAAGAGAGAGGACCCAAATTAATAAAATTATGAATGAAAAGGGAGATATCACAACTAACACAAAGGAAATAGAAATAATCATCAGAAATTATTATCAACAGTTATATGCCAATAAATTAAGCAACCTAGACAAAATGGATGCATTCCTGGAAACCCACAAACTTCCAAAAGTGAATCAGGAAGAAACTGACAACCTGAATAGACCAACATCTAGTAACGAGATTGAAACAGTGATCAAAAACCTCTCAAAAAACAAGAGCCCAGGACCTGATGGATTCCCTGGAGAATTCTACCAAACATTCAAAGAAGAAATAATACCTATTCTCCTGAAGCTGTTTCAAAAAGTAGAATCAGAAGAAAAAGTTCCAGACTCTTTTTATTTTTTTTTGAAGATTTTATTTATTTATTTGACAGACAGAGATCACAAGCAGGCAGAGAGGCAGGCAGAGAGAGAGGAGGGGAAGCAGGCTCCCTGCTGAGCAGAGAGCCCGATGTGGGGCTCGATCCCAGGACCCTAGGATCATGACCTGAGCCGAAGGCAGAGGCTTCAACCCACTGAGCCACCCAGGTGCCCCCCAGACTCTTTTTATAAAGCCAGCATTACCCTGATCCCCAAACCAGGCAAAGACCCCACCATAAAGGAGAATTTCTGATCAATATCTCTGATGAATATGGGTGCTAAGATTCTCAACAAGATCCTAGCTAATAGGATCCAACAGTACATTAAAAAGATTATCCATATGACCAGGTGGGATTTATCCAAGGAATGCAGGGGTGGTTCAGCATTCGCAAGTCAATCAATGTGGTAGAACAAATCAATAGAGAAGAGAGAAGAAACACATGGTCCTCTCAATTGATGCAGAAAAAGCATTTGACAAGATACAGCATCTGTTTCTGATTAAAATGATTCAAAATACAGGGATAGAGGGAACATTCTTTAACTTCATAAAATCTATGAAAATGTATAGGGATAGAGAGAACATTCCTCAACTTCATAAAATCTATGAAAAACCCACAGCGAATATCATCCTCAATGGGGAAAAGCTGACAGCCTTCCCTTTGAGATCAGGAACATGACAAGGATGCCCACTCTCGCCACTCTTGTTCAACATAGTACGAGAAGTCCTAGCAACAGCAATCAGACAACAAAAAGAAATAAAAGATATTCAAACCGGCAATGAAGAAATCAAACTCTCTCTCTTTGCAGATGACATGATACTTTATATGGAAACCCAAAAGACTCCACTCCCAAACTACTAAAACTCATACAGCAATTCAGTAATCTGGCAGGATACAAAATCAATGTACAGAAGTCAGTTGCTATCTTATACACTAACAATGAAAATACAGAAAGGGAAATTAGAGAGTTGATTCCATTTACTATAGCACCAAGAGCCATAAAATACTGGGAATAAACCTAACCAAAGGGGTAAAGGATCTGTATTCAAGGAACTACAGAACACTTAGGAAAGAAATTGAAGAAGACACAAAAAGATGGAAGACCATTCCATGCTCATGGATTGTTAGAATAAACTTTGTTAAAATGTCTGTACTGCCTAGATCAATCTGTACTTTCAATGCCATCCCGATCAAAATACCACGAGCATTTTTCAAAGAGCAAACAAACAATCCTATGTGTCTTTTGTCTTTATTTTCATCAGTATCTGTTTCCCATAAGAAACAATAACCGTGAACATTATAGCTTTCATGAGTTATGTGACTCATTCAAGTCAATCCCTGTACCTGAGGGTGGTCTTGGGACCCCTAATCCATAGGAGCAAAGATAAAGTCTGAGAATACAAACTTTAGGAGTTAAAAATGAGAAGCCAAATACAAATCTGACAGATTGCAAAAAAGCTGCTGGTGAAAGTGACAGAATAAAACTGGAGTATCTTGTCACACATGGGAATAATGTTTTCCAAGAGGGAGGAAGTTTCACTTGGATCGCATGCTGAGAAAAATGAAAAATAACTAATCAGTTCACTTAAAAAGAGTATTAAAGCAACTAGAGATGTGAAGAGAATATTATTGTAAGCCTAGTTTGGAAGGATTAAAGGAGAATTGGGTATAAAATAACAGTGTAAATAATGACCGTACTTTGTTTTATGTTGCTAATTAAAGGGGAGAAGAACAGAGTAGTAAATGAAATGGGAAATACTCTTATGGGCTTTTTAAAATTTTTTTGATGCAACAGCAACATACTAGAACACATTTCTATGCTGAGAACAAAAAACATAGAAGAGAAGGAAAATTGTGTGATATATGAAATAGTGAGATCATTTCCGAAATTAAGTCTGTAATAGGAGATACTGAGACTCTGTGAACAAGTATAAAATTTGGCTTCAAAAAGGAGATAAGGCAGTTAATCTAATAAGAAAAGAAATACTACATAAATAAAAAAAAATAAAATAAAGCCAGTAGGTTTATAGTTTGGAGATGGTGATTAGGTAGTTACTATACAATTGCTTCTATTTTAGTCAGAAAATGCTAAAATGTTACAAAAATGTTGAGGTAGGAAGGGCATAGAGAGGTTTGAGTATGATGAGCAGGCTGTAAAATATTCATTTCAGAGTCTAGAGGATTAAGTTTATTGAGAATAGTGAAGTGAGATTTAAGCAGAGGGTCCCTTGAAATGTGTGGTCATAAATTTAAAGTAAAAGCAATTGATATGGCTTGCTTTTATACCAATTTTGTTCAGCTGCCAGAGTTCAGACTATGTGTAAAAAAAATAAATGAGTTTAGCCAGATTTGGAGTTTTTGTAAGTAAGTAAAACTGATACATAAGGAAGTTGAGGATAAAGATAAAGAGGTGAAGATAATGATGAACTACGAAATCTAAGAATAGAGTAGGTAGTGAGGTCATAGCAGGGAGAACTCTAATTAGGTAGAGAATCTTAGGAAGGTAGTCATGTATCTTTTACATAAAAAAAGAGGGAAGTTGAAAAATGGCAATCTTCCAAAGTTGATGCTTAAAATAAAATCATGATCTTAAATGAAGTGCATTTATTTGTAATTAGAAACTCCAATATGTGACCGTGTGAGTGAATTATTGAGGTGCTATGGGTAACTGGGAGGGAAGAGTTCCCATAATGAATGTGGAAACTGCCATTATATAAACATCAAAATTATGAAAGAATATCTTGATAGTTCAAAAGGAGTATTTCTATACATACATATAATTTCTATAATATTATATGGACTTTGGAAAAACATAAATAACAACAGATACTTAAGCTTAATAATTTATAACAGAATCAGTCTTATTTTGCAGTTCATTTATGAACCCTCTCAACACCATTCTTACTGTTGGTACACTTTAACAGTTTCATGTTTTATATAAATATAAAACAGGTAAATAGAATTGAAAAGTATCTAGCCATAAAAAAAAACTTTAATTTTTAACTCTAGTGAAAAAGAATTATCTTCAAAAATTAAATCATGCCAAGAAAATGTACTGAATCTGTTTCTATGTTAACTATGTAATCACAAGAGAATTACAGTAAGTCACCTGAAGAAATTATGGGGTTTTTTTTGTATTATAATTAGTATAAGACAACTAGGTCCTTAATTTACTAAAAATAAGTGTTTGTTTTTACTTACTAGCATCGGACCACAAAATCCTCAAACCACAGAATGTTAATTTTTTTGTTGTTGAAGAAATACGCTTATGATACATTTGTACAAATTCTAGAGCTCTGGCCATGGATTCTTTTCCATACAAACAGAAAATAATAAAATATAGCAAGAACTGATATAATAATCCATATAGAAACTAAATGTTGTTTTTACCTCCTCACAGGTCTCCTGTTTTTGTCATTCCTATACTGGAAGTCTCGTTAATGAGAATGTGAGCATTTGTCCCCACAATTATATTGCTTATTTTTCCAGTGTATTTGTCAAATTTGGATTCTTTAACTCTTCAATGCCAGTATGATAAGGACTCTCAGTATTAATTGTGTAAATAATATAACAAGCCCGATTAAGGCTTGTGTGTTTGTTGTTGTTGTTGACATGTGGGGATGGAAGCATATCTTCATTCCACTCTCCTTTCACATTTTTTATTATCCTCTATTTTACATGTAGATAGTCCTTTTGCTATGACAGGGGCTTATAGTTTCCTTTTAAAGTCTGTTATGCAAAATCCAATGGCTTTACTTTCACATTATATAAATTAATATACTACAACTTAATATTCCAGCATACTAAATTCTTAAGTGTGTAAGAACGTCTTCTAGGTCCGATCACGTCAAAGTGTTCAATGGTGTGAACAAACTCCAAATAGCTATCTACCTCAGATCATCCTGGTGACTCAAGATCTTTTATCCTCTATTATAATTTACTACCCTTTCATTCAAAATGACAGCTTATTTTTTTTCAAACTCTATTCCTAGAAGTATTTGTCAAATTTCTGGTGTCTAATAATAACAGTTAGGTCACATGCTTAGAATAGTTCCTGACTCCTAAGCAATTTACATTATACATAATCCCTACATTTTAAGAAATGGTGTAGGTATGAGTTCTCTCAATTGTTCTGGAATGGTCCTTTGCCTTTGCATATGTTCCTCAAAAAAGGTGGATTCCTCTGATATATAAAAGCAATCATGACCTTGGGGTATTCTCCTGTTTTAGGTAAAGAATTTAATAATGTCATTTATATCAACCAATTTTTCCATTAAAACTAATCTTTGAAGAAAAAGCTTTAGAAAGATCATATCCAATTTTCCCACAGGAATTGCTCTTAGGAATGCCAAAAAGCTTAGAACAATTTCTAATTTTTTTTAAATAATGAGAATATAGCTTTTTAAAAAAATCCTCAGCTGCATCTACATAAAAAGAAAAATGAAGCAATGGAAGTTCATTTCTCACAGCATTATGCACACATTTTTCACACTAGTATAAACACAGTTTTGGACTGAATTCAGGATACACTGAGCTATATTTAAACAAACAAACAAAACAGAAACAAACCAACAAAAACTGATCTTTGATTTCGCTCTTGTTGAGTTCCTACTATACAGTTTTTTCAGCTTAAACTAGGGGTTATTTTCCCGAATTTTGCTTGAGAATTATTGGAAATTCTTTTTATTTATAGATATTAAATGCAAAGCACTTAGGACACATCTAGAACACAGTGAGTGATCAGTATGATAGTGGTAATGATTTACTTTTCTTGTTACACTTGAGAATCAAAATTTCTATTGTACTCATCAATGGCCATTTCTAGGTGAAATGCTGTGCATAAATTTAGCAGCGCCCTATGATGAATCATCTGAAGGCATCCTCCATTCTTCAACTAGTAGCATATTTTTAGAGGTGGTTATTTTATCCTAAATAACATAACAAACACTTTGGTCTCACTAAACACTGCTATGCTTTAGCCCATTTTAATTTTAGTATATCAATTCACCATTTTAAATGAATATGAATAATCTTTAAAAAAGCTTCATCTCAATTCTTTTAGATAAAAGACTGGCAATTAATCAGGCCTAAGAATTTTTTTCTTTAGATCACTCAACATTCGCATATTTGATTCTGTAAAACCTATAAATGTTGTAACAAATTAAAATCCATAAGTTAGTGACTATTTGAGATAATTTGCATGAATTTTAATACATTAACACTTCAAAACTAACATCTAATTTTCAGAAAGAAGCCTTATAATGCGAATGTTGCAACATTATTGTGGCAGACTGAATTAATTAGCTCCCATAAAATTTCCCTAGAGCCTTTTCTTTCACACCTTTCTGTAGGAAGTTATGCTTTTTTGATTTTTAGTTCCATAGGGATCAGGATAATGCCCAACACTTTCTAATCATTTTCCAATGTACAAATTACCAATAGGTGTTGAATTACGGGTTGAATAAATTACAAAAATGATGCACACCCAGAGAAAGTTTAGATGATTTTAGAATTTAATCTCTCTTTTTTTAAGGCCAAAGAGAGTTTTCTAATTAAAAAATATAGTAATTCAAACTTTATCATGCAATTTGCAAATGCTTCACCAAATTTTTGATCAAGTTATTTGTGAAGTATCTTCTTGATAAAAAGGTACTATCTAGGGGCGCCTGGGTGGCTCAGTGGGTCAAAGCCTCTGCCTTCGGTTCAGGTCATGATCCCAGGGTCCTGGCATCGAGCCCCACATCGGGCTCTCTGCTCAGCGGGGAGCCTGCTTCCCCCTCTCTCTCTGCCTGCCTCTCTGCCTACTTGTGATTTCTGTCTGTCTAATAAATAAATAAAATCTTTTAAAAAAAGGTACTATCTATTATATTTTAGGATAAGTTAATCAAATGAAATTTGATTTTTCAAACAATTGATTTTTATCAAATCATGCCTTCAGTGCACTTTTTTTCTTCGAAGATTTCATTTATTTTACACAGAGAGAGAGCAAGCATAAGCAGGGGGAGCAGCAAGCAGAGGGAAAAGAAGGTTCCCACTGAGCAGGGATCCCCACTCAGGGCTTGATCCCAGGATCCTGGGATCATGACCTGGGCAGAAGGCAGACACTTAACCAACTGAGACACCCAGGCATCCCCCTTCAGTACACTTTTAAGCAAAATATTCCATATACCAGAGCAGCACATCTATCACCTTTTGTAACAGGTAAATGATTAAGCACATATAATCTTAACCCAAATTGACAAAGAACAACTGTCATTTCCACTACTAGCTTCTTCATTCGAAGTATGTTATCTAACACTCGGAATCTCAGTGCCCTCCATGGCAAAACAGTACCAATTTCATTAGATAATTTTGATAAATAAGTGACTGAAACATGTCTCTTTGAACAGAGTATAGTAAGTCTGAATACTTGAAAAATATTAGCTAATTCTGGGGGGATTTAATTTTAATTCTGGGGGATTAAGCTTTATATAATGGCCCACATTCAGACATTAAGTAATGTGGTAACTTTAGCATGTAGATTTTATTTTCGTTAGTTTTTAAAACAAAGTAAAGGGATGCCTGAGTGGCTCAGTCGGTTAAGCATCAGACTCTTGATTCTGGTTCAGGTCATGATCTCAGGGTGGTGAGACTGAGCCTTGTGTTGGGATCTAAGATCAACTTGATCTATGGAGTATGCTTGTCCCTCTTCTTCTGCTCCCCCCCCACTCTCTCCTAAATAAATAAATAAATATAAAGGAAAAGTAAATATTCATGTTATCTTTCATCCATAATTTTCAAAACTATGTTTATATCTGAAATATCTTTACCTGTCCTGAAGTAGTCTCTTTACTTATTTCATTCCCCTTACTGTGGACTCACTGAAGGCAGAGACTACCTCTTGCCCACTGCTGCATATTCAGTGCCTTGCATACAACCTAACACACGGGAAATGTTCAACCAACATTTTTGAAATAGATGATCATATGAATATAAGTTTCTCAATTTTTAACATACAAAAAGAGGTTCCACTGGATGGTCAGCAGCAAAATACATTAAACTCATTAATTATGATTAAAATAAAAAATCATAAAATAATTGTATATACAGGGATGCCTGGGTGACTCAGTTGGTTGAGCAGCTACCTTTGGCTCAAGTCATGATCCCAGCGTCCTGAGATCGAGTCCCACATCGGGCTCCTTGCTCAGCGGGGAGCCTGCTTCTCCCTCTGCCTCTGCCTGCCACTTTGTCTGCCTGTGCTCACGCTCTCTCTAACAAATAAATAAATAAAATCTTAAAAAAAAAATAATTGTATATACAGGCATACTTTATTTCACTGTGCTTCACTTTATTTTGCCTTGTAGATATTACCTTTTTTAAAAAATTGAAGGTTTATGGCAACCCTGCATCCATCAACTCTAATGGCACAATTTTTCCAACAGTATTTGTGTACTTTGTGTCTCAATGTCATATACTGGTAATCCTAGCAATATTTCAAACTTTTCCATCTTATTATATTTGTTATTATATGTAATTTACATATTTAATATCTATTAACATTTATTGTTATGGTGGTATATGATCAAAGATTATAACTCACTGGAAGCAGTTTTTAGCAATACAGTATTTCTTAATTTAGGTATATAATGGTTATTTTTTTTTAATTTTTAAAGATTTATGTTTTTATTTGAGAGAAAGAGAAAGAGAGAGCACAAGCCTGAGGGGCAGAGGGAGGAGGGGATACAATCTCAAGCTGACTCTGCGCCAGGAGTGGAGCCTGACATGGGGCTCAATCTCACAACCCTGAGATCATGACCTGAGCAGAAACCAAGAGTTGGTTGCTCAGCTGAATGTACCACCCAGGTGCCCCTGAAATTGTCTTTTTCAGACATGATGCTATTGCTACTTAGTACAGTGTTGTATAAATGTAACTCATATACACTAGGAAACCAAAAAAATACATTTGATTTGTTTTAATGCTTTACTATAGCAGTCTGGAAACTGAAACTGTAATATCTCCAAGGTATGCCTGTAAAATACATTTCTTATTGTATGCAGATTATGTAATAGGCTGTATGTTCTAGGAATTCTCAATGAAACAATCAGCCTACTAGTAAAGCATTTCCATAAAAGCCTGATTCTGCTGTGCTTCATCTCTACTAATATGATAGGTAGAAAATCTGTTGTATAGATAAAATTGATTATTGCTATTCTTCCAAATGTTATCTCAGTTATCCTGAGATCATCTCACTGGACAAGGTGGAAACTAAATAGCTAAAGACAAACCTACAAAACATTATTCTTAAAAATGTGTTCATTACTTATAGGATCTCTTGTAGTATATAGTAAGTATACTTATAGAATCACACAGTTATACCATGAAATCATGATGTGTTTCTATAGCAAAAATAATCGTTATGGAAAGAACCTAGATGTCCATCAACAGATGAATGGATAAGAAGATGTGGTATATATATACAATGGAATACTATGCAGCCATCAAAAGAAATGAAATCTTACCATTTGCGACGACATGGATGGAACTAGAGCGTATTATGCTTAGCGAAATAAGTCAACTGGAGAAAGACAACTATCACATGATCTCCCTGATATGAGGAAGTTGAGATGCAACGGGGGTGGGGGTTAAGGTGGTAGGAAAAGAAAAAATGAAACAAGATGGGATCGGGAGGGAGACAAACCAAAAGAGACTCTTAATGTCATAAAACAAACTGAGGGGGGTGGGGAGGGAGAGGGGTTGGGAGAGGGTGGTGGGGTTACATTATATGTTTAAATAAAAAAAGCTTAAATTAAAAAAAAATAAATAAAATAATAATCTTTAAACAATTATATGGCTTTCAAAGTAAAAAATGCCTATTCAGTTAGGGTCGTTTTAAAACTGTTTATTCAGCCAATCAAGCATTGATGTTCTGAATATTAGTCCTAGCTAAAGGCTGAATTAAATAATTGCATGATTTGAACAAAAGAAAATTTTAACATAAGCCTGTCTAAATACATTAATTTGATGAATTTTCAAAATAGTATAGTAATGTGTATGGTATTATATTTGTAAATTAAATATAATCATAGAGTGGGTCATCCTTCATGTGTTTGCTAAATTTTCAAGTAATTAGCAGATAAAATAGAAAAATATGGTCTTAGAAGTTTATTTATTTCTGAATACTGTTGGTAAGTGCAATACATGGCATAAACTAATTAACTCTTCATTATATTTTTATGACCATATTCAGGAATAATAGAAAACATAACTAAATTTCTTCAGGCCAACATTTGCCATCTAAGAAAATCAATATCTCTAAACATAATCTTAAATATCATAAATTTTAATTAAAAACTCAAGCACTAGCTAACACATAAACATTTTAAGTCATTTTAGCATGAAAAAATAGAATATGTTCTATTGTCAGCTTAAAAATAAAATGAAGAAAAAAACATACATGTAAAAGAAAATACCTTTAATAACTATTGTTCATATATAAGATGGGGTGCTTTGCTGTGACCTTTCGACTGTAGTAGTATGAAATACATTTCAATAGCTATTCTTAAGTCAGTTTATTCATTTTACATTACATTCTCTACAAAATCAATGGATTCATCTTTACAAAACAAAAATCCAAAGAGTATCACTTCTCTACTCACACACTTTGAATAGCTTGTCACTGGAAGGAATATAAAGTCTAAGCTCTTGAATTTGCTACATGAATGCTACACATCTGTTGCAACTTCTCTCTCCTGCTTTAACCCTACAGTCCCCTGTTCCAATCATGATAAGAATACCTTCAATCCTCTGACATAACCAGAGTAGGCATCCCCTTCATGCCTGTGTTCCGACCTGGTAATTTCTTCTTTCTTTCATACTCTCTGATTTGGACTCAAACTCATCAGCCTCACTCTTACCCTGCAGAGCTATGAATTTATATGGGAAGCTTCAGACTCTCATCTGCCATGCTGCTATGCCAACACTGTGAGCAATCTCTGTACTCCATAGTAGGTCATAGTTTAACTGTCTCTTTCTGTGCCTGTCTTAATGGATCATGAGTCCCTCAAGAGTAGGGCAAAAGTCTTATTCATATTTATATCTTTCCTCCCTAGCACAGTCCTACACACATACTGTTTCCACTTTCCCAATTTTCTATGTGCACAAAATTGGGAAACTTTCTCATTTTTTTGAGCCTTTTCTTTGCCTTAAAGATGAGGCTAAAGATATTTTTTCTACAAAATGAATAGGGGGTGCTTCATTTGGGGGCAATTAAGCTTTGTATGTAAAATTAACCACTCTCTCCTAGAAATGTGTATTGGCTACCACAATTTTACTTAACTTCCATTACACAGCAACAATTGTTATATTATTAAAGAATAGTAAGTGGTGAGAATATGATACAAACTAAAGCTAAGAGGGAATTAATATCTTTATCTAAGATGAAAAATACAACCCTACTCCAAAAGTCAATTCTTCATTAATTAAAAGACCAGAAGAAGCATTTTAGGAATTTCACAGGACACTTGTTCCAAATGTAACACAGGCTCTTACAAGAACTCTGTACTTGTTCATTTTGCAGGACATGTTACCTTCCAGATATCTGCCTGGCTCATTCCTTTGTTTTTCAGTTCTCTATTCAAATATCTACTCTTTAGAGTACTTCACCCAGAATAAGTATCTTTCCTATTTCTCGTCATCTCCTTATTTTGCTTTATTTTTTTCTTTTAACATTTACAACCACCAGGTAATATATTTTTATTTACTGGCTCTATGTCAGACTAGAATGTTATAAGCATGAGGGTAGGGACTTGTCTTAAATTCACATTCTCAAACAGCACATAGGAAGGTGCTTGACTTAGTCTGTTCAGGCTGCTATAACAAAATACCACAGACTAGGAGGGCTATAAACAACAAACTTTTATTTCTCACAGTTTTGGAGCTGGAAGTCTGAGATCAGGGTCCTCAGCATAGTCAGCTGAGGTCCCTCTTCTGAACTGTAGAATGCTGGTTTCTCACTGTATCCGCACAGTGAAATGGGGCTAATGAACTATTTGGGGCCTGTTATAAGGGCACTATCCCCAATCATGTGGGCTCCACACATGACCTAAGCACTTCCCCAAGGCCCCTCTTCCTAATACCATTATATCAGGTATTAGAATTTCAACATGTGAATTCTGGGAGTCACAAATATTCAGACCACAGCAGTACAGAATATGAAGTACGTGCCAAAGAACTAACTGAATGAATACAATTTGAAAAGGATTTAAAAAGTATTCCATTCCCAAATATATTTCCTCCCCTGACTTTTGGAGCACTAGAAATTCCTTCCAAAATGTGTTCTGAGGTATAGTAAAGGCACTTTCCCACAGTGGATGCTCAAAAGAACATAAGAAAAGGAAGAGACACCATGGCTCTCTTTCTACATGTGTATACACGGAGGAAAGGCCAAGTGAGGACACCGTGGGAAGGCTGTATCGCAAGCTGAGAGAAAACCAGAAGCCAACTCTGCTGGCCCCTTGATCTTGAACTGCCAACCTCCAGAACTGTGAGAAAATAAATTTCTGTTGTTCAAGTCACCCAGTCTGTGGAATCTTGTTATGGTAGCACAAGCAGACTAAGAAAGCATATGAATAACAGACTGGAAACTTCAGAAGTTTATTTCACCCTGAAACATTTACTGACTTCCTGGCCTATGAGGGAGACTTGGAAATTAGGCCAAAACTTTTAAAGGCAGAGTAAAATTTCTTGCAGTCTCCCAGTGCTTAGAGAACAAAACTACTAGGTGAGAGGGACAGCTCCAAGCATAAGGTCATTCTACCAATAAGTGTACTGCCAGATTTTGAAGTTTTACCAGTAAAAAGCTGGAGAGCTGAGGTGGGAATTTCTAAACGAAACAGCTTAATCTCACAAAGACTTCCACAGCTGAGGGAATCATGATCCACAAAACTCTCAGTCAGAACCCCTGTAGGCCATATCCAAGAGTCAGGCTTAAATCAGATTTAAAATGAGTTCTAACCCAGCAATTGCACTACTAGGTATTTACCCCAAAGAAAAAAAGATAGTGATCTGAAGGGGCACCTGTACCCCAATGTTTATAGCAGCAATGTTCACAATAGCCAAACTATGGGAAAAAGCCCAGATGCCCATCGACAGATGAATGGATAAACAAGATGTGCTTTATATATGCAATGGAGCATTACACAGTATCAAAAAATGAAATCTTGTCATTTGCAATGATGTGAATGGCACTAGAGGGTATTGGGCTAAGTGAAGTAAGTCAATTAGAGAAAGACAATTATCGTATGATCTCACTGATGCGGAATTTAAGAAACAAAACAGGATCATAGGAGAAGAGAGGAAAAAGTGAAATAAGATGAAACCAGAGAGGGAGACAAACCGTAAGAGACTCATGATCATAGGAAACAGACCGAGGGTTCCTGGGGGAAGGGGTGTGGAGGGACGGGGTAACTGGGTGATGGACCTGAAGGAAGGCATATGATATAATAAGCACAGGGTATTATATAAGACTGATAGATCATAGGCCTGTACCTCTGAAACCAATAATAAATTATATGTTAATTAACTGACTAAAAATAAAAAAATAAAATAAAATATCAACAATAAATTTTTTTTAAAAGGTAAACCCTGGATAGAAACCAAGCACAATTCTTAATTAGATTGAGATGATCAGTCTCGGGATTTATCTCCCAAAGAAAGGGGAAATCTCTGTGATAGAAGATAATACCACTTAGAATGTATATTATTTTTATATATAATATTTGACATATAATAAGATATTATAAGGCAGGGGAAGAAGTGAGGATATATGACATAATCAAGAGAAGAAATAGAAATAGAAGCATATCTATAGTTTATTTGGAAACAGATTTAGTGTAAAGAACCTTCAAATAATTTGATTATGAGAGCAAGAAAATAGAGTCACGGATGAAGAAAATAGATGGGAAAATAGAGAATTTTACAGGAATATTGAAATTTATGAAAAAATTCAGTAACAGCTACAGAAAGAAAATCAAACTGAAATTCAAATCTTGACTAATGATTGTCCTAACAGTTTGAACACAGTTGTTCAAGAGATTATCTAAGACAAAACATAGAAGATACTCAAAGTGAAGCACTGAAAATAAATAATGGGGGAAACAGGTACCAGAGCATAAGATAAACATGTAATAAACACATGGTCTCTTTCTTTTTTTAAATAAATGTATTTTAACTGCAGGAAATGATTTTTTTTAATCTGCATGGTAGCCATTAAAAATTATAAAATATATTATAACTTGGACAGTAATAGAATAAAAATTTGAATAATTAATTTTTGTTAGTAAAATACATTATAACTGGGACATTAAGAGAATAAAAATTTGAATAATTTGAATACATTTTCATTAATTGAAAGTTACCAAAAATGGAAGAATAAAGAATATATAAAATAGATGAGCCAATGATAAAACAGATAATGAAATAATAAATATAAACCTAAATATGCCAATAGCTAATTTAAATATCACTATAGTCCATACTCCAAGTAAAAGACTTATTGTCAGAATTAATGGAAAAAAAAAAACCAAGCCTCAAATGTTGTTTAACCAAAATATAGTTTAGAAAAAGAGAACAGAAATACTGACTCTAAAATGACAAAATACATGCTATTAAAGCCCATCCAAAATTGTATATGGAGGCTATACTAATATCAGACAAACTGCACATTAAAGCAAGAAGCCTTTCCATTGATGAACAGTATTTTATAGTTAAAAGTGGGTCGATATCATGGGAGGATATCATAGGAAGATATTATAATCTTAGATTGTACATTGCATCAAAAATGACAGAGCTTTAATTTTATTTCAAGTGTATGCAGAACATACAATGAAATAAAGAAGAGACTCTTGACAAATTACAAAATATTGAAATTACCTGGGATATATTCTGTGACCAGAATAGAATTAATGCAGAAAAAGTTTAACTTAAAAACTTACATTTCTAAAACTAGAGCACTTCTATAAAATTAGGTACTCCAAGAACTAATTATAGTAGGAGTTGTTTAAGACTGAAATATAGTAACTGAATAACACATTAAAATTTGGGAAATTTAGCTAACATAATGCATAAAGGAAAAATAGAGTCTTGAGTTCATGTTAGAAAAGAAGAAAGGTAAAAATCAGTGATTTAAATTTGATCTTAAGTAGTTAGTAAATAACAGTAAGACAAAGCAAAAAATGTAAAACAGAAGAAATATTTTAAATATGAGAGCAGAAGTCAATGAAATAAAAAGTCCTAAAACACAAAACAATGAAGAGTCAATTTGTTTTTTTAAAGAGATTAATACAATTGATAACTCCCTAACAATAATGATTAAAAAAAGAAAAGACAAGTTGCTTATTTTAGAAAAAGAAAAGGGGCATTGCTACTGATTTAAAAATCTGTAAAGAATACTAAGAAAATAATATAAACAAATCTATACTAACACATTTGACAATATATAGGGAATAGAAAAATCTCTAGAGAAATCATACCAAAGAAATAGAATATCTAAATAGAAAGATACACATCAAAGAAATGTTTTTAAATCATTTCTACAAGAAATTACAGTCTTGAATAAACTCTATTGGAGAACAGAAAAGGAGGTGATATATCCCAACTTTTTTTTGAAACCACCATGATGATGCATCCAAAACTTGTCAGTGACATTTCAAGAAATAATACTAGCATGATTAATTCTGATACCTGAGATGTGCTGAGGCATAGATTAAATGCCATCAATAATCTAAATTAGATCTTTACTTAAATTCATTTTAGATCTAGTTACATGATATAGAAAAGGGGGAAGGATGGGTAAAAATGTTTAGAGGAGCACACATGCATTGATGAGGGGGAGGGAGAGAGAGTGACTTTAGTTATTTTGGAAGAGTGAATGCTGCTGAGAACATTACAAACTATTTCTTTGAAAACTGGCTTATGAGCTGGGGGGGGGGGGGGGAAGGTAAAAGTTAGCCAGATGCTGAAAGCTACAGACAGAAAGCACTGTAGACCAAAGTAATGACATGTTCCAAAGTGTGAAATGTGTGAATTGTTTAGGGAAAACCACATGTTTTGGTAAAGTTGATGGATGTCCACCAGATGATATTTATCTCCTAAGAATTAGCTCATGCATCGCTTTTCAAAACACCTTTTCTTAAGCAATGTCAAATGTTCAGGAAATACAAAGGAGTTCATCAACTATTAAGCATGATAAAACAACAGGAAGTAAGGGTGGACATATAGGGAAGGTCTGAATCACTCAGGACAATTACACAAGGATTTTATTTAAGATAAGGAGCTGCTGACAACAATAAACATGAGTGTAACATGATCATATTTGTAATTTAGAAAGAGCATTCTGGGAGCAATAGATTGAATGAATAACAAGGGAAAAGTCCTGAAAGTGAAATCATCAGGGAGGCTCTTGCTGAAATTCATGAAGATAATGCTGAGAACTTGGTTAAGGTTAAGAGCATAGTGATGGAGGTGAGAAGTTCTGGTCTATAAATGTTTAAGAAATAGAATAAATAGATTCAGTGATCCATGTTATTAAGGAGATGTAAGAATTTTTGAAAAATCAGTTTTGTCCTTTGTTGAAAACTGTCCTATGATGGTTTTATGGGTTTCCAAAGTATTTTTTACATTGGATGACAGCATTAGACCATCTTTAAATAGTTCTTTGAAAAAAATTCAAAAATGCTACCCAAATACTAGTTGGATTAAATGATCCTGAAATATTTTAGTAGAGAAATCAGTAACGGCCATTTACTGCCTATGACTACCAATTAATAAACATCATTAATAAGTGAATATTCTTTCTGGAAATTGGTAGGATTTGATGCCAACTCAACAAAACAGAGACTCTATAATCCACAATTTTCACCTAGTTAGTGTTTAATCTTTTTTCAATCCTGTAATTTAATTACAAATGTTTTAGTTCAGTGAAATGAAAAATCTTTTTTTTGTCATTATTGTTCAGTTAAAATCAAGAAGGTTTCCCGATAGATATAGATTACCAATACAGGTTTGTCCTTTTATAATTACTCTAAAGATTAGGGCAACAAAAATAAGTCACTAATCTTAAGAACAATGACAAAAGGTTTCTAAAACTTATCATTTTTGTTAATCTGCCCAACAGGATTTAAGGTTTATTTGTTTCATAAATGTGTTTCTCACTTCTCTTGGGAAATATAAACTTGTATTAAATATGCTATGGTATTACTGCATATATTTAATATAGTTTGAAAAATTTTAACAATATTTGTCTCTAATTATCCAAAGCCTTTACACATTTGAAATTTAAAATTAAAAAATAATACTGATATTGATCAATACTGATCTTTCCATGATTTCTTCTTCAATAATGAATACTTTTGAAATTATATGAATTGATCAAATAATAAAATACATATATTCTACATGTTTATCTACAAAAAGAATGAGCATTTTGAAATTACTAAATTTAGAATATTTAAATTAAAATTGGTATAAGTGATTAGAAAGTTCAAATAACAGAAATTTTAAAAAGGAATTGCCAAATTTAGCATTTAGGCAATATATTAGATCTTTCCAAGTAAACTGGAGTATAGTCCTATTTCAGAAATAGTGGTAACAGATAGACAACAGGCAAAATACCCAGTAACCAGATGACAAACAACTATAAATATACATTTGCACACACACATACATATCAAATGTAACCTGTAACACTGATGTATACATAGTCTTTTCCCTTCTTTTTAGCCTAAGCTGCTCTGAGAAAACATCTCTTCCCTAAAAATTTGTTTCAATGTTTTAGGTAACAGTTAACCCACTGAACTTTTATTAGAAATGGGGCATTTCCTATAAGTTTCTTAGACTTATAGGAAATGCAGAGTGGCTTGACAGTTTGGTCCACTGATAATTCAAGTGGTCACTATTTACCACTTTCTTCAGAACCAGGGTTATCTTCAAACTACATAAAATGAACAACAGTAAAAGAGAAGTCAAGAAAACATGAGGGATTGAGTGGTTCTAACTTGTCAATTCATTTGGCATCCTTTATTCTTGTCTATATTACTTAAACATAACTATGAAACTTCTTACAACAGAAAGCAATCAAAATCTGTAAGCTTTGTTGAATATCATCCAAGAAAATAAATGTGAGTAATTGAGATACTGATGAGATATCCAGACATATTTCAGATTGAAATATCTAAGGCTGAGAATGACAGGTACATACCTAATATATACCAGGAGATGAAAAAGAACCTAAATTGCAATTTGGGGACAGGTATTTGTTTTTTACATATTAGATATAGGAAATGTGTTTATACATATAAATTCAAATACCAGTGTCATAATATTAACACCTCCGCCAAATTTCAGTGGTTGCAGTTGCATTAGAGAGAAGTTCTCTAGAAAGCAAAAAATAAGAAAATCCAATTGACTTATTTAGATTATTTAAAGATTACTGTTTTCCTGGGGTACCTGGGTACCTCAGTAGGCTAAGTGTCTGACTCCTGGCTTCAGCTCAGGTCATGAACTCAGGGTCCTGGAATCTAGCCCCATGTTGGGCTCTGCACTCAGCATGAAGTCTGCTGGAGATGCTCTCTCCCTCTTTCTATGTCCCTACCCCTGCTCCCACTCTAAATAAATAAATAAATAAATATCTTTAAAAAATCACTATTTCTCAATATCACGAAGTCTGCAGGAGATAGAGTCAAGATGGCGGAGAAGTAGCAGGCTGAGACGACATCGGGCAGCAGGAGATCAGCTGGATAGCCTATCAAACCATTCCGGGCACCTACGAATCCAATAGGAGATCGAAGAGAAGAAAAACAACAATTCTAGAAACGGAAAATCGACCACCTTCTAAAAGGTAGGACCAGCGGAGAAGTGAATCCAACACGATGGGAAGATAGACCCCAGGGGAAGGGGCCGGCTCCCAGCAAGCGGCGGAGCACAGAATCAGGACTTTTAAAAGTCTGCTCCATGGAGGGTCATGGCTCCAGAGGCTAAACTGGGGAGAAGACCTCACGGGGACAGCGTGGAGTCAGGTCCTGCGGGGTCATAGAAGGATCGGGGGTGTCTGAGTGTCACAGAGCTCACAAGTATTGGAGCGGGGAAGCTGGCTGCGGAGACAGAGCCAAGGTTTCCTAGAGCTATGGTCTGTGACACGGACCGGTGCTCTGTGGCACGGGCCGGTGCTCTGTGACACGGGCCAGTGCTCTGTGTGAGGGGTCCCCACAAGATCCGGGGAGACTCCGACCCAGGAGAGTTCGGGAATCTATGGGGTTTGGAGACTCCAGGTGGGACTCGGCCAGAGACAGAGACGCTTGGTCACAGGCTGGGTGAGCTCGGAGCACTCCAAGAAGCCAGTGAGACAGGACTGATTGCGCACGATTTTCTCCGAGCGCGGTCTCCGAGCGCGAACGGAGGCTGGGGAGACGGGAGTGATTAAACGTTTTTCTCTGAAGGCGCACTGAAGACTGGGGCCCCTAGCTCTCGCCTCCTCTGAACTGGAGATTGGGAGGCCGCCACTTTCATTCCCGTCCTCCGGAACTATACGGAGAGTGTTCAGGGAACAAAAGCTCCCGAAAGCGAACCTGAGAGGATTACTTAGCCCGGCCCCTGGTAAGGGCGGTGCAATTCCCCCTGGGGCAGAGACACTTGAGAATCACTACAACAGGCCCCTCCCCCAGAAGATCAAAGAAATCCAGCCAAGACCAGGTTCACTTAACAAGGAGAACAGTGGATTCTTATCTGGACAAAATGACAAGGCGGAAAAACTCACCACAAAAAAAAGAACAGGAGGCAGGACCGAAGGCTAGGGACCTAAACAATACAGACATTGGTAATATGTCAGAGGTGGAATTCAGAATGACGATTCTCAAGGTTCTAGCCGGGCTCGAAAAAGGCATGGAAGATATTAGAGAAACCCTGTCAGGAAAAATAAAAGCCCTTTCTGGAGAAATAAAAGAACTAAAGTCTAATCAAGTTGAAATAAAAAAAGCTATTAATGAGGTGCAATCAAAAATGGAGGCTCTTACTGCTAGGATAAATGAGGCAGAAGAAAGAATTAGTGATATAGAAGACCAAATGACAGAGAATAGAGAAGCTGAGCAAAAGAGAGACAAACAACTACTGGACCACGAGGGGAGAATTCGAGAGATAAGTGATGCCATAAGACGAAACAACATTAGAATAATTGGGATTCCAGAAGAAGAAGAAAGAGAAATAGGAGCAGAAGGTATACTGGAGAGGATTATTGTAGAGAATTTCGCTAATATAGCAAGGGAAACAAGCATCAAAATCCAGGAGGCCCAGAGAACACCCCTCAAAATCAATAGGAATCGGTCCACACCCCACCATCTAATAGTAAAATTTACAAGTCTTAGCGACAAAGAGAAAATCCTGAAAGCAGCACGGGACAAGAAGTCTGTAACATACAATGGTAAAAATATTAGATTGGCAGCCGACTTATCCACAGAGACCTGGCAGGCCAGAAAGAACTGGCATGATATATTCAGAGCACTAAGCGAGAAAAACATGCAGCCAAGAATACTTTATCCAGCTAGGTTATCATTGAAAATAGAAGGAGAGATTAAAAGCTTCCAGGACAAACAAAAACTAAAAGAATTTGTGAACACCAAACCAGCTCTACAGGAAATATTGAAAGGGGTCCTCTAAGCAAAGAGAGACCCTAAAAGTATTACCAGAAAGGAACAGAGACAATATACAGTAACAATCACCACACAGGCAATACAATGGCACTAAATTCATATCTCTCAATAGTTACCCTGAACGTAAATGGGCTAAATGCCCCAATGAAAAGACACGGGGTTAGATAATGGATAAAAAAACAAAACCCATCAATATGCTGCCTACAAGAAACTCATTTTAGACCTGAAGACACCTCCAGATTGAAAGTGAGGGGGTGGAAAACAATTTACCATGCTAATGGACATCAGAAGAAAACTGGGGTGGCAATCCTTATATCAGATCAATTAGATTTTAAGGCAAAGACTATAATAAGAGATGAGGAAGGACACTATATCATACTCAAAGGGTCTGTCCAACAAGAAGATCTAACAATTTTAAATATCTATGCCCCTAACATGGGAGCAGCCAACTATATAAACCAATTAATAACAAAATCAAAGAAACACATTGACAAGAATACAATAATAGTTGGAGACCTTAACACACCCCTCACTGAAATGGACAGATCATCCAAGCAAAAGATCAACAAGGAAATAAAGGTCTTAAATGACACACTGGATGAGATGGACATCAAAGATATATTCAGAACATTCCACCCCAAAGCAACAGAATACACATTCTTCTCTAGTGCCCATGGAACATTCTCCAGAATAGATCACATCCTGGGTCATAAATCAGGTCTCAACAGGTATCAAAAGATTGGGATCATTCCCTGCATATTTTCAGACCACAATGCTCTGAAGCTAGAACTCAATCACAAGAGGAAATGTGGAAAGAGCACAAATACATGGAGGCTCAACAGCATCCTTCTGAAAAATGAATGGGTCAACCAGGAAATAAAAGAAGAATTGAAAAAAACCATGGAAACAAATGATAATGAAAACACAACGGTCCAAAATCTGTGGGACACAACAAAGGCAGGCCTGAGAGGAAAATATATAGCGATACAAGCCTATCTCAAGAAACAGGAACGGTCTCAAATACACAACCTAACCCTACACCTAAAGGAGCTCAAGAAAGAACAACAAAGAAAGCCTAAACCCAGCAGGAGAAGAGAAATAATAAAGATCAAAGCAGAAATCAATGAAATAGAAACCAAAAAGCAATAGAACAAATTAACGAAAGTAGGAGCTGGTTCTTTGAAAGAATTAATAAGATGGATAAACCCCTGGCCAGACTTATCCAAAAGAAAAGAGAAAGGACCCAAATAAATAAAATCATGAATGAAAGAGGAGAGATCACAACCAACACCAAAGAAATACAAACAATCATAAGAACATATTATGAACAACTCTATGCCAACAAATTTGACAATCTGGAAGAAATGGATGCTTTCCTAGAGACATATCAACTGCCAAAACTGAACCAGGAAGAAATATAAAACTGAATAGGCCCATAACCAGTAAGGAGATTGAAACTGTCATCAAAAATCTCCAAACAAACAAAAGCCCAGGGCCAGATGGCTTCCCAGGGGAATTCTACCAAACATTTAAAGAAGAATTAATTCCTATTCTCCTGAAACTGTTCCAAAAAATAGAAATGGAAGGAAAACTTCCAAACTCATTTTATGAGGCCAGCATCACCTTGATCCCCAAACCAGACAAGGATCCCATCAAAAAAGAGAATTACAGACCAATATCCTTAATGAACACAGATGCGAAAATTCTCACCAAAATACTAGCCAATAGGATCCAACAGTACATTAAAAGAATTATTCACCACGACCAAGTGGGATTTATTCCAGGGCAGCAGGGTTGGTTCAACATCTGCAAATCAATGTGATACAGTACATCAACAAAAGAAAGAACAAGAACCATATGATACTCTCAATAGATGCTGAAAAAGCATTTGACAAAGTGCAACATCCCTTCCTAATCAAAACTCTTCAAAGTGAAGAGATAGAAGGCACATATCTCAATATTATCAAAGCCATCTATGAAAAGCCAACGCAAGTATCATTCTCAATGGAGAAAAACTGAGAGCTTTTCCGTTAAGGTCAGGAACACGGCAGGGATGTCCGCTCTCACCACTGCTATTCAACATAGTACTAGAAGTCCTAGCCTCAGCAATCAGACAACAAAAAGAAATTAAAGGCATCCAAATCGGGAAAGAAGAAGTCAAACTATCTCTCTTTGCAGATGATATGATACTATATGTGGAAAACCCAAAAGGCTCCACTCCAAAACTGCTAGAGCTTGTACAGGAATTCAGTAAAGTGTCAGGATATAAAATCAATGCACAAAGATCAGTTGCATTTCTTTACACCAACAACAAGACAGAAGAAAGAGAAATTAAGGAGTCAATCCCATTTACAATTACACCCAAAACCATAAGATACCTAGGAATAAACCTCACCAAATTGGCAAAGAATCTATACTCAGAGAACTATAAAGTACTCATGAAAGAAATTGAGGAAGACACAAAGAAATGGAAAAATGTTCCATGCTCATGGACTGGAAGAATAAATATTGTGAAAATGTCTATGCTACCTAAAGCTATCTACACATTTAATGCATTGCCTATCAAAATCCCATCCAATTTTTTCAACGAAATGGAACAAATAATCCTAAAATTTATATGGAACCAGAAAGACCTCGAATAGCCAAAGGAATATTGAAAAAGAAAGCCAAAGTTGGTGGCATCACAATTCCAGACTTCAAGCTCTACTACAAAGCTGTCGTCATCAAGACAGTATGGTACTGGCACACAAACAGACACATAGATCAATGGAACAGAATAGAGAGCCCAGAAATAGACCCTCAATTCTATGGTCAACTAATCTTCAACAAAGCAGGAAAGAATATCCAGTGGAAAAAAGACAGCCTCTTCAACAAATGGTGTTGGGAAAATTGGACAGCCACATTCAGAAAAATGAAATTGGACCATTTACTTATACCACACACAAAAATAGACTCAAAATGGATGAAGGACCTCAACATGAGAAAGGAATCCATCAAAATCCTTGAGGAGAACACAGGCAGCAACCTCTTCGACCTCAACTGCAGCAACTTCTTCCTAGGAACAACGCCAAAGGCAAGGGAAGCAAGGGAAAAAATGAACTATTGGGACTTCATCAAGATCAAAAGCTTTTGCACAGAAAAGGAAACAGTCAACAAAACCAAAAGACAACTGACATAATGGGAGAAGATATTTGCAAACGACATATCAGATAAAGGGCTAGTATCCAAAATCTACAAAGAGCTTAGCAAACTCAACACCCAAAGAACTAACAATCAAATCAAGAAATGGGCAGAGGACATGAACAGACATTTCTGCAAAGAAGACATCCAGATGGTCAACAGACACATGAAAAAGTGCTCCACATCACTGGGCATCAGGGAAATACAAATCAAAACCACAATGAGATACCACCTCACACCAGTCAGAATGGCTAAAATGAACAAGTCAGGAAATGACAGATGCTGGCGAGGATGTGGAGAAAGGGGAACCCTCCTACACTTTTGGTGGGAATGCAAGCTGGTGCAACCACTCTGGAAAACAGCATGGAGGTTCCTTAAAAAATTGAAAATAGAGCTACCTTATGACCCAGCAATTGCACTACTGGGTATTTACCCTAAAGATATAAACGTAGTGATCCAAAGGGGCACGTGTACCCGAATGTTTATAGCAGCTATGTCCACAATAGCCAAGTTATGGAAAGAACCTAGATGTCCATCAACAGATGAATGGATAAAGAAGAGGTGGTATATATATACAATGGAATGCTATGCAGCCATCAAAAGAAATGA